>CM041057.1:3421902-4021902 GCA_023078785.2 Hyles euphorbiae | reverse complement strand
CATGATTTTAGATACCAACCGAATATTTTGTCTTCTTCGCTCAAACTGAATTGAAAAGTAATTCGAAAGGGACAAAACATTATGTAACTAAAAAGATTTTAAAACTGTCTATTAATAAGGTTATATCACTCTAGTCCAAAGTGTACATTTTGTTTACCTACCATACCATTGCAAAGTTTAAACCGAAGAACTCGTAAAACATCGTTACTTCATTTGGTAATCAAACGTAGAAACTCAGGGTTCAATATCATAATGTAACCGTAGATGAATGAGTCGTTTATGTATTATAATATTGCTGATTATAAAATCGTATGCAAATTTTAAGGTCACAGTACTTCGCAATCAGCTGTGTGTTTTAGTTCCGATTCATTATAATAGATGGCGCTGTTCATCAGATAAGTTAATATCACAGTTAATATGTATGTTCATATCAATGGTTATATTTAAACTACTGTTTTCTTTCTATCTAGTGTTATTCCTAACTGTCCACTTTCTTACCAATGGTTAAGTCAATATTCTCCGAATTAAACCAAGTCGCAACTTTAACAATAATCACTGTATTGTGAACTGGTTTCGATAAGAGCAATATTAGAGTTTATTTGTTTTTCTCTGGTGAAAACCTTCCGAAGGATTGAGAAAATACTATATTATTGAAATAAAACTAATTTCTATAGATATGATCGCGGATTTGGTTTCATTTTAGCATTTTTTAACTTCTCTACGATTTGATTACTTTACTGCTTTATTTCAACTATAATTTCAACCGACTTCATAATATGTACCTATTGGCTATTGTGTTATAATTATTCGTGTAATTCTAAGAAACCACTATAGTTTATAAGTAAAGGGTATTTTTTATAGAGGTATAGAACTTTGAAATGGAATAAAACAAAGATGCTTTATTAAATTGATTTGAAATTGGCCTTATTCGAAAGATAATCTTCTGGCATTATAATTTAAATGTGACTTCTGGCATATGACCGCCACGGCTTGCTCGGACGTAGTCTAATCTGGGGGTAAATTTTTCTATGACTTTTTCCAACATTTGTGGCTGTAGAGCTGTAAAGTTATATACCTCTATAAAAAACACCCTATACATACATACATGATCCTCACGACTCTATCCCATAGGGGAAAGCAGAGATTGTAAATCGCCACTTAGCTCGATCCTGACATATTCCTTTCGCTTCATCCACTTTCATCAATCTCTTCATGCATTCTCGTCGGTTCAGGGTACTTTTGACCTGACCCTTGTTGAGGGTTTCACCGATTCGGATGGTGTTCAGTGATATCGACCCTTACCGACTCTTCCATCCACACTCGCCTTTTTTGCTTGGTTAGTCTCCTTTCATCAATCCTCCTTACATGACCAAACTATTTTAACATTCCTTTGACAATTCTGCCAGAATTTTATGATACAAATAATGCGGCCAACTTAAAGATATTTTAGGCAGTTAATGGTGTTGTAAATGTTCGTATTAGGCAAACTGCTGGCATATTTGCCGTTCTATAAAAACTGATAATTTCATCACAAATTAAGGTCAACGCTTCATATCTTCCCAGAACTCTCTCGGTTCAACTTTACATTTTTTATAATCAAACCATGATTACTTATATACAAAATACAATTTCACCTTTTAGGGCTATAGTTTAATGAACCTACTACGCATTGGATGATTATTTGTAGACCCTTGCTCACCCAGATTTAAAGAAATAGACCTTACCATCGACATTAATATATAGACAGGGTGGAAAGCGCGTAGTGTTCCGACGTAAGTGGTGCGTCCGCTCCAGTACATCTCTAGTAGAGCGTTACTGAAACTAGCAGTCCCTCGCAACAATTTTAAAAATGCTTGCTTGTATTATTATAGAAATTAGAAAGTTTAAGAAAAATAAAGATAATATTTTTTTATCACCGTTTAGATGAAATCTATGAATTTAAATTAATAAAATATTTATTTTAGCGCGATTTTCACGGTCATCATTTTGAAACTCCGAATTTACTGAAGGGACTACCCCATAGATTTAGTATAAAACATAGATCGGCAATGTGAAAGAGATAGAATAATTTAACTCATATGTTAAAGCGAGATGCATGATGCGACCATTCGTTTTCACAGAAGTAGCCAGCAGTGACCCAGAGTCAAAATATGTCAAACTAAGCGAGTAACAAAATTCGCTTATTTTCATAATTTATTTAATTTTACAGTACTTGGTTATATTTATTAAACGTAGTTTATTATAGTGCATTGTGTAGTGCCAAGGTGTGGTTCATGCAGGCGTAAAAATCCGAAATAATTACAGTTTTCACAGGTACCGGCCACTTTTGCACAATACTTTTTTGTGACGATATTATAGAATTAAATGGAAATCCGTGTATACATATCTGTAGAAAAGAATATAGTATTTCATTGTATTAATACGCTGAAAGCATCCATTGCGTATAAAAAATAATATCAAATACGTGAATTTACAATAATTTCAACCAAAAGTAGCTAGGGATTGACTGACAGGTTCGATCAATAAAAGGCTGTCGATAAAATCGTCGATGACAACCATGTTTCCCTACATTTTTATGGGGCTATAGTATGTTGTGTTAGTGTGCATTTTTCTCTTTCTTCTACCTGGCGTTATCTCGGCCATATTTCCCCGGCCATTATTATAGTATTCATTCTACAATATTACTTATTACTTTACTTTTTCTCATTTTTTTATATTTGTGGAATATTTATTATAACAACTTCATGTGTGTGATTTATGAATTAAGAACCTGTTTCAATCTCTGCCAAGAGGCTGTCAATTTATAATACTAAAACAAGAACATATTCGATATTATTATAAAATATGCGATACTTCTATGCACAATATCATCATCCAAACCTTGAAGCAACATTATTCATGTATCATAACATTAGGTATAGGTTTAAAATTTATAATTCTCATAGGAAAAACATTAGTTTAGGTGACGAGATCGAGAAAACCTTTGTAGTTTATTAAACTGTCTCTTTCTTCAGTCACAGGAATGCGACTAATGAACATAGGCCTTCCACAAGAATGTCTACATCAGTTTGTTGTAAGCTGCCTGCATCCAACGACTTCCTACAAGCTCCTCCGTACACCTCCAACGCGGCCTAGCAGGCGTCCAACACTTCCCAATGTGTTACAAGTCAATTAATTGATTTAATAAGCATATTTTTTTAACTCTAGTATAAATATACTTACGCGAATTTTACTCATTGAAAAAAACTAATAATCATGGATTTTGTTGCAGACTGAGTCGACCTTACGACTACGAAAGCTGTAAAGTAATCGAAACTTCGCGACGGGAAATTAAAAAAATAAACCGAAAACGCTAAAACTTTGTAAATTATAGTTTTATTTTATAAAAGTGTTTTTTGTTCTCAGTTTAATTAGATGTCTGTACTAAAGAATCATACAAAATATCTCAAACAAAATGTTTTCCAAATAATATGACAATTTATCTTTATTTATTTGTGTGTTTATCAATCTGTATTGAAATAAACACATCAATAAGTTTCTGTTAATATATAATAAAATGTCGCATATATCCATAATATTTTATTTCACAACTACAGGCTGACAGCTATATCGATATCGATATGATACTATCGAAAGTGCATGGTACACCACTATATGTCAAGCACACATGTAAACTTCACGCACACAATCGTAAATCAGTTTTGGTCGCGCTGAAAATGACACATTGCCGATCTATGTTCTATACTACATACATCTATGGACTACCCTTAGTTTTTATTTTTAAATCAATGGTTCTTACTTAGGTCATTGCCACTGGAACAGACGTCCTCCACAATTCTTAAAGATCTATTAGGAATAATACGTTTTTTAAGTAAACTACGATTATGTCAATGTCATGGGAAGTTTTGAACAATCATAATGATGAGTTTGTGATTTGCAGCTATATTTTGAGGTTATGTTAGACAGGGACAGATTTGATTTAACTTTAGGGGGTTTAAAGAGTGTCACCTATTAAATTGGAATATTTGATGGAACGATGCGATACGCCTGGGAGGTTACTCTATAATAAAAAGAAAGTAAAAAAAAATTAAGTTAAACGGTTTTATATTGCAGATAAATGTACTAAAAGCTAAAAAATAATTTCAGGGACGTCCACTTTAAATGAATTTTGTGCCCCACGATTTTATTTTAGTTTAATCAATGCATATGTTTAAAATTTGTATTTTATTGGTACCCATGAGTAAATTATTTTTTAGCTTTTAGTACATTTATCTGCAATATAAAACCGTTTAACTTAAATTTTATTTTTACTATTTTTTTATTTTTAAGTTTTTAGTTTTTATTTCTCATTCTATTCAATTCGTTGAGTGCCTCATTATTGCAAGGTAATAAAACCAAGCCCTTTATTTTGATACCCATATTGATGGGATTGAAAAATACATTATCCGCCATTTTGTAGCAGTGGCCATCTTTGATTTTGATTTTGTATAGTGCACTGAATTCTACTTGACAAGCCCTTTCATTTGATACCCATATTGATGGGATTGAAAAAAACTAAGTTGTCCGCCATCTTGTAGCGGCGGCCATCTTGGATTCACAATAATATTGAATATGGATAATTGTATTGTCACCAGACTCAAAGGCGTATACCAAATTTCAGATCATTCGGTTAACGGGAAGAGGGTTAAATTTCAATTACTAAATTTGACCCAAACAAACGGGTGAGCTAAATAAAACCGTTTAATTTTTTTATTTATTTTCTACTACCGAATTATTTATTTTCTACTTTTTAGTTTGGTTTATTTATAAGAACGTTTTTTCTTATTTTCAAATGTCTGTCTTATCAACTGTCGATGGTAGGTTTTAGGCCGACATCTATGTATGTATACGAAACAAGACGCAATTACCATAAGAGTCCCTACGCGCATGCGTAGTTCGCGCACTAGCCCTCTCTCTTACTCTCATGCAAAGGATCCGGAACGAAATTAATGAATCCTGGCGAATCTAATCAGGATAATCATATAATTTAATCAAATTATTGTATTGTCATCGGTCTTTGACAGGTGTGCAAAATTTGAATGAAATCTGTCCGTTTAAAGTGGGTCAAAATCGCGTCTTAAGGAGTCGGTTACAAACATACAAATATACAAACAAACATACAAGTGAAGCTAATATAAAGCGTGTAAAAACCAAACGAACTTCGAATGTTCGGACGCCGTACGTAGATAAAACTTCACTAATGTGCCTAGACACTCCATCAAATGTTGGATTCCTCTATCGTACGTCGCAACCATAGACTAAGTTCGGAGGAAGTAATAAGTGTTATAGAGAATAGTATTGATTTTTGGAAGAGGAAATCTTATATCTTACTCCGGTCCTCGAATATCCGAACATTCGAAGTTCGTATCGTTTATAGTGTAACCTCTCATGTCATGACAAATCATTCAATATTTTAATAGCCCATACCCCCCCCCCCCCCCCACACTTATACTTCTGAATCCGACTCTGCTAACGTAATGGCGTGGCATTGAATTGCAACGTAAAGTTCGTTCGATATAAGAATTTGGAGGTCAGTCGTCGTCGTTACCAAAATTTGGAAATTATTACTCAGTTGCGTATATTTGTATTTTTAAAACCAGTCGGCCTACAGGTAGCATATTTTCATGCGGTGAGGACCTTTTTGTCAAGGTCAAGGGACTGACGAAAAGTGACTTGATTGAATGTAGACTGACTGCAATAATCTTCATCCCGATTAAACGGGGTTAATAGAAACTTTGAGTGAATAGGAACAAAACTACACCTTTGGTTTTAAAATTAAATTAATTTCGCAAACCTTCAGGAAATTATTATTCCGTTTCTGTATCGGCCCATACAAGTTCCACTGCAGGGCACGAGCCTCCTCTAATATGGAGAGTACGATTGAGAGGGGTTAGGTTATACCTAATCCACCACGCTATCTTCGTGCAGATATGCTGAAAAATACTATAAAAATCCATGCAAACAGCTGACGTAGACAGATATTCTCAGGATGTTTTCTTTCCAGTTTTTCGTGCTCGGTGATTGACTATCAACACACATGAATCCTTTAACTTTCATTCATAAAAAAACTCACGCCTTTTCCCAGAACGGATAGGCAGAGGTGCAACCAGGACACCCACGTAACTTAAATTAACTTTAATCAACTTTCATTTCATTATTAAGTTAATAAAATGTACACCATAGCATAAAAATTCTTACAAATTACTATGTTATGCACCATGCAGGTATCCCGTTTCTTTGGTCAGTGAAATTGCCGAACGCCCTATTTGATGGTGGCCGGATATTTGTTTAAATCAGAATCTTGGGATCTCGAATGGCGACTGCCATACACAGATGTAAAACCCGGCATATTTATAGTCAGTTTATATATCTAATTTAATTATAAAATGTTTTGCACTCTACGCTCAATCTGAATTTAAAGGTGTTCAAAAAGGCCAAAATTCGATAACGAAGATAGAAACAAAAACTGTATGAATAAGGACGAAAGTGTTTCTACGGCCATGACAATGCCAATGACATTGCCATACTAGTAAGAAAACTCTTACTAATATGATAAATGCGAAAGTTTGTGTGTTTGTTCCTTTTCACGCTCTAACGCTAGACCAATTTTGATGAGATTTGGTATGGAGCTAGCTGACACCCTGGATTAACAATTAGGCTATTTTTTATCCCGACAAAATGTGGTGTTCCCGTGGGATGTGTAAGGAATACAAATATATTCGACTCGTTCACGCTCAAAGGAATGGGTTGGGTAGAGTTTGAAATTTGAATATGTTATTAATTATCACACGAAATAATTCCTATGTTTCTAAAGTAGAGTCAAAAAGTATCTGCGCTCGGGCGAAACCGGGCCGGACCGCTAGTGATAAATGAAGTAAAGTTTTATCTGACCATTATCTAAAAGTAAGCAAACTCGACACATTATAATTAGTTGATTACATATTACGGCGTGTTTACAATTTATCAGATTGTCTATTCCATATATTTGCTTTTTGAGTTTTACTTCTTCGTCGATAGGCGTTAATCATAACAAATCACTACATGGTATAAAACAAAGTCGCTTTCTCTGTCCCTATGTCCCTTTGTATGCTTAAATCTTTAAAACTACGCAACGGATTTTGATGCGGTTTTTTTAATAGATAAAGTGATTCAAGAGGAAGGTTTATATGTATAATACGTACATATTATTGTACAGAGATCTATTTGTACCCGGGCGAAGCTGGGCCGGGCCGCTAGTTGAATATAAATTACGTAATACGCGTATAAAAAAAAAATAAGCAAAATCTTTTTTTTATTACATTGAATGGCGAGACGAGCTTGCCATTCGCTTGATGTAAGCGATACGACCGCTCATGAACAGTAGCAAAACCAAACAACACCTTGAACCCACTAAAGCCAATGCCAAGCATCGCTGGCATTCCACTGCGTTCGCCATCCTGTGACATAGGATGTTGTCTCAATATGTCCAGTAGTTACTCTGACTACAATGTCCTTCAAACCGGAACATAACTATGAATTTACACTGCTGTTTCGGTTAGACACATAAGTTTGTGTGATATTTTATTTAGTCCATTCAATAGTATTCAGATATTTTTTCTTGGTAGCGCGTCTATATTTAAGATTGCAAACAAAATAAAATACTCCAAAAATGTTGGAGTCTCCCCTTTTTCCCAGTAGGGGTAGGCGGAGGGTCTGCCTGGACCATCACGTTTCGCCTCATGTATGTCCAATAGGAAGGGGGGGGTGGGATCCTATAACCATATCGAGCATAAATTCCAGACTCCGACCTGATAATGAATCGAAAAATCTAATACGATTTTGCCTGCCCCGGGATTCAAACCTGTGACCTCAGCGTTGCAATCGTACCGTACAACTGCGTCACCGACGGAGCCAGGCAGGTAAGTTATAATTGAGGATGTAGCGTAAATAAAATTTGTTCGCGTACCAAACATGTGGGAACCAGAATGAGAGGGAAAATAGAGTTACTGTGTAGGAGTGACAGAGAGAGATATACTAAAAAGAGGTAGTGCAATGGTCTGTTACTAAGTACTAATTTTTCGTTTAGAGTGTCCCTTCTAGATTTTATATCTACATTTTTACATACTGGGTATATCACGAGTGCTACCGAAAACGAAGCCGGGTGGTTGTTTTAGTGACTACAAACACAATGTAACTAAAAATTTCGCAAAGAAACGCGATAATTATTTTTTATAATTATTTAAATATCGTCGAGTGTGAGTGGTAAATCCATAGTTTTTGCTAAAATAATAATTTAAAGCCTTGGGTTGGTACCGATGCTATGGTTAGCATTTTTAAAAATAAAAGGGTGTACACTATTATTCAAAAAACTATGTATTTGTATGTAGCACTCTTGATACAGCCTGTATATTTTATATGAACAATACCCTGATTGGTAACGATCTAGAACTGTTAACGATCGAGGAATCATAGATTCGAACCCAAATTACTGACATTCGGAAGTATGTCTGTACTTTAATCATTAAGGAAAACACCGTGAGGAAAACTACAGCATAGAGATTTAAAACAATTTCTATGTTATGGTGAGTATTACCCTATTGAGACATTATACGATACTAGAGGCGACACTGCAAACAAAATGTTGGCGATACAACATACATAAATATTTTAGAACATGCCAAATAAATTACTTCGGGCTAAATAGTTATTATTTATAACAAATCACCTTAACAAATATATGCATTTCTTTCAATTTCGCAATTATATGTATTACCACCGTATGGAAAAAAATATGTATCTACATTTCATTTGTATAAATCAATTGGCTCGTTCAACAATTAAATATTGCATTATCTGTTATTTTCCTGCCCAGGATGTTTCGCGAGGCTATTGAAATTAAAAAACATCCAAATTTCAATAGAGAAGATGGCTTGAAGCTTGCACAAGCATGGGATCCAATACTACATCTAATTAAATCGGAACTCAAAAGACCAACTGCCAGACCTCAAGACACAGTGAGCTCCTTCTGCGTAGATCGGATCACAAATACAGACTAACTATTTAAATTAACTTTTTTAATTTAATAATTGTAAAATAAGGGTAGTTGAATTGTAACAGTCACAGAGCGGACGTCTAATACCTCAGTCCGCCCCGTGACCACGAAAGCTGTAAAGTAATCGAAACGTCGGGAAGTCAAAAATGTAAAAAATTAAACTATATTCGCGATAAAATCCGTAAATAATAGTTTTATTTCAATATGAAAGACCAGTTAACCGTTTTCTTTATTTAATATTTCCCCAAACTTGTCATCTTAAATTATTGTTATTAATTTAGTACCCACCTACCGCAATTTTACTAAATCGGCAATTAATTGGAAACAATGTTGTTTCATAATGTAAAAATTAAACTAAATCCGCGATAAAATCCGTAAATAATAGTCTTATTTCAATGTTGTTTCAATTATTACGAAAAATATATAAAAAGTTGCAAAGTCCCGTTTTACCCGTAACTAAATTTTGCAATTCTACTCCAAATAAAAGTTACTTCACCAAAGTATTATTTTTAATTTGTATTTTACGCATATAGAGTCATCGCTTATGAAAGGCAAGACAAAGTGCGGCTTAAAAATCATACTTGTATAATATTTAAGAAGCTAAGGCCGTCAGATGAATGGTCGGCCTGAGGTTACTGCATTTCGCAACGAAGCGCGCCGAGTATCGCGCACGTCGCGCCTAACACGCTCGTAATTTAAACATCGAATGCCCGAATTCGAAAATCATTCTGTTTTCAAAAAAATAATAATAATATTTCTTTTTAAAATCAGTTTAAGTGCCAGTGTTTTGTTAGTGAGTGTTTGAGTGGATCAAAAGGTCAGTAGCACGCAGGTTTTATTAAGGTTGTTAAGGTTTTAATTATTGCTTATTTTTTAAGTTTTGTGATGCACATAATTTATTATTGGTGTCAAGGAATTAATAATTATTCGCATATTGTCGCCCTATATGTGAATGCTCAAACTATATTTACAGTGAAATTAAAAACAATTTAAAATAGTCCAATCCAATATTACTTTAAAATTACAGAAATATTATAAGTTTACCTGCATTTATTTTAAAAAAATATAGTTACCAACCACAATATTTTTTTAATTGGAAGACATTGGTTAGAATATATTGATTACTAGCTGTGCCCGCGACTTCGTCCGCGTGGAGTTTAACAAAAAAGTTAGATTATTTTTTTTAAGTTTAATCAGAAAGAATTAGTTTTTTTAAGTTATTTTTTTAAGTAAATGAAATTTTCGAAAACAAATGTAGCCTAAGTTACTCCTTATTATATCAGCTACCTGAAAAAAAAAGTCGCGTCAAAATCGGTCCAGCCATTTTAGAGATTAGCCGGAACAAACAGACAGACAGACAAAAGAATTTTCATTATAGGTATCGTGTATATAACGATATGTACTTGGACATTTTTATTTATTTTCACTTTTAAAACAGACATTTCAATTTTATTTATATGTATAGATAGATAATATAAATATGTCTAATAATAATTGCTATTCTAAATCTTCATCACGATATGAAATCTATTGACAAAAAATATCTGTTACCGCTGCACCTGACAAATTTACCTTACGTTAACACAGCAATTAAAAAATAAAAACAAACTGAATACTACATAAATACTGTTACATAATTTCATACATAAAGTTAATAAAAAACTATTGCCAAATTGCAACCATCCGACACAAAGTGACCGCCAAAATGATTTAAATAAACGTGTTATAAAAATTAGCATTGACTTTATTATTCATATAATAACTAGCTAGTTTACCCAGCTTCGCTCCAGCCTCCGTAACATACGACCATTCTCTATATCCTATCTTTAACAAGAGGTTAAAAAAGTTACCAATACTATGTCGATATAATTCTACGCTTCATTAAACAACAACATATTATTTATCTTACCTTGCTAGTTATAAATATATGCACCATATATACCTCTCAATCTTTGCAAATTGAAACATAAAATGCATGTAAATATCTAATATCTCTTGTTAAAGATAGATGAACGTCTGTTGGACACTTGATTTGAAAGACCGTTACGATTCCAACCGAGACAAATATTTGTGTGATCAAATATTTGATTAATGATATTTGTAAAGTCTTATAGTTCTTGGTATACAAGATTAATATGGTGTGGAGGTAGTACTATTTCTGTGACTGTTGTTTGTATTTATATTTTTAATTTCTACTGGGAAATTACCTCTTTTACGATTTAAAAAGCTTTGATCTTAATGCACCATTTTTCTTATGAAAAACTGACTATGATGCATCCGATTGTAACCCAATAAAATCTCCCTTATAATATTTCTTTGCCTTCAATATTCTTTTTTTCTTGATAGACCGCCTTATTCAGTAGAAAACGCTAATCAACCGTATAAACGTAAATTAGTTAAATCATGTTAAGACGAGATAGAACGTTGCTATTCATAATGGTTTCTTCTATATATTTTAATTATTATTGCCACTTCACAGAAAAATTGCGATTTCATTCACTTGAAAGTAATATCAAAACTCCCGAGGACCCATTTTTCTGCTAAAAATTTGCTTAAACAATGGTCTCTGCTATTTCGAAGTTAATGAGCTGTTAAATAGCTAATTAGTGTATTTTAAAGTCTAGGAATCACGTTTCTGAGTGAGCTCATATAAACATAATTAAAACTGATATTCCTAATAAATAAGGGGGTTAATAAACAAATTTTCACAGAAAGTTCAAAATAATTAATAGTCGATAGTCCATTAATAAAATAATATATTTATTTATTTTCAATATCTTGCATTTTTTTTATCTACGCAAAACAAAATTCATAGACATTACGCACGACCATAATAAGCCCATTGATAAACCACACTTAAAAAATATACATGCGGGCGCGGGTCTGTGTACAAAAATCTTCGATCAAATATACACATCAAAATTATTAAAAATCCCCGGTGACCGCGCCTGTAGTAGATATTGAGCATAATTTGAACATCATCATCATCATCATGAATGATATTTTGAAATTAAAATATTTTTTTCGGCTCCTAAGAGTAATAGCGTGATGATAAATAGCTTCTACCCTTGTCTAAAATTGAACTATCAGATAAAAATATTTCTTAAATCAATTAGTTGCAGAGATTACAGAAAAACTCTTCAGTTTTATTAAGTAAGAATAGATTTCAATGATTAAGTATTTTAAAATAGCAAAACGTTATGACGATTATGTCATTGGTTAAAATTGATTATTAATTTTGATAGCCTTCATGGCGGAGTTAGTTAGACACCGACTTAAAACGATAGGTCACGGGTTCGGTTCCCGTCCCAAAACTAATGTTTGTGTAAATTTCATTGGTAAATATTTTTGTGTTTCTTAAGTCTTAACCTTCAAGATTTTAATAACGGGAACCTTAGGCTTCCCAGTTCTCATCTGACCTCACCACTAAGCTATAGAGGTCATCTGTAATCTCCAAACAAAAGTGCAGTGACCGACATTACGTTTAGTGGTAATAAGGAAAAACTGAATATATTAACATATATTTTTATATTGTTTACAAAACACTCCGTTGGTTTTTTCTAACTATTGTATGAAGTTAAGGAGCTGTCATAGTGATCCATGTATGCCGCATTTCGGGTTATGTATACCGGGTATCTCAAGACTGCTACCGAAAACGAAGCCCGGTGGTAGTTTTAGTGGCTACAAACACAACGCAACTAAAAATTTTGCTGAGAAACGCGACAATTATTTTTAATACATACATACATAAACTCACGCCTTTTTCCCAGAAGGGGTAGGCAGAGGTGCCAGGGCACCCACATTTCGCCTTGTATGTTCCGTCCCATGATGTGATAGGTGGCGAGCCTATCGCCATATCGGGCACAAATTCCTGACTCTGGGCTGATAATGAATAGAAAAATCCAATATCACTTTGCCCAACCCGGGATTCGAACCCGAGACCTCAGCTTTGTAACCGTACCGGAGTACAACTACGCCACCGAGGCAGTCAGTCAGAGTCAGACTGCTACCGAAAACGAAGCCGGGTGGTAGTTTAAGCGACTTCAGATACAATGCAACAGAAAAAGTTGCAAAAAAAAGCGACAATTTTTTTTTTTGTTATTTTTTTCCTATGGCCATATTTGGGTGGTAAATACACTTTTTTCCTAAAATAATAGTGTATAACCTTTTATTTATAAATACTCTAAGGTATAAAAGAGTTTCAATTATTATTTTAGCAAAAAATATGGATTTACCACCCAAAAATGACGATATTTAAAAAATCATAAAAAGTAATTGTCGCGTTTCTGTGCGAAATTTTTAGTTGCATTGTGTTTGTAGTCACTAAAACTACCACCCGGCTTCGTTTTCGGTAGCATTCTTGAGATACCCAGTATAATTGCGACATTGAAAGAAATACGTGTATTGTATGTACGATGATTTTTTTGGACTGAGCCCTTTATTTAGCATGTTTTAAAATATCTACTTATTATGTTAGCGCTTTTAACTCAAAAGGACAGACAGGGGTTATGCTACTGATGCCCACCAAATTTCACCGATTTTTATCCTAAAATCTGATAGAGGCGGAACCTATACCCATGATGGGCATTCCAGCCTAACATAACTCATCTGATATATAACGGAAAATATAATAAAGACTTAATTAATTAATTAATTGACAACCTAGAAATTGGTATATGAATTCAGGACCCTGCGATTCGCAACCTTTAGACGCTACTACAAAACATAAAAAGAAAATAATACGAACATTGAGGTATTATACTAGAGCGGACATCGGGAACAAAATCTCTGCATATGGTGCATGCACACGGGTACACATTGAAGCGAGAGGGAAGATATGTTACTTAGTAGGCGTGACAGAGACAAAAATAGAATGTACCCTTAATTTTGTTACAAACATTTTGTTTGCAGTGTCCCTTCTGGTATATTATCTGTGGCACACGGGCACGCGCCACGCACCATACGCACAGATTTTGTTCCCGATGTCCGCTCTAGTATAATACCTCAATGGAATAATATGAGGTTTTCAAATCGTAATATTGATGTTCGAAATTCAAATTAAATTTGTATAGGTACATTTTTCTGATAATCCTTATAAAACATAAACTTGCAAGATGTTTTCATTTTTCTGATGAGAAGATATAGTTCTATCTATATAACTAACTTTGAAACGGTGAGGTCATATACGACGATTTATAACAAAACGAATCAAAATGCTTTTTCGCAAATGTCAAAAATTGATTTGATATTTAATAAATTAAACAATATCGTCAGTCCATCATTTTAAAAGGCCAATAGTGACGCGACGCGCATATGGAAATGAATTCTGCAAAAACAACTCTAAAAGTTTTGACAGCCTGCGTGGCGCAGTCGGTTAAACGCCGGCTGTGAAACAAGAGGCCTCGGTTTCGATCCCCACACCGAGACAAATGTTTGTGTGAACTTGGGTGTCCCGGTGGCACCTCTTCTTAATTTTTCCCAAAAAAGGCGTGAGCTTCTGTATGTACTAGCTGTACCCGCGACTTCGTCCGCGTGGAATATAACAAAAACTTTATTTTTCGAAAATAAATGTTGCCTAAGTTACTCCTTATTATCTCAGCTACCTGACAATAAAAGTCGCGTCAATCGATCCAGCCGTTTCAGAGATTAGCCGGAACAAACGGACAGACAGACAGACAGACAAAAAAAAAACTAAGATCATTTTCGTTATAAGTATCGTGTATATAACGATATATAGTTTGACCTTTTCTTTAATTTTCCCTTTACAAACAGATACTTCAATTTTATTTATATGTATAGATGTATAGATTAATAAATGATAAATTAATAAATACATACAATAGTCACATACACAGCCCTGATCCCAAACTCAGACCGAGTCTTGTATCAGACACTACGAGAGACTTTTCTGTCTCACAAACACCCAGACCCGAAACAAATACGACTGCATCACACAGATATTTGTCTCGGTGCGGGGTTCAAACCCTCTCTCTCTCTCTCTCTCTCTCTCTCTCTCTCTCTCTCTCTCCTTTCACAGCATTAATGTACTAGGTTTTAGTACTTATCTGATTGATAAGTCCTGAAACAAGGTCGTTGTCTAATGCCTATTGGAGAATGTGTGACCTAAATAGGAAATTGATGTAAATCGATCTATCATTGACCGTGTTCAATAAAGAATTGATATACAACGGTCGTAATGCTAAATAATTGCTGGAATTATCTGTAAATTACTTTTCTTGGACCATAAACTGGCATTTGAAAGTCAATAATGCACATAATTAAAAAAAAATACACACTGTATTGTGAACTGTTTTCAAAAGATAAACCGTAGCGTTTCTTACCCGTTCTTCTCTCGTGAAAACCGCTTTCCGAATCGGGTGGTGGAACAAAAATGGATAAATCTAAATTAGGTGCTAGTTTTTACGGACAATATTTTTTTTCGAACTCCTATTAATTTAACTTTCTGATCAATTTCGTAGCGGGTTAAAGACAAGTTAGACATTTCCGGAGACTCGGCGAGCTTCAATGCTCGGTGTCATTACCATGCTTGCTGTGGATCTTGCTACAAAGTTACAGTAGTTGTTGTGAGGGCAGGACAGTCGCCAAACACAGTCCACAACGTTTGGATTATGATGTATTGCCGTCTTTGCCGTTTTGCATAAAATCAGGAGGTTAGCGGGAAGGATACAGGATGGGAATAGGGGAGGGCATCGGGCAATCTCATTTCCCAACGAAACGCGAAAGCAAAGCTTCAAGTCTATCTTCTGTGACTGTGAAACCAACCCGGATGAGCCTTCCAATTGAAGTTGAGTCCAGTTAAAAAAAAAGTATTTTCGTTCGTATCCATTCCCTGGTTGTCTGGCAGAAATTGCTTTTGGCATAAGACCGCCATTTGTGCATATATTTTATTTCATGTAATGCTGTCTATTTTTACAATTCAAATTACTTTTACTGTTTCTGGAGTACAATAAAGTATTCAATAAATATTAGTATAAACGTGTTCTAAGCTTAAGATCTATTTTATGCGTGAATTTATATTTGAGAGACATTATTTAAATCCTATTCCATCAAACTAATATAAAGGCGAATGCGCATTCAACGGTAAAAAGCTTAAAATTTACTATAGCATTTTTATAATTTGTCTAACGTTTTCCTGTCATATTCCGGGCGACAGATTTTTATAAAATAAAGTAATTATTATCACATTTTACATTTTGTTCACAGAACAGAAGGCAAAAATATTGACTTGAAGTTAATTTTCCAAGAACTCCGAGCTTGGGTCGCAATTACGTTTACATTTATTGAAAATATATATTTTTCCCTACACAAAAAAGTAGGATTCATCGAAGGACAAAAATCTTCGCATTGATACAAAGTTTCATAGTACAATGGACATTCTGCTTTAGAATAATGTCGTTAGACTCGTCTCTTATCAAATCGTGGGATGGAAAACATAAGGCGAAACGTGGGTGCCCTGGTCCTCTGCCCACCCCTTCTGGGAAAAAGGCGTGATATGTGTAAAATAAAGGCTTCTAACAGATTGATTCCGGTACAACACATCTTTAATTTCGCAGTTGTGTGTTCTAACGCGCGAGTGAGAGGCGGCCTTGTAACCGATTGTACGCGTAGGGTCAACAACACGTTATGTGGTGCTAGGATCATATCCTGAATTGTATACTGGATACTTGAAGTAGACGGGTCCCGATTTTGAAGGTATTACCCCGTTTTGCAGTCCAAAACGTCGCGCTGGACGTTTGTTCCGATTTTTGACGATTAATTATATTGATAAATATTACTGTTGGTTTGTCTCTCATATGTGAGAGGCTACGTGGGTAGGTACCACCGCAAAGTTTATTACTCCCGCCAAACAGTAGTGTAAATAAACTGTTGTGTTTCGGAATGAAGGATATTGTAGCCAGAGCAACTACTGGACATATTGAGACTTTACATTTTATGTCTCAGGATGGCGAGCGCAGTGGGATGTTAAGCATTGCTTTGTAATTCATGGTGTTGTTTGGATTTGCTACTCTCCATGAGCGGTCGTAATCAAAATCAAAATTAAAATCAAAATATTCTTTGTTCAAATAGTCTTTCACAAGATCTTTTGAATCGTTCATTTCTGCCACCACCGCTTCCGAACGTGTTGTAGCTGTGAAGAAGAAGCGGCGCAAGAAACTCCCTCAGCAACACGAACTGTCTTCTTTTTTCTTTTTCTTTTTTTTTTATATCGCCATTTACAATTACAATGGTTCATATCGCTTACCATCAGGCGAATGACACGCTCGTCTCGACATTCAATGCAATAAAAGAAGTAATGAGACCAATTTAAATTATACTAGAAAATAATGATATCACAAAAATCTTACATGTTTACGTCGGTGATTTGTATAATTACTAGTTCAAAGTTTATCGCTGTATTATTCAACATCGTATGCAATTAAAGCGACAATTTTAACAACTACATAATATAATGAGGATCGCAAACATACATAAACGTCACGCCTGTATCCCCGGGTAAGCAGAGACTATGGATCTCCACTTTGCCCGATCCTGATATACTGATTTCGCGTCGTCCACTTTGATTAATCTCTTAATTCACGTCGGTTCAGGGTACCTTTAACCTGACTCTTGCGGGGGGTGCCATCGATTTGGTTGAGGTCCGATGGGGTCGACCCCTATGGACATTTGGATACATTTATAAATAGATAAATAAACATATCCTTCTATCTTTGTTTATTGAAACATGTAAGTGCTTCGACGTATGTGATAGATATTCTTACTGCTTGTTTAGGATAGACATGTTACAGAGAACGAGCCTGACGCGTAACTTACGTGGGTCGCTATGACTAGTCCTTAACTGCTGTGTACAGATCATCTAAATCTATTGGCGTGTGGCAAAATTTGGAACTAAAAATAAAATAAAAAAATATCTATAAAACAAATTGTTGGAGATATGTTTTTATGATAAAAACAACGAGCATTTATACTCGAAATCTAATGGTATTAACACGTCTAATGTAATAAATAATGAAGAAAAACAATTTTTTAAAATTTTATCATTTTGACAATAGCGCTTCCGGTGACAAAAGATCGTAGACGATCTTTACGTACCACTATCGGCCATTCTATCTTTAAGAAGAGGTTAAAATAGATACAAATCTTACCTAGCTATTTATAAACATATTTACCACATCTTTACATCTATCTTTGTTAACTGAAACATAAATTGCATCGAAAAATCTAATGTAATCTCTAGTTAAAGGTAGATTATAGAGAACGGGTGTATACCTGGGTGGTGGTGGGTGTAGGTGTATAACGGGTGTTCCTTAACCGATGTGTTGAGTAGCTATCTATCCGGATACCAATCCTAAAACAAGGAATCTTTTGTAAATGTTCATGCATGTTTATTTACAAAGTAAACAAGTTCTTTCGGAAAATAAACATCGTTAAAATTTTACACATCACAGAAGGTCGTTTACACATTCGCAAACGTACCAAGACGGAGTAAATTAATGCAAATTCGAAAGGTAATCTCGATTAAAAAGTCGCTCGTAAGTAGAGTGACCTCATTTTTCAGCGCACAAAGAAATAACGAATATAATCTAAACTAGTCTATACTTACGAAGCTAATATCTATACTAATATTACAAAGAGGAAACATTTGGATGTTTGGAATATATCATCATCATCATCATATCAGCCAGAGGAAGTCCACTGCTGAACATAGGCCTCCCCCAATGATCTCCACAATGACCTGTTGGAAGCGGCTTGCATCCAGCGACTTCCTGCGACCTTAGTCAGATCGTCCATCCACCTTGTAGGCGGGCGTCCGACACTTCGCTTGCCTGTACGTGGCCTCCACTCGAGAACCTTTCGGCCCCAACGGCCATCGGTTCTACGAGCTATGTGCCCGGCCCACTGCCACTTCAACTTGCCAATCCTATGGGCTATGTCGGAATATATAAAACTGAAGTATTTGTTTGTTTGTGCCCGCTAATCTCAGAAACTACGGGTTGAATTGGAAAATGATTTTTGTGTTGAATAGCCCATTTTCCAAGAAATACTGTTGGTAGGTCTCTCATATGTGAGAGACTGTCTGGGTGGGTACCACCGCAATGTCTATTTCTCCCGTCAAACAGCAGTTTAAATGCACTGTTGTGTTTCGGATTGAAGGACATTGTAGCCAGAGTAACTACTGGACATATTGAGACTTAACATCTTATGTCTCAGGATGGCGAGCGCAGTGGAATGCCAAGCATTGCTTTGTAATTCATGGTGTTGTTTGGTTTTGCTTCTGTTCATGAGTGGTCGCATCGCTTACCATCAGGCGAACGGCATGCTCGTCTCGCTGTTCAATGCAATAAAAAAAAATTGCTATAGGCTATTATTCCATTTTATAGCTGAAGATTTTGTGTGTTTGTACACAGTAATGTCTAGTACGAATGATTCGTTTTGATTTATTTCTCTATTAATAAGGGACATTATTTCTGCGTGGCATAGGCTATATTATTTCTAAAGGGGTTGAAATGTTAATAAAAAATGATAACACCCAACAGTCACATACATAGTTCTGGCCCCACACTAAGATCGAGTCTTGTGTTGTAGGAAAAATGGTACCAACTGATGTTAATTCTATGAAAAATATATTTTAGCTCTGTATTACAAACGAAAGCTTTATGGGGGTGAAATAAGGAATTAAATATTATCAAAATCGCAGATATTTTTATGTCTCTAATACATAGAGCACATTGTTTGGGTGTGGATATTATGGAATAGATTAGTTAGTACGAAGGAAGGATAGGACTGCGATAGCTGACATATTTATTTGATGGGATAGGATGCTAAATGACGCGAAAATATAGAACGGAGTAGAAAGTGACAAGACGGGAATGAGCAGGGTTGGTATTTTGGGATTAAAAAAGGATAGTAGGATGGCTTCTTTGAGGTATACAAGAGTTTGTACGAAAACTAAAATGTATTTAGTGTGGCATTATAAAATATCAGCACCCAGGCGAAGCTGGAACGGGCTAGTACTCACTTTTAACTTCGAGTGAAATCTCCGGTATGACGCGCCAAAACAGATCTAAACAATTTCAAATAAGTCCCTTTAGATTTATATCTATCGTTAGAGAGGTTGTTAAGCGGACCCCGTGTAAATCCGGGTAATAACTCGTACACTATCAGCGATGATCACTACATGACGCATCAGGAATAACGCGTCACCTAACAATCCGGACGTCCCCACTAGAAAGTGTGACGTCAATAGAAATAGGGTGAAATTGAGTAGACTCAGTCGTGTGACGGACCCTGACACCGCCGGGATAATGCCAAGTAGAAGGAAGGATACTATATACTAGTGCAAAGCAAGATCTATACTAATATTATAAAGCTGCAGAGTTTGTTTGTTTGTTTGTTTGAACGCGCTAATCTCTGGAACTACTGGTCCGATTTGAATGATTCTTTCAGTGTTGGGTAGTCCATTTATCGAGGAAGGCTATAGGTTATATATCATCGCGCTATGCTATATATAGGAGGGAAGTAGTAGTGACATTTCTAGCAAATACGAGGAAATTTTGTTCGTTTTTCATGGTCCGACCGGTCGATATTCTAAACTGATAGTCGGAATTGAAAATTTTGACCGCCACTTTGAAACGTGTACCTGCACCCGGGCGAAGCCGGGCCCGACCCCTAGTAACAAATAAATGACAGCGTCCGTGGCGCAGTTGGTTAGACGAGAATTGTGAAAACAGAGGCCATGGGTTCAATCCCCGCACCGATATTTTTTGTGTGATCTAAAGGTATTTGTTTCAGGGCTTATTGCAAATGGTAAAATTCCATTTGCAATTAACAATGAATTAACAAAAGCTTATCTAAAATTATTGCAACCAAAATAACATAATATAAACAATGATAAAAATAAAATGTTAATGATGTACCCAATTAGCAACAACTCATTTTGGTACAGATAAATATAACAAAAATAAAACAAAGTATCAAACTTGGCACATTCTCGGAATACGGACGACATAATCGCATTAGCGACAAAGCTTTTTTACATATGGATAAAAAACGCGTTGTACCGTTGTAGTCACGATTTTTGGGCATCCCATATAGATACGAGTATTTTTACCGCTAAGCTGAACTTCAGTTCGGAAACTTACCTGAGCCGTAAAAAGACACGATATCTATAGGGTTGATCAAAACCGAAACTCGCAATTTTTGACAAACAGTCAGGCAGTTTTTTCAAACTTGGGGCAATGTTACCTGGGGTGGTTACTGGTTAGGAATATGTGGTTTAAATTAAATGCCATATGTCAATATCCCCCTGTATATATAAACATATTGGGACAAAATTAAAAAAATTAAAGGCGATAAAATTTATTTTTAAAACATTACGGCCTTAACATATCACCTTTGCATTTGGGAAAAAAAAAAACAAAATAACAGTAATTTTACTTCCCTTGTTATAAAAACCTGCTTGAGTCGTTGCAATGCGTTACTTCTAAATACATTGAGAAATTATATTGAAGCGGACATCGGGAACAAAATCTCTGCGTATGGTACATGTAACATGCACGCCGGTGCACAGTGAAGCGAGAGGGAAGATAATGTTACTTCGTAGGCGTGACAGAGACAGAAATAGAAGGAGCGGTACAGTACCGTGTATTTTATGCATGGCGAGACGAGCATGCCGTTCGCGTAATGGTAATACGACCGCTCATGAACAGCAGTAAAACAAAAAACACCTTGAATTAGAAAGCATTAAGCAATGCTTGGCATTCCACTGCGCTCGCCATCCTGAGACATATTATGTCAAGTCTCAATATATCCCGTGGTTACTCTGGCTACAATGTACCTCACACCGAAACACGACAGTGTATTTACACTGCTGTTTGGCGGGAGAAATAAAGAAACAAAATTTTGTCACAAATATTTGTTTGCAATTTCCCCTCTAGTAATAATACCTCAATGTCTAAACAAGATTTTCTGTGAACTCCTCCAAACCGAAATAGGTCAGTGTGGTGGCCTAACCTCTCTTAATCGAACTGTGGGCTGTAGAGCCCTGGGCGAAGCGGTGGCCAAGTATGGGTTGATAAAGTGTGAACTCTGTGCCATTGGTCTAGCCAAGAATTGCATTTGTCTATGCACACGATATTCTTTAAAATCTAAGTAAAGTAAAGTTATACGTTAAGCAACAATATATCGTAACCGCACTCTCGATTACTGCAACACTATAACTGGGCCGGATCTAGTGTGAATCTTGGGGGTCTTACTTCATGGTTAATGTTAGTTAAACTAACGCCTTATCTATCATTATAATGTCTGCAAATAAACAGTGGCTTACATAAAATATTAGGTACTTATTTATTAACTAAATCTCGGAATTAAAGAAATGGTCAAAATACTAATTACAATATCGTTGTAGTTAACGATGTACACACATGTTTTACGATCGGTGTGGGTAAAATAAATAAATAATGTTAAGCCAGAATCACTTCCCTTCTTCTTCACTTCCCCTCCCGCGGGTGCACAGTGTAGTGACGTGTTTACGTGCTCGTCATTAATAATTGTGCTTTGTGTGTTTTAACGGCGATTATCGGTTCGTGAGTTGTTTATTGTTGTATGGTATCGTATTGTCAGCAGTGATTCGTAAGTTTTTTAAAGTTTTAAATCGTTTATTAGTGGATTTACTCAAAGTTATTCTCGGTAAGTACTTTTATTTTTGTACAGTGGGTATTGCGAAATAAAATATCGCCCGGCCGGTCAGTCAGCTGATTTGTATAACATTAATTAGTTCGCCTTAGTGCCAATATACCGGGTATCTCAAGACTGCTACCGAAAACAAAGCCGGGTGGTAGTTTTAGTGTCTACAAATACAATGCAATTAAAAATTTCGCGTAGAAACGAGACAATTATTTTTTATGATTTTTTAAATATCGGCATTTTTGGCTGGTAAATCTATAGTTTTTGCTAAAATAATAATTTAAACTCTTTTATACCTTAGAGTATTTATAAATAAAAGGGTATACACTATTATTTTAGGCAAAAATGTATTTACCACCAAAATATGGCCATAGGAAAAAAAAAACAAAAAAAAAATTGTCGCTTTTTTTTGCAACTTTTTCTGTTGCATTGTGTCTGAAGTCGGTTAAACTACCACCCGGCTTCGTTTTCGGTAGCAGTCTTGATATACCCTGTATATAGTGAATTAATTGCATTTATTTCTGATAAGTAAATGTCGGTTCACAATGACGATCCACCCGATCGGGGCCCAAATCCTTTCGGTCAAAGTAGACTCACGCCTCGGTCACCCAGTTCAGCCAAACGGTTATTCAGCGATGTGAATTCGCCCACATCTGTTTCCCCCGTTCAATCGAAACGTCTACAACTATCAGAATCGGCAGATACTTCGTCTGTAGACAACGGCAGCGACGCGAGCCGCGCGGACTATTCCGATATGGTGTTGGAAGTATCGAGTTATTTGTCCAAGATAAACGAACTCGTTAATGACCAGGGCTCGCGCATGAATATAGCAAATGAGAATACCACAGGCAGATTAGGATGTGGGCCGTAGAACTGCCGAACTCTTCAGATTCAAATCTCTCGTCCTTTGATGAATTTAGTGAAATCGTACGATCTTTACCCTAAACAAGGCTTCCGGTGACGACAAAATATCCAATAAAATGATAAAAGAAGCGTGTAAATCGGCAGGCGATGCATTACTAACTGTTTCTAATAGATGTATTGCTGAAGGGGTTTTTCCGCGAGTATGGCGTACCGGTTTGATTCGGATAATACCCAAGAGTGGCGATAAATCCCCGCATGATCCGAAGTCGTATTTTTTTTTTTTTTTTTTTTAACGAGAGTAAAGCTCCTTTAGCCTTCCTTCCGACACTCGGGGGAGATCGGAAGGGGCGTGTCGGGGTCTCCGGCCTTCCAGCCTGTTATCAGGCTGGGTCCCTACCGAGATCTAAAAAGATCTTTTGCCGGCATACCGACTAAAACCTCTCGGTGGCCATCACGCGCGTTATGGGTGACAGGTGATGTGGACAGGCGAATGGCGCCCATTTATCTCGCCGTGTCACCCGGCGCACTGCCAAATATGGCTCCTCATATGTTGGGAGGGCGCAGATGCCCCCTCTTTCCCTACTTCGGACGCCCATGGTGAGATGGGCGTCCGCGACAGACACGAGGCCACACGTTCTGCCGCCCATCTCGGGGTCACTCCCGACGTGAGCACACAGCCCCCGCTGTGTGCTTAGCGACCCCGATGACCCCTTTTAGTCGCCTCTTACGACAGGCAGGGGATACCGTGGTGGAATTCTGGCGCCCCTTGACCACTGAACCACGAAGTCGTATAGACCTATTACACTCTTGCCGTCGCTAGGGAAACTTTTAGAACGTCTTATCGTCCCTCGATTGCTACCGGGTGGACCAAAATTTCACGAAAATCAGTTCGGATTTACTACGGGTTAGTCAACCATCGACGCGGCAGTTTCGGTTAGAAGAGCGGTAAGTACATCGGTGCGCAAATATGTACTTGGTATTTTCCTGGACATCTCCGGTGCTTTCGACAACGCTTGGTGGCCAATGCTGCTTCTTAAGTTGAAATTACGAGGTTGCTTTAAAAATATATATTCACTTATTTACTCGTATTTCTCGCACGGAACAACCAAACTTAAACTTGGACACTATGCCGTGTCGAAACCACTGACGATGGGTTGTCCACAAGGCTCAGTCTTAGGTTCTTATTTGTGGAATTTAGGCTTCGACGATTTTCTTACGATTCCCTTACCGTCAGGGTGTTCTTTGACCGGATATGCAGGCGATGGCCTCTTGCTCATAGAATCAAACAGTAGGTTGGGACTAGAAAATAGTGCAGACGCGTGTTTAAAATTAATATGTGATTGGGGCCATCGAAATCGCTTAAAGTTTGCACCACATAAACGTTCCAATTACTTTTAAAAGGAAGTTACAATCACCGCCGCGATTTAAATTTAATAATATCACTGTTAAGAAAAAAGAATCGGTTTGTTATCTTGGTTTAATTTTGGAAAGGAATTTTTTCATTTCTTGAACATATTAAAAACGTCGGGGAAAAGTCGAAAATGAACTTTTTTGCTTTGACAAGAATATCAAAATCAACATGGGGGCTATCTTTCAATACACTAAAAATCATCTATGGAGCAACTTACTTAGGATGTATTTGTTACGGATCTCCCGTATGGGCTGATAGGGCTACTATCGGCGCTGTGCGAAGAAAACTGCTCCAGAGCCAACGCTTGGGCTTGAAATTCTTGTGTAAGGCATATAGAACTGTTAGTACCGAAGCTTTGCCTGTCCTGGCGGGTGTACTTCCAGTCGACCTGGAGGTGCAACTTCGCGCCGCCATATATTACTCTACTAGGGAGAATATGGATAAAAGTTTTTTAACCGCACGTGAACTTTTAAAAATTGATAGATTATTTAAACCGCTTTCAGTGGTATATAGCGAACTATTAGATGAATGGCAAAATAGATGGGAGGTATCTTTGAAGGGACGACATCTATATCAATATTTTCCTTGCGTTCGTGACCGTTTGATAAAGACTTGATTGGATGTCGATTATTGCGTATCACAGTTTCTCACGGGCCATGGTAACTTTAGGTCTAAACTTTACTCTTTTAAGCTTGTTGAATCGCCTGCGTGCCCATGTTCAACACCTAATTGCGAGTATGAGCAGTCCGCACATCATATACTTTGGGAGTGTAGTCTTTGGCAGAATGAGCGTAAAACTATGCTGGATAGTATGCAGATATCATCTGGAGTCGTATACTACTGGACCTTGTAGAGACTAGGAAGAATTTCCGTGCTTTCCGGCGTTTTTGCCATACTTATTATTGGAATCAAGTCTAAAAGCTCACATAATAGGTCCCATTTAAATGGCTTCTCCGGCTGTAAAAGTCTTTTTACGAGGTTATTTACCTGTTTAGTTCATTGTTTTGTCGCCCGCTTTGCACAGAGGGAAGTGGACAATAATTTGTTTCCAACTCCTCCTATTAATTTCACTTTCTGATCAATTTCGTTGCGGGTTAAAGACAAGTTAGACATTCCCGGAGACTCGCCGAGCTTCAAAGCTCGGTGTCATTACATTGCGTGCCACTGTTGATCCTGGCTCACAGGAGTTACAGTGGTGGGTGTGAGGGTGGGACAGTCTCCAAAAGCCAGAATCAATGCTGTTCAACAGCTGCACTTTTTTTACCACCGAGCATCAAAGCTCAGTTCGGTGTGGAGATCCTTGGGAGAGGCCTGTAATCAGCACTGGACTCCCTGTGGCTGAGATGTGAAAGTGGAATCTCAACTCTCCAGGAACGTCTAACTTGTCCTTTATCCGCAATAAAATTAATCAAATTGTTAAATTAACAAGAGTTAATTTTTTTAATCATTTTTTTTATTGGATATGATTGTGAGACGATCATGCCGTTCATCTGATGGTAAGCGATACAACCGCTCATGAACAGTTGCAAAACCAAACAACACCTTGAATTACACAGCAATGCTTGGCATTCCACTGCGCTCGCCATCTTGAGACATAAGATGTTAGGTCTCAATATGTCCAGTAGTTACTCTGGCTACAATGTCCTTCAATCCGAAACACAACAGTGCATTTAAACTGCTGTTTGACGGGAGAAATAGACATTGCGGTGGTACCCACCCAGGCAGCCTCTCACATATGAGAGACCTACCACCAGTAAAAACTACCAACAGTAAAATTAGTATGTCTAATTTTTTTTAGGAAGCATGTAGTGATACAATAACATATCATTGAGAAAATAACTATACACTAATTACATGTTTTCGCAAATGCATACAGATTTCGCATACAAATATAATTTATATTTAAAAACATACAAATATTAAAATTTTTAAAGGGGTGGTCATGTCCCCCACATTGCTTAATCCGTCCGCACGACATCAAGTTTGCTAAATAAACCGGTTTTAAGTTACAATCGAGTTAGTAAGCCCTTGACTGATTCTCCTTGAAATTAAGTTTAAAGCCAATACCAGTTGCTTTCTCAATACACTATAATATACATACATTATAGCGTACTTTCCGGTGAATTTTATGTAATACTACATTCCGTTCCCGGCGCTCTGTGTGATTTGGATTTTGTCCATTTATTTTAGTCATACACTGGTGGAAGGTCTCTCGTATGTGGGAGGCCATCTGGGTAGGTACCACCGCAATGTCTATTTCTCCCGTCAAACAGCAGTGTAAATGCACTGTTGTGTTTCGGATTCAAGGACATTGTAGACAGAGTAACTACTGGACATATTGAGACTTAACATCTTGTGTCTCACGATGGCGAGCGCAGTGGAATTTAGCTACTGTCTATGAGCAGTCGTATAGCTTACCATCAGGCGAACATTCATAGCAATAATAAAAAAAAACATACATACATACATAAACTTATGCCTTTACCCAGCAGGGGTGGGCAGAGGTTGACACCCACATTTCGCCTTTTGAATATCACTTTGTCCGACCCGGGATTCGAACCCAAGACCTCAGTCAGTTTTGTAACCGTACTGTAGTACAACTGCGCCACCGAGGTAGTAATTTAGAACGACAGAAAAAATTAAATAGGAGAAAAGACATTTTTTGTATCCCGAGAACGGTTCCCCGAAAAATTCAAAAAATTTGATTTCTATAAGGAAGATAGAAACGTTATCCTTTTTCCTTCCATTGTTACTTGTACAGCGCTGTATCACACACAATAAGTGACATAACATAATTTGACAGTGAGATTGAGAGTTGTTAGGCCATATAGTCCACCACGCTGGCCTAGTGCGGGTTGGTGGACTTACATACCATAGATTTTTTTATAAATCGCTATGGTATGCAGGTTTCCTCACGACGTTTTCCTTCACCGTTTTAATGCGTAACAGATATACGTGCAAATTGCAATGTTCGAACTATCGAACTTCGTTTCAGATCACAGAGTAAACTTCCTTTATTGAATTTACCAAAATAATAAATCAGCCTCCTAGATGGTTGATTCTTTCCCATCCACCAAGACAAATATTTGTGTGGTCCACAGGTTTGTGATTCGGGTCTGGGCATTTGTGAGACTGAAAGTGTCCCGTGATCACGACCCAAGACTCGATCTTAGTGTGGGGTCAGGACAATGCATGTGACTGTTGGCTGTATTTATTAATTGACTCCAGTGACCCTCGGAAAAAAGTTATCTCATTATTTGTTATGGACGTATTTACATTAGATAAACATTTCAACATTCATTAAGATGTAATGTTATATTCGGAACGGCGGAAACATTGTAAAGATCAGGGGTCATAGATTAGTACATTTGTCATATCTTGTACCGTTTTTATATTTGTTCCCTCGTATATTAGTTGCATCATGTCTGAAGGCACTAAACCGCCTGGCTTCGTTTTCAGTTGTAATCTGGATATACCTTGTATACAACACCCTGAGCACAAAGTACATTTTACGTACTAAGATAGAGCCTCCACTCAATCAATACAAGGCGCCCTCTGGCGTAAAGTAACAAAAACAATCCAGTAATATGTCTATACTTACTTTCATTACGTTTATATACGAAAAGACAAGATTTAGGGAGATTTGGACCTGAATTAGATCTAACGGAATCGATTTGAATGTTGTCTATTTTTAACAAATTATTCTCTATAGAAATGTGAACATAACAATTCTCATTGCCGCATGAATATGCATTTAATAATTGTTTAAAATTGAACTAATCAGCAAATAAGCTATCTCAATGCTGTTAGAAGTAATTTAGGGACAATAATATCCGCGTAAAACATAATCTACTTAAAATGGGGAATCCCGTAAAAAAACGATTTTTTCGCCCTCTGGTATTAAGTTAGTCAAAAGTCAAAACAATGATATAATTCGTCGTTGTTTGTTCTAAGTTAAACCACAGTGACCCTAAGCACGATGAAGTGCCTAGAAATGAAATGAAATTAGTTTATTGATCATATAGATTATAGGCAATTAAATAGCTCTTATGACAAGTTAATACATAGTACATATTCTATAATTACCTACAAAATAATTGATTGCTTATATCATAATATAAATTAAATTTATGTAGATGTAATTTTTGACAGTCGTCTACAAAGTATAAATGTAATGCAGTAATTTACTGGTGGTACGTCTCTCATATGTGAGAGGCTGCTTGGGTGGGTACCACCGCAATGTCTGTTTCTCCCGTCAAACAGCAGTTTAAATGCACTGTTGTGTTTCGGATTGACGCACATTGTAACCAGACTAACTATTGGACATAATGAGACCTAACATCTTATGTCTCAGGATGGCGAGCGCAGTGGAATGCCAAGCATTGCTAATTGTAATTCAAGGTGTTGTTTGGTTTTTCTACTGTTCATGAGCGGTCGCATCGCTTACCATCAGGCGAACGGCATGCTCGTCTCGCCATTCCATGCAAAAAAAAAAGTAATGTATGGGCTGATACATATACAGATACAAACATTTATCTCGATGCAGGAGCGCCCACTCATTTCTTATCCGGCTTCTAACCGCGCCACGAAGGGTGAACTTTGGACAATTTCACAAAAAAGTTTACAAATGTAGATGATAACCTATAAAAACCATGCGGAAAAGATAGTTTATCTTACCCAGTTAAGAAATAACTAATTCATGTCAGACATAACAAGTTTTAATAGATAGAAGTTGCTGTTTAGATAGTAACTAGGTCGTTACAATTCTAATACGTTCAAACGTTGGCAGTTCTATACTTTATGCTAAATCCATACCTATGTAAGTATTGATTAACAACCTGTCTATACAACCTCATTCATTTACTGGTGGTAGGTCTCTCATATGTTTGAGGATGCTTGGGTAGGTACCACCGCAATGTTTATTCTTCCCGCCAAACAGCAGTTTAAATTTACTGTACCATACGAGTGTGTACATGTATGGGACACGATTTTTTTATAGCTATTTTAACTCCTTTTTAAAGATAGATAGTATATAGAGAATATAAATGAATAATCGTTGCAGTAAACCAGTCATTAGCCACGTGAAGCGCAAACTCGCCTCAATTTAGATTCATGACTGCGATCGCGAAATTAACAAATCATTTGACATTCAAAACAAGGACGGAGAAATCCTTTGCGTTCCGGCGCAAAATTAGGAGCGACTTCCTTCTATTCCATTCTAGTTGGCGGCCTTAACTAAGGTCTTTCGGGTGCCTTGAACTTCGTCGCGATTCATGGTTCGAATTGACTGATTAGGAATCATAGTATCAGCCCATAAGAATTAAGAGGCCACTGCTAGGGGACGCCTTTACAAATGAAAGTTCGATTAAGAAGGCTTAGGCCATAGTCCACCACGCTGGCATAGTGCGGGTTGATCGACTTTGATTACCATAGGATGCTAAACTATGTGTTTGTAGGTTTCCTCGCGACGTTTCCCTTTATCATTAAAGTGCGTGATTGAATGACACACATGGCTCCGAATAATCAGCCTCCTTAACCAAGTTACATTCTCCTTTCTTTTGGTGTTGGATAGCTTATTTACAGAAGAAGACATTGGGCTACATAACATCACGCTATGACCTATTGGAGCGAAGCAGTAATAAATATTTTTTTTTTTTACTTTTTAATAAATATTTTTGAAAAAATAATAATTATTATCCATTTCTCCTGCAAAACAGCAGTTTAAATGCACTGTTATTTTCGGATTGAAGGACATTGTAGCCAGAGTAACTACTGGACATATTAAGACTTAACATCATGTCTCAGGATGGCGAGCGCAATGGAATGCCAAGCATTGCTTTGTTATTCAAGGTGTTGTTTGGTTTTATTACTATCCATGAGCGGTCGTATCACTTACCATCAGGCGAACGAGAAGCTCGTCTCGCCACCCATTGCAAAAGAAAAGGATTCCAATTCAAAAATATCTGCACTTCACCTACAATCCTTGGAATTGAATCCGTGTAATAAAGATAGCCAATTTAATTCTCGATTGTTCACAGTTGAATGTTAGGGTCGTTGTTATCTGTAGCTTATCACATGATACCGTGAACTTGTTGGATAACTTGAACTCTGCCGAGTGTAAAGCAATAACAATATGTGTTAGCTCCCGTTAAAGTATTCACTGACTTGATTTTGTTTCCCACGGCAACACTTATACATTTATTACATAATTATAGGGACTTAACATCTCATATATCAAGATGGCGAGTGTAGTGGAATACCAAGCATTGCATTGTAATTCTAGGTGTTGTTTGATTTGGCTACTGTTCATGAGCGGTCGTATCGCTTACCACCAGGCGAACGACATGCTCGTTTCACCATCCAATTCAATAAAAATATATACTTGCTTTATTGTACACCAAAATGAAAGACGCTTACAAAACCCTAAAAACTAAAGGCATGGTTACAAAATACAAGACAAAATGTACGTAGTATTATTATTAAGTGTGTGTTTTGTTTTTGTGTTTACAAATCACGACTGTAACAAAATTTTAAAACAATATTAATGACTTATTATTATTGACTATTGACAGCCTCCATGGCGCAGACGGTTAGACGCCGCCTGTGAAATGAGAGGCCGCGGGTTCGATCCCCGCAACGAGAGAAATGTTTGTGCGGCCCACAAATATTTCTTTCGGGTCTGGGTGTTTGTGAGACCGAAAAGTCTCTCGTAGTTCCTGATACCCATGACACAAGACTCGATCTTAGTGTGGGGTCAGGACTATGTATGTGACTGTTGGGTGTTATTTATTTATTTATTTATATTAATACGAATTCGAGTATTGAATTCGTACCCAGTGTTCTGACAAGAACTGTATGACCCCTGGCTTGAAAGCTGGATCCGCCTTTGCGACTTATCTTAATTCGTAATGTTTCCGCTTTTAAAAATGAATGTAGCTGTATCTAAATTGTCTGCTTCCTTCTTTTGTTTTTTACATCCCGCATTATATGTTTTGTTCTAGGTTCTAGCTTTACAAATCGGTATAGAACATTATAAATGTGTTTCTAATAGAACAACAAATTTTCATATTTAGTCATTTTCATCATTTTGATTCATTATGTTATTTCTTTTGTTTCTTTCTTCCTATTTATTACTTCTGCATGGAGGACACTGCGTCCCACTGTAGGGCACGGGCCTCCTCTACAATCGAAAGTATAATTGAGAGGGTTAGGGCATCCACAAATTCTTACAAATCGCTATAGTATGTAGGGTTTTCTCACGATTTTTTTATTCACCGTTGCATATGGCCTAACCACCTTCAATCGTACTCTCGATTATACAGCTGGCCAGTGCCCTGCATTGGGACGTATATGAGCTGATACAATACAGTTGCATTACCGATGCAGACAGTAACATTTGATATAAAGTCGAGTATATTGTAAATTCATTTGACCTTTGTAAATGTACACAAATAATATTCGTCTAAGTGCTAGGTTGTGTAGCCTTCACGACTCTACGGACTGCGGATGAGTACGATTCAATGTTATGTTCTGCTCATTACATTTTTTATAGATTAGGTCCGGTTAACGAACAATTTGGTCACCTGATGGTGAGTGATCATTGCATATGAACATTCACAACGCTTGGAGATATTTTGCTCATCAAACTGGGAGGGGAGCGGGAAGGAAAAAAGATGGGAACAGGAAACGATTATTGAGCACTAAATAAACATCGATTCTTTTTAAATGTATAAAGCTGAAGAGTTTGTTGGAACGCGCTAATCTCTGGAACTACCGGCTCTAATTGAATTATTATTTTAGTGTTAGATAGTGCATTTATCGAGGTAGGCTATAGGGTTTTGTTTTATCCCGGGAAAACTTTTTCACACGAGCAAATCTTTGAGTAATACTAGATTTGATATAAATAAACAAATACACCAGTCAGTCTGACCCCACGTTAAGATCAATTAAGTCTTGAGTCGCAGGAATGAAACACTACGAGAGACTTTTGGTCCCACAAACACCCAGACCCGAGACAAATGAAGATAGAATATTTTATCTTTCTAATTTTGCCAACAAGAAACCGCATTAAGCTTATGACCGCAGAACAGCCTAATCAGGGGGCTTACCTACTCTACAAAAAATATACGATACAGGGGTAAGCAAAGGTGCTACCAATACACCCACCGTGAAGTTGTGGGGCCCTGGGCTAATATGACTTAATGTTCGGATGTTCGACGTCCAGAGTAAGATGAAAGAAGAAAATGACGAAAGAAAGAAAGATAATGAAGTGAAAGATTTCCACTTCAAAAAATCAATACTATTCTCTATTATACATATTTTTTTCTCTGAACTTAGTCTATGGTTGCGACGTACGATAGTGGAATCCAACATTTTGTGGAGTATCTAGGCACATTAGTGAAGTTGTACGTATGTTCGAACATTTGAAGTTCGTACCGTTTTTATAGAGTAACCCCTCAGTACCAAGCAATTTTTTTTTTATTGTAATGAATGACGAGACGAACCTGTCGTTTGCCTGATGGTAAGCGATACGACCGCTTATGAACAGTTGCAAAACCATACAATGTCTTACAAAGCAGTGCTTGGCATTCCACTACGCTCACCATCCTGAGACATAAGATGTGAAGTCTCAATATGTCCAGTAGTTACTCTGACTACAATTTCCTTCAATCCCACAATTTCCTTCTATCATTACTTGTGGGGCTCAAAAAAATCTCAGTGCGGGTATCAAACCCGTCTCATTTTACACACGGCGTCTAACCAACTGCGCCACTGAGGCTAAATATATCATAGTTAAAGCAAATACTCGAGGTTACAAGAAGGCCTTATGAAAGTGCATATTGCAACATAATATATTACAGTTTGGAAATGAATGACTAAAATATGATAATTATATGTTTATTTAGCAGATTCTGGACAGTGGAAAAGTACAGGTAGATTTCGAAGTTTTTATGGTAAGGGATACGACATAGACACCAACAAAACCAAACAACAGCATGAATTAGAAATAAATGTTTGGCATTCCACTGCGCTCGCTCTGAGACATAAGATGTGAGGTCTCAATATGTCCAGTAGTTATTCTGTCTACAATGCCATTCAAACCGGGACACAACCGTGCATTTACACTGCTGTTCTATATAGGTACACAAGATTGCAAACTCAAAAATGTGTCTTGAGGTTCGAACCCGCGGCCACCATGAACATTTTACGAACAGGCCACCCAGAAATATTTCGTAATGTTTAATTGTAAGCATATTATAATGAGATTAGTAAACGTGTTATAAAATGTACTAATTTTATGTCATTTGTCAGTTGATATATTTTAACGATCTCTTTCTATTAAAAAATATGAAAGTGAAACACAAGTGACCAAAACACCTGATGGTAAGTGCAAATATACATATCACTACATAGTATAAAACAAAGTCGCTTTCTCTGTCCCTATGTCCCTTTGTATACTTAAATCTTTAAAACTACGCAACGGATTTTGATGCGGTTTTTTTAAATAGATAGAGTGATTCAAGAGGAAGGTTTATATGTATAATACGTACATATTATTGTACAGAAATCTATTTGTACCCGCGAAGCTGGGTCGGGCCGCTAGTAATATCTATAAGCACAAATGTATGAGATGGTCGTTGATACAATAGGGATTTCGACTCATGTCATAAATTACCGTAAATTCATTTTTTCACATTTCACATTGTTAGAAACCGGATAATATTGAATTACATATAACAGAACATGGATAGATAGATTAATCTCCGAACACGGCGCACATATTTTGGTCACATCACTTTACTTGTGTATGCGGTAGTCATGGACGATGGTATATTTTTTTCTTAATTTTTATTTAATACCAACGACAGTAACACAAAACTTATAACATTATAGTTTTGGACAACGTGTACTGTCCTTACAGGTGTACAAAAGGTGTGTACAACATTCAAACTGTACCAGAAAAAAACAAAAATACATAAGTATAACTAGGATAGAAATAAATCATAAATAAATACACCCGACAGTCACATACGAGTGCTTACCCCACACTAACATCCATACTTACATCAGCCTACGCTGTCCCACTGCAGGGCAAAGGCCTCTCTACCCTCCTTCCATTCGTCCCGGTCCAGGGCTCGATCCTGCCAATCTCTGTCCCACCTATCCAGCTCGTCTCGCCATCTTTTTCTGGGCCTACCGCGACGTTTCAACGTCTTTGATGGTTTCCATAAAGTTGTTGTTTTTGCCCACAGTTCGATGGGCATGCGGCATATGTGACCTGCCCAGTTCCACTTCAGGCTAGCTGCTTTCTTCCCAACGTCTAGTATTTGAATCTTAGAGCGCAATATACTGTTTTTAACGTGGTCAACATCCATACTTATGGGTATAAAAAAATACGAGGGAATTTTCGATCTCACAAACATCCAGCTGTGATACAAATACCTGTGAATCACACAAACATTTGTTTTAGTGCGAAGATCGAACCCGGCGCCTCTCGTTTCACCATCAGGGAGGTAATACTTGGACACGAAGTTCGAATTTTCGGACCTCAAACGTCAACATGAGTTAAAAGTTTTTTACACGCTTTTTATTAGCTTCACCTGTATGTTTGTATGTTTGTTTGTAACCGACTTCTTTGGGCGCGATTTTGACCCACTTTAAACGGCCAGATTTCGTTCAAATTTTGCACACTTGTCAAAGACCGATGACAATACAATAATTCGATTAAAATATATAATTATCCTGATTAGATTCGCCAGGATTCATTATTCTTATAATTGATGACCATTGCTACTGACCACTAGGTGGCGTATAGATGAACATAATTTGCTACTGACTAATAGATGGCGTGATCACGTCAATAATGCATGTTTGCACTATTAATCGCTAGATGGTGTTAACATTGTATTCTTCAAGTGTCAAATGTTACTACTGACCAACAGATGGCGTTATTGATTGGAAATACAGCTGTAGATGGATGTTTTTAGTCAAAACAATTAAATAATAGTTAAAAAAAACTAAAATACACGCTTTAATAAGATATACAACTAAAAAAGTAAAAATAACACTAGTTTACATGTGTTTTGTCCTTGAAATAAAAAGCATTTTTTCTTATCATTTGAGAAGTACTGAGTTTAAAAAAAAATAGGAAAAAAAATTCAATACGTCACGTTTCCAAACTATCTACTATTTTGTATTTACGAAAATATGCCTACAGAAATAATGAAAAAAATTAAAAATGAATTGCCTTAGCTTTTTTCTTATATTTATTTGTGTCTGTATCTCTTATAACAGACCAGCAGTAATCACCTAACATGGCTTGGTCCCAGTATCCTTTATAATTTTATTTAAAAATTCCAAATCCTGATGAAAACGCTGTCTATGTTCGTCGCTGAATTCTTCGAGGTTATCAGGGAAGAAATCGAGGTGCGAATGAAGGAAATTAATTTTAAAAGACATGTTGACACCCATTCGTTGAAAATTGTGTAATAAATCAGCAATTAACTGTCTGTAATTTTCATTTTTTTTGTTGCCCAAAAAGTCGTAGTGAATTCCAAGCCGATCTTTCAATATCCGAAAGACTGTTTTCAAATTCCTCATCTTTCAACATTTTTTTGATTTGCGGTCCGATAAAAATACCTTTTAGGTTTAGTAACCGAAGGAACATCTGCTTATTTAATTTTATCTTTGTTCTTCTAATTAAAACCAAATGTGTTAGTAAGACAGAAGTAACAGTCATTTTCGTAGGTGGATAGTTCTCTCCATATCATTGGTATATTAAAATGCAAAAACCTTTTTGCACCTGCAGCCCAGAACCTTAGCTTTTTTCTACATTTTTCACAAAAAAAGTGAGATGTCCATTTTTTGTCCTGGTGAGAGACCGGAATTTTGAAATAACAATGGGATATCCTTTGTTAGGTATAATAAATTCACCACAAACGTAACAAAATCGGTCGGGATGTACTTTACACAACGTTTTTGACATTTTAAAAACAATATTTATTCAACTGAACACTACAATATAGCAAAATTTTAGAATGATTTAAGAATTAATTTGTGGGTAGGCTTAAAATAATGTGTGTAGATAACTTGATTCTTTGACGTCATAAAAACAAAACAAATATATGTTTGCGTTTAGTTTTTATCACTTAATAACACGATATGAAATTCACTGGAAGGACATGAAATTTATTATATTTTGTAAACTAGTGTAATTGATACTGAATTTAAGATAAGTAAATGGAGTAAAATACATATATTTTATTGTTACAAAGCGTGGGGTGCAGGATGATAAGTAATTGTTGTAAACACCCCACGCTTTGTAACAATAAAATATATGTATTTTACTCCATTTACTTATCTTAAATTCAGTATCAATTATTTTTACTTTTTTAGTTGTATATCTTATTAAAGCGTGTATTTTAGTTTTTTTTAACTATTATTTTACTTCATACAATCAATACTATTACAATACAATATCCTCTATGAAACTAATCATATATCTACTTTGAACTTAGTCTAAGATTACGACGTACGATACGAAACTCGAATATTTTGTAAAATATTGAGGCATATTCATACAGGTTTTCGTGCGATGTTTGAACAGTCAGCAACATAAGTCGCTGAACACTTCACATTTTTTGATAACCTTTTTATGAATTAAAATTTGTACGTACTACTCTGTAGTCATAAAATATAACCAAGTAAAGTCATCTATGCCGAGAAGTGCCATACGATATTGAAAATAATTATTATTTTGGATGATAAGACAATTCCAAATCTCGTGAATGTGTAGCGACTTATGTTGCTGACTGAACATTCGTCGTCGCTTCGGACTAGAGTAACTCCCCAGCGACTAAACAACTGCGCCACAGGGCTAGTTATAGGTAAATAAATATTTATGTTTTTTTTTCTTTCACAGACCAAAGAACATGTCGGCAGAGACAATCCTCCCATCAGAGTCATCGGAATCGAGCGATCCGTCGACAAAATGCGAAGACAGCGACTCAGCTGAAAGTGGGGACTCTAGAAACACATTGTACGAGAAATGTACTGATCATGAGACGGAGAAGCATGGAGAGTTGAAGACCAAAGCTGACTGTAACAGGAAGAAGTATTGTTGTAGTGAGTAAAATAATCTGAAATCCTACACTAGAATATAAGCGACGGCCTAAAAAACTGAAAAAGAAATAAGAGCACATATAAGCGTGTACTCTTATTTGATTTTAGTATGGTCCAAACCATAATAAATAATAATTTAAAAGGAATAAGGTTTATTGTTACCTGAAGTTATAATTTAAGACTTTTGCTACATCTCGTAGTTCAAAATTCAAATGTGTAAGTTTAAGCAGCTTCGGCCACTTTTGGTGTGTGATTTTGTTCCGGACCCTATATCTAGCATAATTTTGATCGAAGTATCAAAAGCAAGAGATTGGTTTTTGGACGCGCTAATCTCAGGAATATGCTATAGGAGCCGAGCATTCAAGAATAATGTTGAAAAAAATGGTATCTGTCAAGAGTATCTGCACCTGACCGAAGCCAGGCCGAATTGCTAGTTGTTAATACATTTTATAACTGATTATTTTTCTTACAAACTGGGACAACCTGTATCATACAAACTTTCTTGTCAACTTGTCAGAGTGATGGCCTAACCTCTCTCAATGAAATTATCGGCTGTAGAATCCCATATCCGCAGTGGCGATACAATACATTTATACATGTTATTAGCTTTACTAGTCTGCATTGATACAATTGCGAGTCTATCAGTTGCCATAGACAACATCATTGTTTATTGTTTGCTGACGTGGCGGCCTTCGAGTCATTCGCTTCATGTCCATAAACAAACGTTATTTTTAATCCGCAGGGAACAAAGGCATCTATAGGCCTAGTTCGTCTGTCTATGGTCATGAGTGGAGCGGATTTAATTTTTAATAATCTATAGCTATAAAGAAAGTACATTTTGAAGATTCAAGCGGGACTAATCCTGTACAGATTTGAAATTTTCCGAGTTCCGCTCTGTTTTGTACTTTTTGAAAACTCCGTTCGACAGTCTCGGTAGGTCAAGAGCGGTTAATCGATAGTCCGATACGATCCCCTCACGGCGACAAATGTTTAATATACATGTAGTTGTTTCTGGTATAAGTGTTGAGACCGAAAAGTCTCTTAATTTCATACTCAAGACTTGTATCTTAGTGCAGTGTCAGTACTATGTATTACTGTTGAGTGTATTTATATTAATGTATTTGTATTTATAGTTAGAAAACATTATCATTGCTCGCGGCATTCTCCGCGTGAAAAGGTTTTTCCTGAATATAATCCGTAGGCCAATAATTTGACATAAAGCCTTTAAACGTATAGCCGTCCTGGAAAAATGGACTATCCAACACTAAAAGAATATTTCAATTCGAACCAGTAGTTCTTGAGATAGGCGAATTCAAAGAAACAAAGCTCTACAGCTTTATCATTTATTTAGTACTTATACGTTGCATTACCGCTTCCGCATTTACTGTGTCATGATCCTAAGTCCAACCATTACATAAGCACGACACACACTATGCATATAAACTTCGTTCCTGTATTGTTTATGGTTAAACAAATCATTTTACGTGACCCAGTGCATGATACAATCGATTGTATCATAGACAATATCTTAATAGTTAATATTATGCTCACCACAAGGAGATCAACGTTCGGTTTTTCAACGAGAAAAAAAATCGTTTCTTTTTACACAAATATTACTTATTGAATTAAAACGTTTTTTGGGATTTCATAGCAGATTTGCTTTTAGTGAAGTGAAACTGTACTTGCATGGTTGCGATTTTACGAGTATATTCGTGAACGGGTGCTGCTTGCGTGGACTGGTTCACATAGGCGGCGATTATAGGTTATTGTCTCCATAATTTATTTAGATCGCTTTTGTGTAACCCTTGTCAATCGTACTCTCGAATATGGAGGAGGCCGGTGCCCTACTATGGGACGTATATGGGCTGATACAATACAATAGATTTATAATAGTTCTTACTATGACTTGACGTCTTTAAATTGGCACACCTGTCTACGAAGCCTCAGTCATCCATATTTGTGAAGTGCGTGCAACCTATTTACCTATTTTCCTTGAATAGCAAGGCTAAGTTATGACGTAACGGGTGACGTCAAACCACAAGGAATACGTGCGTAGTCAGATAAACTTACAATAGTGTTGAATCATTTTCAACTCATTGACAAAAATATAGCTTATATCGAATTTAACATTAATATGGCAACGAAGTTATTAACTTCTTTAGTTCAACGCTTTGTCACTCGCTTTGCACGGAGGGAAGTGGACAATAATTTATTTCCAACTCCTCCTATTAATTTAACTTTTTAATTAGTTTCGTTGCGGGTTAAAAACAAGTTAGACATTCCCGGAGACTCGCCGAGCTTCAATGTTCGGTGTCATTACATTGCGTCACAGAATACTAAACTAACAGAAGTCAAGCTCCATACAAAGCGCGCTAAATCAACGCACACATAGACAGCGTTCACCGACACGATATTTCAAACCAGTCGAGACCACTGCGCGCGCGAGTGTCACCCGCTTCGGGAACGCAAATAGTGAGACGTTTTGTGCAAAGACGGAGCAAATGAATAAAAGTTATTACACTTGTATATAAAACGCTAGATTATAATAATTGAATATAAATTTCATTTAAAAAAACATATATTATACAAAAACAATAAAAATAAACTTAGAATAATGACATACAAATTCTCAGCGAGTTCATAAATAAAATAAAAATGTATTTATTGTATTATTGTGTTTTATATATTTTATTTAAAAATCAAACTATATGAGTGCTATAAACACGATACGTGTTTTCGCATAAGCCAGAGTTAACAACCCTTGCGCGAACGCCGAGCGTAGTGTGTGTGTGGCAATAAAAGTGAAGTACATACACAAGCTTGACTTCTGTTAGTATTCTGTGATTGCGTGCTGTTGATCCTGCGACACAGGAGTTGCAGTGGTGGGTGTGAGGGCGGGACATACTCCTAATATAGCAACCTGATATACTACAACGAGAAATGTCCAGATACTTGTTATTTTAATTCTTTGTTGTTAACGGGTCTTTGAAGTCGATTTTCGAGCACTTCAAAACGTCGGATTGACTCGAAACTTTGCGTGCTTATCCAGGACTGATGACAATACAATAATTTAAGAAATATATTACATTATCTTATTACCAATACAGAATCTTTACATTAAAGAATAATTTTCAAAAAAAGTGGGTAATGTGCACGCAGCGGTCTTCCTTTGATAAGACAGACGTAGGTAGATGTGTTCAGTGCAAAGTGTGAGGTGCGTACAACATTTAATTATCCTCCAGCACCCCACGCTTTAGATATAGCAAATAAAAATGTAGGTATATATTTCACTTCATTTTTTAATCTCAGACTCATTATCAATTATTATTTTTACTTTTTAGTTGGGTCTTACCTTTGTCATAATTTTATTTTTAGTATTGGGAAGCTTTTAACATAAATGTGGACGTGAAACGTTCGCCCATTCGAATTTAGTATCGGAAAATAGACTAATCCCACTGTTATCCACCACATGTGACTGTTGGTTGTATTCTTCATTTATTTAATTTGGTTGCAGATCCAGTGGGGCAGTGCATCTGGGGCGTGGTATTCATCATCCTCTCTGTGACGGGATTCGTATTCACCCCACTAGACTACATGCTGTGGGAAAAACTACAGATGAGGCCAGGTCAGTACATAATTGACAACTCTAGCGTAGTTGGTTAGACAGCATTCCAGAAAATCAATATCGGTCCAAATGAAATGCGTTTTTCAATTTATTTGTTACTAGCGGCCCGGCCCAGCTTCGCCCGAGTGCATATAAATTTCTCTGCAATAATATGCACGTATTACATACATAAACCACTCTATCTATTAAAAAAAACTGCATCAAAATCCGTTGCGTAGTTTTAAAGATTTAAACATACAAAAGGACATAATGACATAGGGACAGAGAAAGCGACTTTGTTTTATACTATATAGTGATATAATAGTAAATTGACATTTGATAGCCTCCGTGGTGCAGTTGGTGAAACGAGAGTCCACGGGTTCGATCCCCGCACCGAAACAAATATTTGTGTGAACCACAGGTATTTGTCTCGGGTCTGGGTGTGAGACCGAAAAGTCTCTCGTAATTCCTGATACCCACGACACAAGACTCGATCTTAGTGTGGGTTCAGGACGCATGTGACTGTTGGGGGTATTTTTTCATTTTATTTACATTCATAACACAGCGATTTGTATAATTTCCTATGGTATGTAAAGTCTACCAACTCGCACTAGGCAGCGTTGAGTATTTGACCTAACCACTCTCAGTGCTACTGTCGATTGTAGGGGAGACCCGAGCCCTGCAGTAGGACGTTGGGTGTTTTTATTTTTTATTTTTTTTCTTTTTTATTGCAATGAATGGTGAGACGAGCATGCCGTTCGCCTGATGGTAAGCGATGCGACCGCTCATGAACAGTAGCAAAGCCAAACAGCACCTTGAATTACAATACAAGGCAATGCTTGGCATTCCACTGCGCTCGCCATCCTGAGACATAAGATGTTAAGTCTCAATATGTCCAGTAGTTCCTCTGGCTACAATATCCTTCAATCCGAAACACAACAGTGCATTTAAACTGCTGCTTGACGGGAGAAATAGACATTGCGGTGGTACCCACCCAGGCAGCCTCTCACATATGAGAGACCTACCACCAGTGACCCTCTTAGTCGTATTCTCGATTGTGGAGTAGGCCCATGTCCGCAGTGAGATAAATATAAACTGATACAGATACACAAAAAAATCCGAAAGAAATTGGCAACATTTACTCTAATTAAACATACGTATTTATATACAATATTAGACCCACGTATAGTCTATTTCCTTGTGATTTCCACTTAATAACAATACTTACAAGAAATAAACTTTAATAAAAATATACTTTCCGATACATTCGCTCCAAGGAGATCCAGTTTCTCACTAGGTCAATGCGAAAATACATAATCGCTGGAAATCATTATTTACATAATTTAATCCGTTTAATAAATAAAACATTCACACTTAAGAAAATATATTTATAATATAGAGAGAGCGCTGATATACAAATGCGACTTAAAAACGTAGAAATATTATTCGTAATGTTGGTAGCACTTTTATATTAGTCTACATTGAATTTATTATTTAATAACAAATTGCTATAAATTATATTTTGCTAATATTCTTTTAAAATATGTTTGTATATCAAGCTATTGAGTGAACTTACTCGTGAGCAAGCAACATACATAAACTGAAATGCTAAATTGAATTTATAAAAATCCTATTTAAGCGAACGTCTTCGTCACAGTAGCTCCAATCTTTAATTTCAGTTCAATCAGTCGAAAATCTAAGAAGATTTATACAAACTATTATCCCTTATTTTATCCCCTTAGGGGAGAATTTATCAAAATCCTTTCTTAGCGGATGCCTACATCTTAACATCTACCTGCTTTGCAAAGTCTCCGCCCGATCGTTTAAAATTAACAAAGTTTCAAACAAACTTTCATACCCTATTTTATCCCCTTGGGGGTAGAATTCATCAAAATCTTTTCATAGCGGATGCCTACGTCATGACAAATACGTGCAAAAAAAAACAGCCCGATTCGTCCAGCGGTTTGTGCTGTGCGTTTATAGATCACCAAGTCAGTCAGTCACCTTTGAGTTATATAGGTATATTTATATAAATAAAGATAAATGGTGATCATGGTGCAACACTCTAGCTGGCGTACCGCAAGGCGGCGTTTTATCTCCATTACTCTTCGCTATCTTTATTAATTCTATATCACAAAATTTATCTTCTTCCTACCACCTTTATGCAGACGATTTACAAATTTACAGACAGGCTTCCTTGAAATCTTTAAATGACGCAATTGGTTCCATTAACTCAGACATGATGAAAATATCAGAATGGGGAAACCGCTTTGGCCTTAAAGTGAACCCAGCCAAAACACAAGTCATGATCGTCGGAAGTTCGCGCTTAATACCCAAAATAGATTGGTCGTTTCTGCGCCCAGTCATTTTTGATGGTGTCATAATACCCTACAGTGATTCTGTCAATAACCTGGGGGTAATCTTGGATCAGAGTTTGTCATGGGGTCCCCAACTTGCAGCTACGAGTCGTAAGCTGTTTGCATCAGCTGCAACTTTAAAGAGGCTTCGTAATTTCCTGCCCATGGCCACTAAAATTGCGCTCGCACAATCTCTTCTTCTGCCCGTGTTAGACTATGCCGACGTCTGCTATCTTGACTTAACCCAAGTTCAACTTGATAAACTTGAGTGGCTTCAAAATTTTTGCATACGATTCATATTTGGCTTGCGCAAATATGATCACATTTCTGAATTTCGCTTTAAGCTCAAGTGGCTCCCTATTCGCCTTCGCCGGAATACTCATATTCTCTGTATGCTTTACAATGTTTTATCCAGTCCCAAATGTCCAATCTATCTAAAGGAATGTTTTCAATACCTCCATAGTTCTAACTCCCACTCGTTGAGATCCTCTAGGTATCTGCAACTTAAAACTCCTTGCCATGACACTACTTTTTATGGTAGTTCTTTTACTGTTAATGCTGTTCGCCTTTGGAACGCATTACCGTCAACAATCCGACAAGCGCCATCACTTAATGTTTTTAAAGACAAAGTTAAAAAATTCTATCTTTCTACCCTATCGTGATAGTCAATGTTAATGTTTAATTGTAGTTTGGTTAAATTATATTATTATTATTACTTATATATATATGTATTTCTTTTGTTCATTAAAACTTTATTGATTAGGATTAGGTATATATAATATTTGTTACCCTTGTATTTATAATGTATATATATTCTTATTTGTTAGGTTTTCAAACCCCCCCACATTACATATAATCTTATAACGGATGATCCATCGTACGTTTGGTTGTCTGGAAGAGATCGCCAATAGCGATAAGACCGCCAGTTGTTACACTATTTCAAAAAATGTAAACTGTTTACTTGTATGTAATATGTGGTGAACAATAAAGTGTTATCTATCTATCTATCTATAAATATAAGATTTTATTATTTATTCATCTTTTTTACAAAATAATACACACAAGTTAATTTCCCAAAAGGAATAGGCAGAAGCGCAACCAGTACACCCACGCGCAAAAATTTTGAAAATTAAATTAAAAAAACTCTACAATTAACAAACAAAAAAAATTGTAATGTTGTATTTGAATCACATTTAGTATGTTCCACACTGATTTGTAAAGCTAAAATAAAACAAATAATGCAGGATTCAAAAAACAAAAGAAGGAAGTAGACAATTTAGATACAACTATTGTTACCGCTTGTTTCACAAGCGGCGCGGCGTCTAACCGACTGCGCCAAGGAGGCTGTCATATTATGCCATGATATATATGATATTATTTATTTTGTCCGCAGGTCTCCCCCCCTACGACTGGTGGGCGGACCCCCCCGACGAGGTGAAGCTGAGGACCTACGTGTTCAACGTCACCAACCACGAGCGGTTCATGCAGGGACTCGACTCCAAACTCAACGTCCAGGAGATCGGACCCATCGTCTACTTGTAAGTATTACCAGCTTCGTGGGGGTTCACATCTTTATTCCACACTTCGATCAACAATACAACATTTCTCTCCATAAATATGAATGAAATATCGTGAGGAAACCTACAGATCATTGCGAATTATATGAATTTCTGTACTGTACTGTATCAGCCCATATACTTTCCACTGCAGGGCACGGGGCTCCACTACAATCGAGAGCACGATTGAGAGTGGTTAAGTCATATATATAGTCCAGGTCTGGAGACTATCCCACCCTCACACCCACCACTATAACTCCTGTGAGCCAGGATCAACAGTGGCACGCAATGTAATGACACCGAGCATTGAAGCTCGGCGAGTCTCCGGGAATGTCTAACTTGTCTTTAACCCGCAAGGAAATTAATCAGAAAGTTAAATTAATAGGAGGAGTTGGAAATAAATTATTGTCCACTTCCCTCTGTGCAAAGCGGGCGACAAAACAATGAACTAAACAGGTAAATAACCTCGTAAAAATACTTTTACAGCCGGAGAAGCCAGCTGTAAAGCACTACGGATCATATCATTATTACATTTAAATAGTCCAGGTCTAGTGCGAGTTCGCGAACTTTACTCGAGAGTACGATTGAGGCTATATAGTCTACGCTAACCTAATGCGGGTTTGCGCCTCTTCATACCATAGAAACTCTTACAAATCGCTATGGTATACTGGTTTTTTATGTGTGTGGTTATTGACTATCAATACACACATGACTCCGAAAAATCAGAGGTGTGTCCTGCAATTCGAACCAGAAACCAACGTGAACATATTGGCAGCCGCGTCTGATCCGTTTACCAGCAGGGCACAACGCACTCTTAGTTCTATGAATTTCTAATCAGTTCTAATTTTGGTCTGGGTTTTTGGGAGAACGAAAAGTCTCTCGTAGTTTCTGACTCGATCTTGGTGTGGTGTCAGGACTACGTATGTGACTGTTGGGTGTACTTATTAAGTAAAGTTAGCCAAACCGCACTAGGCTAGCTTGGTCGACTATATGGCCTAACCCCTCTTAGTCGTATTCTCGATTGTGTAGTAGGCCCGTGTCCTGCAGTGGGATAAATATAAACTGATATAGATACACAAAAATATCCGAAAAAATGTTGGCATTTTTTTTCATTACTGCTCCACTCTTTATGGTTGTAGCGTGATGGTATTTAGCCAATAAATGATAAATGGTGTAGTGGTAGGTCGACAAATGGAATATACAAACCTAAAAGAATGATTCAATTTCAATGCTATTATGTGTAATAATATAATGTATTATTATATTTTTTTCATTTTAACCACATTCAATAGTTGAAAATCTAATTTAAGTGGACTTCGAAATTGCAATATATCTCATGCAATAATAATAAAATTGTGCCATAATCACATATTACACAAAACAATAAGTACATGCAATCTAGTATAATGAACTTAGAATAAAGCAATGATTATGGTTCATTTTAATGACATATTTTAAAAAAAGAAGAGGTTTTGTGTTCGATTGCACGTATTTGTACTAGTAATCAGCATTATTGCTATTTCAAATTAATATCACCACTTTGTTAATATTGAAGCCTAAGCATGCTCTATATTTCTGCATTGCTAATTCCACAGAATTTGTAAACATAAAAACTAACTATATATTATAACCATTTTTCACATCTAACATTACATATACCAAATCCAATGTTAAAAAACGTCACTCCTTTATAGATTACACGAGATCGTATAACAATTGAAGCATTGGGAGCAACAAGGGCGTTCGGTACCTAAAGTCCGTTTTGATGTTATTACATCAAAACATGCACAGAGCTATCTAGTTTCGTATCCCGACAACTTGTTTAGATCAGCCGCTTTTAGATGGCGTGAGAATCAATAATGTCAAAAGTGGCGCTACGCCCTTGTTGCATAGATATCAAAAGTTCGTTTAAATTCGAACACGTTACGACCCAAGAAGCTTATACCCAAATGGAGATTGCATTCCGTATAAAACACTGAAGCACAAAAATTTGACCTTGAATGACGTCGCTGTTATCTTCTATCCTTTTCTTTAGAGTGACAATGAATGAAAATGACATTATGTTCATTCATTGTCACTCGATACACTCAAGAACCTTTCGGCCCCAACGGCCATCGGTTCTACGAGCTATGTGCCCGGCCCACTGCCACTTCAACTTGCCAATCCTATGGGCTAGAATTTCTATGGTAGTTCCTTTTCTAGCAGATAATACTATCCTTCCACCAGAGATAACAAGGTGCTCTTGGGGGTTACTTTGTGATCCGAAACGAAGATAAAATGTTCGGACATCACGTAAAACGGTACTAATGTGCCTAAATACTCCACAATATGTTCGAATCCCCTGTAGCACGTTGTAACCTCAGTTGTAACCATAGACTAAGTTTGGAGTGAAAATAATATTGATTTTTAGAAGTGAAGAACTTATAACTTACTTCAAACGTTACCTGAAAGGTTGTAAGAACGGAAATGGGAATAATAACCTCTTACAATTTACTTTAGTGCCTATCTTCCCAAGTAATATCAGTGTAAGTATATTTTTCGTCCAGCTACATGGGTTAGGGCGCCGAGACAATGTGAGATGCGAACTAAAAAATATTAGGACCCCTGGCATAGCATATATTTTACCTATACTTGTTTGGACAAGTCAGTAGTATAACATCAGTTTGGACTGATGTTACGTTTAAAAGCATTTTAAAACAGGGAAGCGTTCATCGTGAATACAAAATAGATTGTAACGTTTGGTTTCCTCAATAAAACGTATCAAATCAAACAATCCCTTTGTCTGAGATTATAATTACTTTATGTAATAGCCACTATATTGCTCGAATCATAATGTTTTTTAGTATTGGTTCGATCTGGCTTTGCCTGGGTGATTTGGTGACAGGATACACCCTGCCTCGGTATCCCATGCGCTATGACTTTTCTTTTTTTAAGTGGTAGGCAACGACCAGGAGGGTACTCTACCATCCGAAACGAAGTTTGATTGTTCGAAAATTCGACGTTCGAAGTAGGCTGACTGTACCTAAGTTGAAAATGCTCGCTTGTGTTATGACAGAATGTTTAATAAAAACGAAGATAAATATATTTATCGTGTTTAGACGAAACCCATTAGATAAAGTTAATTTGATATTTATTTTATTGCGATTTTCACGGTCATCTATTTTGTAACTCCAAATGTACTGCAGGGCTTATCCTTTGTTTTTAAATCGATGAGTATAACTTGCTGTTTTGTTTCAGAGAGAAACTTCTGCACTACAACATAACCTTCAATGAAAACAGCACGATGACTTACACCGCTAAGAGATTTCTGATATATCTGCCCGAAGAAAACCATGTGGATTTGAATGCGACGATAATTGTGCCGAATCTAGCTGTCTTGGTAAGCTTATATTTATATATTTTATACATACATTGACATACAATTACAATGCTGAGGTCTCGGATTCGAATACCGGGTTGGGCAAAGTGATATTGGATTTTTCTATGCATTATCAGCCCGGAGTCAGGAATTTGCAGCCGATATGGCGATAGCTCCCCCTATCACATTGTGGACGGAATATACAGGCGAAATATGGGTGTCATGGTTTCTCCTCTGCCTACCCCTTCTAGTAAAAGGTGTGAGTTTATGTATGTTGTCTCTTAGAAATTCCTTTAAGCAATGAAACTGCCATTAGTATTTTACATCTATTTATTTTTAAATCCCCGAAACGTGAGTAAGTAAAAACAATAAAAAAATAAATCAAATCCGTGATAAAATCCGTCATAATTTTATTTTTTTGTATACAATAACGATTTAAATAAATAGAAAGGCTTAAAATAAGTTTTCTTAACAGTCTAATAGTCTATAAGGGTTCTGTTGCTCCTTCTTTGGAGTCAAACCTAAAATAATAAGATCTTAATATGAATCAAAACTGAATGTGAAACAACCAACTAGGTATTAAATGGGAGAGCTGCGACCTCACAGCACTAATAACCAGTGACACGAGACACCGCGTAATAATTGCACAGAATAAATAATCTTCTCTAATTGCCATTTATTTGTAACCTTTTTTGTGCGATATCGCATGATGGAATTTCCAGGCTCCAGGCTCTTCGACTTTTTATTGCATACAGCGGGGTGAATAGACACAAATTCGATTTTCAAACATAATTTGCACCTCTTTTTTTTAATTTTAAACGGAAATTAGCAGCTCTTGTTTGCACTTAAATTTTTGCCTGTGCAAATTAAGATTTTTTTTTCATTTCATTTGATGTGTCTTTTGTCGTTTTACGACTTCGTCACTTCTATATTAACAAATTTACTTATTTTTGTAAAAAATCCGATAATATGTAAATCAGCTCTGGGGGTCAATGGACATACTTATTTATTTTATATTAAAATGCTGAGATTTTTCCTTGTCAGACCAATAAAATAAATGGGTTTGTACATGTTTCCTTTAAAAGTAAACAATCGCCTCAGGTAATTAAAGAAACTTATTTTCATACCTAACTTACAAATAAATTTCATGTTATAAATAAGTTTTGGCACCACATTGTATTGGTAAAACTGGTTCGTTTTTGTACATATATTTTCCTAGATAGTTGGTAGCTTGAGATTAAACTAATTCTGTAGGATTAGTAAACAATAAGTTGCGTTTAAAAATAGTTTAGAGAAAATGGAATTTCAATAAAATATTTTTGCTTTTGTAATAATTCCAAAAAAGATTTCCATTCGCCTCCGAATTTTAATCCCCCTCTTCCCCCGCTCTATGGAACGTTTTTAGATTTGTTTTATTCGATTTAAAGAAAATAAGGTATGTAAAATAGTAAGTTTTAAAACGGATGTCCATATTGTTATTCCCTACTAACAGCCTGGCCTAGATCCGCCCAGATACAGATATATTATTTGAAAATATTCTATCGCCGATGTTCATCAAAGATAATATAGGAATCGAAAAGTGAAATAATTTTTCAAATCGCTCCTAAAGTTTCGGTGCCTGATCAATGCAAAATTTTTCCTCTTCTTAATATAATTTCGATTAATTTCATTCTATAATGAGTAGGACAAGACGAGATCTAAAACCTTTAGGCTTAAAGCACGGTAATGATATATTATTACCATGTTTTAAGTACAAAAAAAACGCCTGCATAAAAACATGAGCAAATTCACTAAGCCCAGAAACAAATGTAAATAGACGCGCCAATATATGTCTCACGTAAGCCTGGTTTACTCCAACGGTGTTACATTTACGGTCATTCTCTATAATATATCTATCTATAGCAAGAGTTTAAAATATCTACCATTATTCTGTATCAGCCCATATATCCCACTGCAGGGCATAGGCCTACTTTAAAATGGAGAGTACGATTGAGAGTGGTTAGGCCATATATTCCACCACGCTGGCCTAGTGCGGGTTGGCGAACTTACATACCTACATATCATAGAAATTTTATAAATCGCTACGGTATGCAGGTTTCCTCACGATGTCTTCCTTCACCGTTTTAGTGCGTGGTGATTGACTATCAAATATCAATACACATATGACTCCGAAAAGTCAGAGGTGTGCCCTGGGATTCGAACCTGCGACCACCGTGAACATGTTGGCAGCCGCGTACGTATGTGCGTAGTGGCTTGTTGGTAAACGGACTACACCATTATTATGTCGGTAAAATTCTACGCTTCATTGAACAAAAAAAGACATATATTCACTTTACCTCTTTATTTTTGCTAACTGAAACATATAAAGCATCGACATATCTTATGAAATCTGTAGTTAAAGATAGATTATAGAGAACGGCTGTTAATCGCTCTGTCACTATTGTCTTTTCATATTGCGATGCGAATATCAGTAGTTTAATGTTACACGTTAAAATAAAACTATCCGAGACCATTAAATCTGTAAAGTAATCGAAACGTCGCGTCGGGAAGTTAAAAATCCGCAATAAAATCCGTGAATAAAAGTTTTATTTCAAAATAAAATTAAGATAAAAAGCCCGTTAATCACAATGCCAAAAACCTACACTCAGGTATGAATCTTATAAATCTTAAATTATCTTTAAGCCTTTTATTGAGAACATTCTCGAATGTAAATGGCTTTCGTATAAAATTGTTTATGTTGTCAGGTTTGAGTAGCTGGCGCGATTGGGCGGGTTATAACGGAGCGATATTTATGAGTTTTATAATGAAATTTGCCTTGAGGAAGGCCGGCGTAAGGCTTAGGCAAAGTGGGCAAACTCCACAGCCTCGTATCTCAATTTTTTTACTGACACTACAAAATTACTGCAGTACTTTTATATTGAATAAAAACACCTTGAGTTACATTACATGTTGTGACGCCTGCAGGTAGTGTTTTTTTTTATTAATTTGTTAGTTTTTTTTTCTAACAGTAGCGAAACCAAACAACACCTTGAATTACAAAATAATGCTTGGCATTCTACTGCGCTCGTCGTCCTGAGGCATAAGATGTTACGTCTCAATATGTCCAGTAGTTACTCTGGCTACAATGTCCTTCAATTCAAAACACACAGTGCATTTACACTGGTGTTTGGCGGGAGTAATAGATATTACAGTGGTATTACATATGAGAGACCTACCAGAAGTAAAGTGCGCCTGATGGTAACCGTACTGCAGATAGAGTATCAACCGACGTGAGATATTATACCTCTATACCAGGGTTTCTTAAAGTGGGATCCACGGACCCCTTATGGATTTGTAACATGTGTGCCAGGGGTTCACAGCAGCTCAGTAAATACCTATCAATATTAAAAAGAAACAAATAAAAAACATTTTAAATAAAAATTTCTAAACTAAAAAATAGTGGTTAAAGGAAACAATTATATACTTAATATTTATATTAATAAATAATATTTATTTCATTGTACATGGTAATTAATTTGCTTATTGACATAGCCAACGAATCAAAATAGATGCATAGAAATTTAATTAATTACTGTAAGGCATAGACAATATCCCATTGTAAACTACCAATAAAAGTCCATGTTTAATAAAAATGAGTCTTCAATACAAAATTTGTTTTTCTTTCTAAAATATTTTTTGACAGGGTCCGTGAACTATTTTAAACTTAGATTTTAAATTAAGTTAGTGGTCCGTGACTTCAAAAAAAAGAAACCCTGCTCTATACAATTGTCTCTTCATTTTTTTTAATTGCAATGAATAGCGAGACCATCGTCCCATGCTAAGCGTTCATGATGTAAACATTATGACTGCCCATGGACAGTAGCAAAACCAAACAAAAACACGAATTTTTCCTTTGCATTGCTTTGTAGCAATGCTTGTCTTATTGTGTCCAGTAGTTATTTTGGCTAAAATATCAAACCAGAACAGCGCATTAACACTGCTATTTGGCGGGAGAAATAGACATTGCGGTGGTCGCTCAGATATAAGAATCCTACCACCAGCAATTCGCTGTGGTATGCAGGTTTTTTCACGATGTTTTCCTTCACCTTAATATTACTTAGTGATGGGGTATCATTTATTACTTATCTATTTGTTTTTCCAGGGTCTGGCATCATACCTCTACAACGCGAACTACCTAGTCCGCACTGCGTTCAGATTCCTAGTGAACACGCACGGCAGCGACATGTTCAGCCGGCGAACTGTGTACGAATACCTGTGGGACTTCCGGGACCCAGTGCTGGACACATCCAAGACCCTGGCTCCGGGCCTGGTGCCTGTTAATAATATGGGCGTTTTGGCGAGGGTAAGTTGACATTATGATAAAAAAAAACAACGGCAATAAAGAAATAAATAAATCCACCCAACAGTCACATACATAGTCCTGACCCGAGTCTTGTGCCGTGTATCAGGAACTACGAGAAACTTTTTCGGTCTCACAGACACACGGACCCGAAACAAATATTCAAACACTCAAATATTTGTCAGCTTATTATCTTTTCTAGTTGCGAGACCTTGGTATATAATAAAACAATTTTTATAAGCATTATTTATTTTAGGTGTTATAAGTATAGCCAATTTTGCCTAGGAGTGAAGCCACATGTCTCCCAGAAAAAAATCTCAGAATAAAAAAGTTTCAAATTCGTGTATAAAAACAAATTGCATTAAACGAAATTAGTTACGCATAGTTATTACATTATTTTATAAATATTAATGCACACAAAATACAAAATGGTGGACCTCGGTTTATTTTGAAACAATAACGAACTTATAATTATTATACCTACCTAAAGTAATGATTATAGGTTATTTGTCTGTGGCAATGATGCATTCGATAAAATAAAAAACAAAACCTAATGACTGACGTTTTATTTGAATAATCATTTTTATATACCTCTCCTAACCTTGGTATACGGAACTCGTGAACCTTTAATGATGACTCATTAATGTCAGCTTAATTTATCCATCTTAAACTAAAAACTATTTTTATCTATTTTTCCAGTCATTCGGTTATGGGCTTAAAATTGTTTCTTATATCTAATAGTTACACTTTTTACTATGGCGGTAGGTCTCTCATACATGAGAGGTAGCCTGGATAGGTACTACCGTAATTTCTATTTTTACCGCAAACATTAGTGTAAATGCTCTGTTGTGTTTCGGATTGAAGGACATTCTAGCCAGTACTACTGGACATATTGAAAATTAAAATGAAAATAATTACATTGCTCAACGAATTAAATAAATCTTTCTGTTTAATTTTTTGTTACATTGTGTTAGTAGTCACTAAACTACCATCCGGCTTCGTTTTCGGTAGCACTCTTGATATGCCCGGTATAATTATCGACTTCAAAAAAACATCAAAATCGCAGGAGTTATGACAAAGAAACGAATAATTTTCCCTCCATTATTATCTGAATGTCAAGGCACAACAGTGCATTAAAAGTTCATAAAGTATTGTTCATATTTTTCCCACAATTTTAGTACAAGTGCTTATTATATAAGCCGAAATAAAACGTAATTTATTGCTAGTAATTCAATTCTATTAACAAGTTTAAATGTATATAAATACTAGTTTTAACTACTCTGTACTTCGTAAATAGTACTTAGTTGCAATTGTTTTTTCGTAGTATATTAGTAATTCCCATAATAAACACAGACAATAACTTGTACTCATAGTCAATGACCTTAAATAATTAGGTTATTATATTGTATAATATTTGTTTAAATGTAATTTTACGTGCCATATTTTCGTTCAAGATATCAGCGATGCATGTTCAGGAGGAAGACCCGAAACGAAGTTCGATTGTTTGGACATCGTACGTGAAACTGTACGAATGTGCCTAGGTACTCCACAAAACGTTAGAATCCTCTATTGTACGTTGTGACTATACGTGTAGACCAATGATTTATGACTAAGCTCGGAGAGTATGACAAGTATCATCACTACCTTAGATTATATACATGACATGTATATAATCTAAGATCACTACATAGTATAAAACAAAGTCGCTTTCTCTGTCCCTATGTCCCTTTGTATGCTTAAATCTTTAAAACTACGCAACGGATTTTTATGCGGTTTTTTTAATAGGTAGAGTGATTCAAGAGGAAGGTTTATATGTATAATAATAATACGTACATATTATTGTACAGAAATGTATTTGTACCCGGGCGAAGCTGGGCCCGGCCCCTAATAGAGAATATTATTAACTTTTAGAAGTGGAAAAAATTACAAATTAGGACATAAAACATTCGAATATTAAAACTTCTTTTCGGATCATTGACTAACCCCCCTAGGGCCTGTTCATTTGGGCATTAAGTTTATGAGTAGTATCTAATTCGCGTTTGTACGTTGACGGTTGAAGTAGGTACCATTTTTCTCAGATGGACATCTAATATTAAATCCCTCGGGGACTGTACATTATTCTGGATAAAAAGTACCCAATGTCCTCAGTCGTCCTATTTACCCGTGACAACGTATATGCAAAATTTCATAATAATCGGCCGATTAATGCATGACTGGCTCACTGGCGCAGTAATACTTTACGATTACAAAGCTGAGGTCTCGGGTTCGAATCTCAAGGGCAAAGTGATATTACATTTTTCTATTCATTATCATCCCGAAGTCAGGAATTTGTGTCCGATATGGCGATAGGCTCGCCTCCTATCATATTGTGGGACGAAACAAACAAGGCCAAACCTGGGTGTCCTGGTAGCAAATGACAAGTCTGCCTACCCCTTATAAGAAAAGGTGTGAGTTTACGTATGTTTGTATGGATGAAAGCGAGAAAAATAAAACTTTCATGCAAGTATGTTTTGTTATTTTATTATGCCGTTCGCCTGATTGCAAACGATACGACCGCTCACAAACAGAAGCAGAATCAAACGCATTCCACTGCGCTCGCCATCCTGAGACATAAGATGTTAAGTCTCGATATGTACAGTAGTTACTCTGGGTACAATGTCCTTCAATGCAAAACACAGCAGTGCATTTACACTGCTGTTTGAAATAGACAATGCGGCGGTAGGTACCCAGGCGGCCCCTCACATATGAAAGACCAACCACCAGTAAATAAAGTTATGTTTCTCATTTCAGATATACGCCGACTTCACGGATGAAATGACTGTCATGATCGGACCCAAATGGGGACACAAGCATTTCTTCCAGATAGAAAAGTTCCATGGGAACCCGCAACTGCCGGGATACGATCCTGAGGTAAGTCTATAAGTATATATAAAGCATGCACATACATTGACATCCAAAAGAATATGACAAGTGCGGACAGAACAAACTACATTTGAATTAATTGTTTCGTTTATACATAATAGTTACCAGTCCTAATACAAGGCGAAATGTGGGTGTCCTGGAACCTCTGCCCTACCCCTTCTGGGAAAAAGGCGTGAGTTTATGTATGTATGTAGTTTTGCGTGAAGGAGAAACAAATATCGATACATATTATTATTTAAACTTTCGCGTTGATATTAATATGGATATCGCAGCGGACCCTCATACAGCCGGCTTCTGATTATCAATTAACGATTAATTTTCTTTTTCAGGAGTGTCCAGACCGCATCTTCGGTTCGACGGAAGGCGTGATGTACCAACAGCATTTGACCAAGAGCGACGTGTTATTGTACTGGAGGAAAACTGTTTGCAAAATAATGCCGCTTTATTTCGATAGTGAGTTTTTTGAATAAATAAATACCCCTTGTTCTTAGTCCCTAGTAACTACTACTTGAGTTATTTATGTACTCATTAATAGACAGTTTATAAACCGATTTAAGTCTTTAACGCCCGAATACTGGAACACAACTTAAATATTATGTTTGAACTTAACTACGTAAATCCCGCTTAAATGTACTGGCTAAGTGGGCCGTACGCTGTTAAGAGCAACATATTATTTGAATGGCGTTCGAGTATATAGTAGTACATAAAAGAGTAGAAATTAATTAATTGGGAACTAAAAGCAAAACATTTCCTAGCAACACCAGAATGGAGTACACGAGCTGTCAGTCATTGCTATTATTCGACATTTTTCACAAGTTTTTTTAGAATAGTGTGTTAATTTCGAATCGTGAACAATAAAACTAAGTTATCATGAACAAAGTAATTCGAGGCGGTGCCCGTGAATTAATATACAAAGTTTTCATGTGGTGTATGGACGAATATAAAGCCGAGAAGTTGTTAACAAATTAAGACGATGTTTACAAACGAAGGGCTGATTGTACTGGTAAGTAATAGTTGAAAATTGTACAAAACACTAAAAAGAACGAACTAACATATGCATATAATGGATATTCTTGTGATTACCAATGAATATTGTTTATTTAACCATATTTTTGAGGTTATACAAACATAAACATAACCTGGACTCTGGAGTATTTATAGCACGACTGCCACATTTTGAGCATCGTACATCTCGGTGTAATAATATTTTTTTGTTATTGTTTTAGGTGTTTCTGAGAGTTCATTACGCACGGATAGCTTAACATGGTGCTGAAAAAGGTGGAAAGTTTTCGTCGAAAGAAAAGAAAGGGTGGTCCTGCAAAGGCAATAGATGATTTTGATACATGTGCGATTCGACAGAAAATTTATTTCTTTTTTATCGTTCAAAAAGAAGTGCCTACGATTAGTTAAATATAAGCCAAATAAAGGGAATACATTGGTTATGATGAGCGATACTGCAGACTTGCATAATAAATAAAATATTTTTAATGAAACAGTATTTTTATTCCCTTATAACTAATTAAATACATTTATGGCGATTTCATATGTTTTTTCAGGAAAAATAACCCTTATTATTTCTTATTTATACGGTCTACCGTATAATAATTTAAACAAAGTATCAAGATGGATTGTATCGCCCTAACTGTGTTGCCACACAAACGATGGTGGCGCCCTCATTTATTTTCTACTCTTTTGTGTCGCACTATACGGGCGTTAATTATATAAATCCTCCTTGTTCTTAGTAGGGTACTTGAATTTCTTATGGCCTCATTCATAGATAATTTAAAAACCTATTTAAGTTGGCGAATGTTTTGTCTTCTTCGCTCAAACTGCATTTAAAGGCCAAAAGGGACAAAAAAGATAGTTAAAATATATTCATAATGTCTATGAATAAGGCAATAAGTCGATAAAAAACATAATCTAAAAATTTACCCATTTGTTTCAGCCCAACTGTCACTAGATGGCGTACCTCTATACAGATACAACTTGTCGGAGAACGTTCACGCGCGCGTCAGTAATGGCACGGATTGCTATGACACACATCCTAGTCTACCCAGCGGGGTTAGCGACGCTTCTAAATGCTATTTCGGTAAGGAAATAATAAATACACCCAACAGTCACACATAGTCCAGACCCCACACTAAGATCGAGTCTTGTGTCGAGTATCAGAAACTACGAGAGACTTTTCGGTCTCACAAACACTGAAACCCGGAACAAATGTCATTGGATTTATTTATTTTTTATTTTATTTGGTGCGGTGATTGGACCCTCGTTTACATATACACATGCACGTATTAATTATAATAATTAATAAATTCAGAATATAGTAGGTATTTCATATTTATAATTTTCTTTACACGAAGGTAACTACTACCACTACTCGCCACTAGATGGCGCCATATGTTACTTAATGCAAGCTTAATAAAAGCATTTGTTTTCAGACTTCCCAATGACTGCGTCGTATCCCCATTTCTACGCGGGCGGGATAGCCAAGGATCAATTCGTGACGGGACTCGAACCTGATAGAGAGAAACACAACTCGTACGTTATTGTCGAACCGGTGTGTTATAAACTTTTATCAGTACTTATTTTATTTATTGTTTTTGTTTTTTAAATCATATAAATCTTAAACTAGCCCTTAAGCTAAAATACCAGCGCCCTCTACAATCGAGAGTACGATTGAGAGTGGTTTGGACATACTGGGTTTCTCAAGACTGCTACCGAAAACGAAGTGGGGTGGTTGTTTTAGTGGCTAAAAACACAATGCAACTAAAAATTTCGCAAACAAATGCGACAATTATTTTTTATGATTTTTTAATTATCGTCATTTTTGGGTGGTACATCCATAGTTTTTGCTAAAATAATAATTTAAACTCTTTTATACCTTAGATTATTTATAAATAAAAGGGTATACACTATTATTTTAGGAAAAAATGTATTTACCACCCAAATATGGTCATAGGAAAAAAATAACAAAAAAAAATTGTCGCTTTTTTTTGCAACTTTTTCTGTTGCATTGTGTCTGAAGTCGCTTTAACTACCACCTGGCTTCGTTTTCAGTAGCAGTCTTGATATACCCTGTAGTCAGCTACGCTGGCCTAATGCGGCCTGGTGGACTTTACATACCATATAAATTTATACAAGTCGCTATGGTATGCAGGTTTCCTCGCAATGTTTTCCTTCACCGTTTTAGTGCGTGATGATTGGCTATCAATACACACATGACTCCGGAAAGTCGCGAAACACGGATAATATGTTATGATTAAGATTATCAATATTATTGTATTGGGGATGAATCTGTAAAAGTATCATTATGTTGCAAATAAATAAATGTTTGTTTTAGCTCAACATTCGTTCAGCCTGTACTTTAGGTCTAACTGTTGTTTATATTTAATATTTAATGAAATTTACTTCTAGTGGAAATTAGCAATGTTTTTTTATGAAACAATAAAATATGTTTATATTATACTATATTTCAGTTAACCGGCACCCCGTTCCACTCCGTGGCGAGAATGCAGAGTAACCTGCATCTATACGACCTGTCAGGATTTGACAGCAACTACGACAGGCTGTCCAACCTCATCATACCGCTGTTTTGGTGCGAATATGTAAGTATTCTAGACATTAAGATATTATACTAGAGGGGACACTGCAAACAAAATGTTTGCAACAAAATGAACGGTACCGCAGCGCTCCTTCTACTTCTGTCTTTGTCACACCTACGCAGTAACATTATCTTCCCTCTCGCTTCACTGTGTACCCGTGTGCACGCACAATACACAGAGATTTTGTTTCCGATGTCCGCTCTAGTATACCTCAAGAACAAGAAGTCCGACCAACACCGAGACAAATGCCTGTGCGACCCACAATTTTTTTTTTATTGCAATGAATGGTGACACGAGCTTGCCATTAGCCTGATGGTAAGCGATACGACCGCTCATGAGTAGCAAAACCAAACAACACCTTGAATTACAAAGCAATGCTTGGCATTACATTGCGCTCGCCATCCTGAGACATGAGATCAAGGGCGGATCCAGCTTTTATGCCAGGGTGGGGTCATATAATTCATGTCAGAACACTGAGTCAGATTTCAATACTCCAATTCGTAATTTTTAAAGTTTGTTACAGACGTGACTAGTGAACTCACACACACATTTTTACTTTATTTATCGAAATACAAAGAATTAATTGTGCTTATAAATTTTATCAACAAGATAATAAATAAATTCTGTCAATGTGGAGCCAGCCCAGAGGGGGTCATAACCCCCATGACCTCCCCACTGGATCCGCCCTTGCAACATCTCATATATTAAGTCTCAATATGTCCAGCAAATACTCGGACTACAATGTCCTTCAAAACGAAACACTATAAAGTGGATTTACACTGCTTGCGGTGGTACCTACCTAGGTGGCATCTCAGAAATGAGAGACCAACCACCAATAAAGTCCTACTTTCTGAATCCTTTTTTTTTTCTGAATACTTTTATTCTAATACGAGGTCAGGAGTAGTGACTGCCTCTTCAATATTCATTTCTTTTTAAGTTCGCTCTCATCACACTTAAGTGGAGCTAGTGAGATGTTTTCGTGTATATCCATTTTAATTATTTTTTCTTTTTCAGAACCAAGAAGATCTACCGTCGAAAATCAAATGGATGATTTACTTCGTGGTGGTAGTTCTACCACCCTTGTCTATAGCGATAATGGCATTTTTAGTCTTACTAGGTTTCTACCTAATTACTAAAAATATATTCCATAGCAAATTAAGCAATGATAAACTTAAAACACTGCTGCATTTCAAAAGCAAAAACGTTAATTCGTTAGCTAAAAACACAATATTTACATATGAAAAAGAGAAATTTATAAAGAGGAATAGTTAATTACTCGATTATTTAATCGCTCAAATCGATTAATAAATGAATCGATTTTAATAGATTAAAATGTGAAGACTGAATTTTTGTATACCATTTGACGTTTCATGACAAAATTTGGCCAAAGGAAAAAAATACAAAATCCTGTTAGGATTTATTTTGTATCGTGACAGAAAATTGCTCATTAGAAATTAAAATTATGCATTATTTTATAACAAATTCAAACATATACCTAGTTTTTTTTATTAATAATTTATGTAAACCTATTCTAATATCTACCTCAAGGTATTTTTTGTATAATTAAATATACTGTAAAAATATTTGATGGACCATTTTTTATAATTAAGATTTATATTATAGTAAAATTATAATAAATATTTTTGGGACGAAATTAAGCTCCAAGAAAAGTTGATACACTCGTGACATCTCTAACCCTTCAGGGATACAGTCGCGATTTTGTAGAAACAAGAAATTAAACTCTTGCTATTAGCAAGAGGGGGTTAAAATGCATGAATATTTGTACAAATATATTTATTCCATATTTTTGCGTGCTTGCGCCTATGCCTTTACGATCAGACTACAAGAATGTAGATAAATCCCGTGCTTTCTCATGTGATAATAACACGCTTTGATTTTAAACAATAGTTAAAATCTATACTTTATTCATGTGGCTATACCTACTGAGTAAAGTTTACCAGAATCTTGTAACTATAACGGTAACTTTAATTGTAACCATGTGAACGTTATCATTTTTACACGCTTTTTATTAGCTTCACCTGTATGTTTGTATGTTTGTTTGTAACCGACTTCTTTGGGCGCGATTTTGACCCACTTTAAACGGCCAGATTTCGTTCAAATTTTGCACACTTGTCAAAGACCGATGACAATACAATAATTCGATTAAAATATATAATTATCCTGATTAGATTCGCCAGGATTCATTATTCTTATAATTGATGACCATTGCTACTGACCACTAGGTGGCGTATAGATGAACATAATTTGCTACTGACTAATAGATGGCGTGATCACGTCAATAATGCATGTTTGCACTATTCATCGCTAGATGGTGTTAACATTGTATTCTTCAAGTGTCAAATGTTACTACTGACCAACAGATGGCGTTATTGATTGGAAATACAGCTGTAGATGGATGTTTTTAGTCAAAAAAAATAAATAATAGTTAAAAAAAACTAAAATACACGCTTTAATAAGATATACAACTAAAGAAGTAAAAATAATTGATACTGAATTTAAGATAAGTAAATGGAGTAAAATACATATATTTTATTGTTACAAAGCGTGGGGTGCAGGATGATAAGTAATTGTTGTAAACACCCCACGCTTTGTAACAATAAAATATATGTATTTTACTCCATTTACTTATCTTAAATTCAGTATCAATTATTTTTACTTTTTTAGTTGTATATCTTATTAAAGCGTGTATTTTAGTTTTTTAACTATTATTACCTAATAAAATAAGTTACCGTTAAAGTACTGACTACTGGATGCAACTTAACTGAAAAGAATTTGCCTCCAAAAGACAATAAACAGTCCTTCCGCAGTAGTGTTAAGAGGCATCTTAGCAGGCCGGCATTATTGTATCGAATGGCATGGGACTGTCGTCTGATGCCATACGATACTCTGCCGGGACGGCATTTGCGCTTACCATCAGGCGCAGTGTAGTCATGGACAAAAAAACAGCCTATAATATATATTTTGGTGTCTTCTTCATGCATGCTTCAATGTATAATTTTGTGTTAATGTTTGAACGAGTATGTTGTTATAATGAATGAGGTTACCTCATAAAATAGTTTTAAAGTACAAAATTATACGTGTACTACACGCTTACATGGTGTTAGTTTATTAAATTATTGGGGGGTAGTTTATAGACGTGATTGTTCCTAATATTATGTCAACATATTCATTGCTCACTTGTAGATTTAAGATATTTTTGTAAAATAAACGCTGTGCATACAATAACTTGTTATTTTATTCAATACTAGCGGCCCGGCCCAGCTTCGCCCGGGTACAAATAGATTTCTGTACAATAATATGTACGTATTATACATATAAACCTTCCTCTTGAATCACTCTATCTATTAAAAAAAACCGCATCAAAATCCGTTGCGTAGTTTTAAACATTTAAGCATACAAAGGGACATAGGGACAGAGAAAGCGACTTTGTTTTATACTACTGCCTCGATGGCATGGTTGTACTACGGTACGCTTACAATGCTGAGGTCTCGGGTTCGAATCCCAGATTGGGTAAAGTGATATTGGATTTTTCTATTTAATATCAGTTCGAAATCAGAAATTTCTGCCCGATATGGCGATAGATTATGATTAATCCCCTGTCACATAGTAAAACGGGATACACAATGCGAAACATGGGTGTCCTGGCTGAACCAGGGAAATCAATGCCAACCCGTTCTAACGCGTGCGTTGATGTATGTATGTATGTAATTTATTTCGTCATAATATACCTATGTATAAATTATTTGATCAGAAATAAAGCTTTTTTCATCGGAATATTTGCGATTAGCATTATTTACTTCCTAATCCGGTTTTTCATACAGTATAATATATTAATTAATGTAGGTACCTACGTTGAAGTTCCAAAAGACTTTCGAAGCCGCTTCCGATGGTTTGTCTTCACCTTAGGAAAGCTAAACCAAAAAGTCCCTATTGTGACTGTGTTCCGATTATATTATTTAATATTTTCAGCAGGTTTATTGGTGTTTATAATGGACTTGGTTATCTGAACATCGTTAAATAAGTATTAATTTATTTTGTTCTATATTTAATGCTAGTAAGTTCATTTTATAAGACACATTATAATCACTGGCTAAAACGTCAAATAATTATCATGCTGAAAATACTAACAAGTGTGTTACGGAACATAGGCCAAACAAATGGAAATTTTCGCGGGTGTAAGCAAAAAACTTTTGCAATTTTTGCATGAGTCTTCAAGTGGTCTTGAATTACAAATATTCTTTTAGCAAGTATATAAATGTTAATTTTTAGTTAGTAATATTGAGAATAAGATGAATCCCAATAAAAAGGACGATGGCTGGATATTGTGTCCATCAAAAAGTATTCCTGGAAAATATTATTACTTCAACGTTACGAATGGTGAAGCGGTGTGGAGTTTGCCTGATGCAAAGGTAAGAAACCATTAACCCTGGCGCCTGCAATTACCTTACACACACGGGATAAGTATTAAATGATTTTTATTCCCGCTTTCTACCATGATTTATCAACAGTCTGTGCCATCTCAACCCATACCGAAAATATTCAGGCGCGAGGTAAATTTTATTTTTATATTCGAATACAAATGAAACTAAATACTGGATGTAAGACCTTAGATCACAGCTAATTTACGTTGCTGATAAAATAGACGCAAGAGATTTACTGGTAATGGCGTAAGTTTAAAACCTATAATAAAATTATTTAAGTGTAATTAAATTCTGTAGATTTAAGAAAGAAAGAAAAGTTTATTGTTGGTACAAATACAAAAGCAAAACAAAGAAATCAATATTAATAATAAAAATAATCCAACCCTAGAAAATAAAAGATATAAAGTATTTACAATAAAACAAAGAAGTGTTAGTTATATAAAGATAACAAAAGACAATAATATTCTCCATTACTATTTGTGCCAACAACAGGAACCCTCATTCAGCTTAATTACTGCAGCACAGCATAAGCAGTACTACAGTATTTACTGGTGAGTATGTAGATACCTTTCATTCTTTCCATGTCTCTCCAGACACGGGAAGTCCACTGTTGAACTTAGCATCCCTTGACCCTCAAAGTAGATTATTTTCATATGAAATACTCGCAACACTTTTTTGTGGCTATGGTTGCACTATAAAACTCTGTAGAAAATTGTTATTTCGACCTCACAGACAAGCAGGCTAGACTCCTTTACAAGCAAGATGGGACACTGGGCATGCACCCATAATTATTTAACATAGGGACGCACAATGATGTCATCATTGAAATATGTTTCAATACTTCAATTAATACATCTGCCTTACATTTATATTATGCCCATTAGGATTTTTTGGACACCCAAACCTCAAACTATCTTTAATGTACCATCTATTTAATGAATAAGCACCAGGTTCCTTCTCTCTAAACTGCTTTAAGATAGATTGGGAGAAAATGTCCTTAGGCATTAAGTCCGCCTGTACTATTTAATTGTAAAATGTGTTAAATAAAATTGTAGGAAGTTTAAAGTTTTACATTTTAGCATGAAGGAATGGGAAGAACTGAATATTTCAATATACATAATAGTTTCTCTTGAATTATACTCAAAATATATTCAGCTTCATAAAAATAAAAAATCTATGAACAAATATAAAATTAAATTGGGTATCTAATATCTATCAAAATATTTAAATCATGAAATTTCTCTTATAAGAATCTTATATGAGGAAGAATGCAAAGTATAAAGATATTAAGTACTAAAATATTTTTTTTTATTTATATAAATTTGGTCTATTAGCTACTTAGATCAAATATACACTAGATACAACATGAGCTCTTAGAAAATGGCACCAAAAAGAGTGCTTTAAGCACTCTTTCGCCTCCAGTCACGCACCGACCTTTGATTCTAAAATGTCGCAGAACTTTAGACAATATTATGTGAAAAGCTACTTTAAGCTCCAGGAATAAGGTGGATTTTGTGTTAATATATTTCGAACGCGTCATCGAGTCCAGGCTCCGCCAAGAGTGTACAGTCTCTGGGTGTCAATACGGCTTCCGTCCTGGCAGTGGTACTACCGACCCGATATTTGCACTCAGGATGCTCGGCGAGGCATACAGGGCGAAGAAGACGCCACTGCACATGGCTTTCTTGGACCTGCAGAAGGCCTTCGACTGTGTGCCGCGACAGGCAATCTGGTGGGCGATGAGGGTGAAAGGGATACCGGAAGCCTATGTGGACATTATCAGAGACATGTACCTCCGATCCGAGTCCTTCGTTCGGACCGCCGTTGGTGATACGAATCCTTTCCCGATTGATGTCGGTGTGCACCAAGGCTCGGCGCTGAGTCCATTCCTCTTCAGTGTTGTGCTCGACGCCATTACGTCTCACATCCAGGACCCTGCGCCCTGGTTGTTGATGTATGCCGATGACATTGCACTGGTGGAGGAGGACCGGCGACTTTTGGAGCGCAAGGTCAACCGGTGGAAGGAGACGCTCGAGAGCGGTGGTCTGAAATTAAATGTGGCGAAGACCGAGTACATGGCTTGCGGGAGTACGGACCCCCAAAGCATCGTGATAGGGAACGAACTTGCCGTGAAGACGGACAAGTTCAAGTACCTTGGGTCCGTACTGCATGAGTCCGGTGACATCGACCTTGACGTCAAAGCCCGTATAAGCGCTGCTTGGGCTAAGTGGAGGGAGGTCTCGGGCATACTCTGCGACCGCAGGATGCCGATGAGGCTCAAGGGTCTCATCTATAAAAGCATCGTGCGGCCGGTGCTCCTGTATGGTTCTGAGACGTGGCCTGCCCTCAAGCGGCACGTCCAGGAGGTCCACGTCGCGGAGATGAAGATGCTGCGGTGGATGTGCAACGTTACGCGTTTGGACAAAATCCGTAACGAGCACATCCGTGGCAGTCTTGGTGTCCGCGATGTGGCTGATAAACTCCAGGAATCCCGCTTGAGATGGTATGGTCACGTCCTAAGGAAACCGCAGGAGTACGTCGGTAATGTGTGCCTGAGCCTCAATATTCCCGGACCTCGACCGCGGGGTAGACCCAAGAAGCGCTGGCTCGATGTCGTCAAGGAAGATATGAGGGTCAATGGCCTTACTATTGAGGATGCCGAAGATCGGGCGAAATGGAGGAGAATTTGCCGGAAGGCGGACCCTGGCACCGGCCGGGATAACGCCAGGTAGAAGAGGAGATATTTGGAATATGTGATCTTTTTGTTTACTTTTTTTGTTTCAATGCATCGGTGCCACTTTTTAACAGAACATTTACAGGGAACTGTGTATCTAGTGTATATTTGATCGAAGACTAGCTATGCTTAAATGCCGTGAACTGTTAAGTACTCGCTTCAATACAAAGTTTGAGCCCTTAATTTGAGTTGTTTTTTTTTTTGTTAGTTAGGAATGATTAGTATTTGTGCCTGACATGGCGATAGGCTCGCCTCTTATTATACTAGTGGTATGAAATGGCCTGGGTCCAAATACATACTTTTTACAACATTTTTCGTTCATTCTTCACTCTGATTCATCATAGCGTGATGTTATGCCGGGTATCTCAAGACTGCTACCGACAACGAAGCCAGGTAGTAGTTTTAGTGGCTACAAACTCAATACAATTAAAAATTTCGCATAGAAACGTGACAATTATTTTTTATGATTTTTTAAATATCGTCATTTTTGGTTGGTAAATCCATAGTTTTTGCTAAAATAATAATATAAACTCTTTTATACCTTAGAGTATTTATAAATAAAAGGGTATACACTATTATTTTGGGAAAAAATGTATTTACCACCCAAATAAGGCTATAGGAAAAAAATAACAAAAAAAAAATTGTCGCTTTTTTTTGCAACCTTTTCTGTTGCATTGTGTCTGAAGTCGCTTAAACTACCACCCGGCTTCGTTTTCGGTAGCAGTCTTGATATACCCTGTATAGTCCATAGTCTTTGTGGCGTAGTTGGTTACGTACAGACGTCGGTTGAGAAACGTGAGGCCGCGGGTTCGATCCCCGCACCGAGACAAAGGTTTGTGTGATCCACGGTATTTGTTTCGTGTCTGGGTGTTTGCGCGACCGAAGTCTCGTAGTTTCTGATACCCTCAACACGACTTATTATTTTGTATTTATGAGAAAAACTAATAATTGTATATTGCACTATTGTACAGAAGATAAAACTGTGTTTATAGTTGATAAGTAAATATACAATCAACCTTTTACACGATTACGTTCATAAACATACATAAACATAAATAAATAAATAACACCCAACAGCCACACACATAGTCCTGACCGAACACTAACATCGAGTCTTTTGTCGTGGGTATCAAAAACTACGAGAGACTTTTCGGTCTCACAAACACCCAGACCCGAAAGAAATATTTTTGGGCCACACAAACATTTATCTCGGTGCGGGGATCGAACACCCGGCCTCTCGTTTCACAGGCGTCTAGCGTCTAACCGACTGCGCCACGGAGGCTGTCAAAACTCCACTCACTTCCACTTTTAGTTTTATTTCTTGTTTTCTTAATCAATGTTTTATGGAGTTTTAGACAAAAAATGCTATGCCAGCCCTATTATAGCCTAAAATTACATTACGAATATTTATAAATAGACCTTAAATGCTAACTTGAATAGTAGAGTCTGAAAGAGGTTTCGACAAGATTCTCTGTACATTACATCCATGAGATTTATACCTAAAGATTTTATTAGAATCTCTCAGATTTCGTCCTGGTACATTCCACTAATATGTGAATGATAGTTGAAGATGCAAACTATATATTCTGTACAATTACGACTCGGCTTTTCCCTCATAAGATTGTCGAATTTGTTTGTTTGTTTTATAGGTCTCTTATATGTGAGAGGTCGCCTGGGTAGGTACTACCACAATGTCTATTTCTCCCGCCAAATAGCAGTGCGAATGCCAAGCGTTGCTTTGTAATTCAAGGCGTTGTTCGGTTTTGCTACTGTTCATGAGCGGTCGTATCGCTTGCCATCAGGCGAACGGCATGCTCTCCTCACCATTTATAGCAATAAAAAAGTGACCAGAATGAAGCTATTAAACTTAGTTTTAAACTAAAGTTTTATTTCTAATATTTTTTTGTTTCAGAGTCCAGCTAATCCACCAAAAATAAGTGAAGTAACGTATAATGCACAGAATTATCCAGAACCAAAAATCCCCGTAGAAACCAATGAGAAAGTACAGAATACATCCGATTCTAGCAATACTAATACTCTTAAAGAATCACTTACTTGCCATAATATCAGTATTATTAACAAACAATCCAAATTACCATCGTTTGGACAAATATCGTTTCCAAACTATGTGCCATTGAAACTGGACACTCCAAGCACTTCTAATCCGTCCATTTTTGATGTATCGTCAAATATTTGCACATTCAAAAACACAATGCCAATGTTTCCCCAAACTAAGATTGTATGGGCGCCCATACCTTTAATGATGGTGGAGCCTAAGCCACAACAAACGTTGGACCAAATTACGCAGACCTGCGATTTGGAAAAAGACATGTTTGTTCACACATGCCAAATACCTCTGTCCAAAAGATTTGGTAATTATGAAAACGAGAAAGTTAAAAAGGAAGATAGAAAAGAACAGACAAGTACATCCGTTTTTACATCAACACCTATAAAACAATGTCCAGCTGACCTACCGGTAGGACAAACATTTGAACCAACAATTGAAAGAAAACCAATACTCCGAGATGCAATATTAAACATTAACAAAACAAAAGACGTTAAACCAAAAAGTTTTCAAGGCTTAGACAAAGCCATAGATGTTACACCAAAAAGTTTTGACTTGATCAAAACTGTTGAAAAAAATAAAAATATTAATGAAGACATAACTTTAGCTGGACTAAAGTTGTGTGATTCTGATAACGAAGGTGAATCTAAAGGGGTTGAAGAGGGTAAAAAATGTGTTAAACTACAAAGGGATGATCTAAGATTGGTTTTGATGGCTAGAAAGAGAAGGCACACGGAAGGAGAACCCGATCCTACTTCTAAAGAAAGTAAGTGTTTCTAAATAAGAATATTGATTAAATCTTTATTATTATTCATATCGAAAAGTAACATTATGTATAATCGTTTTTCTTATTGCAATGAATGACGAGAAGAGCATGCCGTTCGCCTGATGGTTATCGATACTACGCGACCGCTCATGAACAGAAGCAAAACCAAACAACACGTTGAATTACAAAGCAATGCTTGGCATTCCACTGCGCTCACCATGCTAAGACATAAGATGCAGGGCCGCGCCGACACCCGGCAGCGCCTGTGTGCGGAACTTATGAAGCGCCTCTTTTTTAACGAATCTTCCTAGAAAACGAATTGAATTTTTTACGAATATTTTTAATTGTTAATTTTGACTGAAATAAATGTTCTCCAGTTTTACAGTATCTGTATCAGCCCATATACGCCCCACTGCAGGGCACGGGCCTACTCTACAATCGAGAGTACGATTGAGAGTGGTTAGGCCATATAGTCCACCACGCTGCCCTAGTGCGGGTTGGCGGACTTGCATACCATAGAAATGTTTATAAATCACTATGGTATGCAGGTTTCCTCACGATGTTTTCCTTCACCGTTTTAATGCGTGGTGATTGACTATCAATACACAAATGACTCCGAAAAGTCAGAGGTGTGCATTGGGATTCGAACCCGCGACCACCGTGAACATAAATCCAGCAATCTTTTTTGAAGACCATTTTTCTTACCACGCATATTTGATCCATTATCATAACCCTGTCCCCTTAAATTGTTTTTATCCAAATTAATGTTGTCTAGTTTTTCTATAATAAATGACGTTAATCCAGCGCCAGTTGTATCGATAATTGGACAGAAAGCTAGAAAATGCTCTCTTCTTCCAACTTTCTAGTTTCTGTGTTAAAATTGACAAATCTTATTATAATACTATTTTGTTCTACGTGTGAAACGTCAGGAGTACAATCCAGTATTATTGAAAAATATTTACTAATTCGATATAAATTTAAAATAAAATGTTGAATTTGATTACCGAGTATATAAATTATTTCATTTTGAATTTTATCTCCAAGATAGGTTGGCATATTTTTAAAATCCGTATCATTCGTTACGCGTCGTATGTGCTCAGTCATTGTAAGATCAAATTTTCCTAACATTTCAATACATTTTAAAAATTACCATTGTTACGATCATATAATTTTTGGCTTTGGCCACGAAAAGGCATATTTTGTGTACTTAGAAATTGGACCACATATATTATTCTTTTGATTACATCGTACCAGCGCTGCTTTTCAACCTCTAAAAGTTTTTGTTGAATACTATCAATAGTGTTTTTGTTTTTAAGAGCATGACACAAATCTGTCCATTTTTTATAATTATTGAAATGAGCAGAACTTTTCTCATGTCTGCTGCAATACAAAGCTAGATGTTGCAAATCACTAATTCCCTCGCAGAATTTATTTTTATGTTTTGATTCAAATAGCTTGCAACAGAAGCAGTAAATGGCATTTTTGGACACTGAATACAGCAGCCACTCTCTGTGATACTTTTCACCCTTTCCTAAATGCCTTTCATAATAATACTCAGAAAATTTTCGTCCCGAAGAGTCACGCGGAAAATTATACTGTTTAATTTGTTTAATCGGATTTTCTATTACTACTGGATCAAAGTAGCGTTTAAAACTTCTGGCCAGGCTCCAGGGTCATCTTTAGAAAAAGTTGGTGGTGACGATAATTGTCTTGACGGTGACGATGGTGTATCAAGCACAGGCACAGACGTAAATTCGGCGACATCATCTTAAATTAAAACCAGACAAACAAATACATAATATTGTTCACATGAGTACCTATCTATCTCCATGTCTGAATAAACTGATGTATCTATCTATTAATAATTATTTTTATTTATTCAAATTAGGGTGTCTGTTTGTAATATTAAAATAATCGCTTTTTACTAAATGCTTATGGAAGTCAGCATTTAGTAAAAAGTAAATAAAACACGGTACATAAAACAAAATAACATTTTTTACAATTTTTGTCTGTCTGTTCCTTCCGTCTAATTTCTAAAATGACCGGGAAAAAAGTTAGTTTTTCTATTCAAAATAAAAAAAAACGTTTTTTTAAATATCCCATACAGAAGTTATATTTATTTGTTTAGAAAATAACATAAAAAGTACATACCACTACATGAAGCGTTTCTTGAATCAGATTTAATAACACTTTCATCGATAACATGACTGGTTTCTGTCTCTAATGATTGTGTCGAAGTGGATGGTAGTGCCGTAAAATATTTACTTATTTTAGTTGCATTTCTATTACGTTCTTCTTCTTGTTTTCTTTTCCTTATTAGATTCTGGTAACCAGATAATTTCTTTTTTTTATCATGATTACTATCACTCATCGTGAAAACACGTTAAAACAATCAGTAACACACAAACTATTTATTATAAAAATTCAATGCGCACCTTACACACACTTTCAGTCAAATGATTGTTCAATTGTTTTGTTTTGGCTTGGCCGACCGGGGTTGCGTCGCCCGCATCGCATCGGGTTGCGTTCACAAACTCACTCATACTCATACAAACTCGGCGCCTCTACGGTTCAAAATAACTAACTGTAGTTACTACAGTTAGTTAGTTGTTATTTGGTACTTTAACTGTAGTTCAAAAGAACTGCCGCCACTTTAACGTTTAGCTCATAAGTAATGTAAACTAAAACACTAAGCGTAAAATGAAACCATAAACGTGAATAATAATAAACATATAAATATTGAGAGACTTGTTCAATAAGCGTACTATATGTTTTGTTGTTTACAAGGCCTATGTTGCGCCTATTGTACCTACTTACTTATCGATGCTCCACAACAAAAAACACAATAATTTAGGTAACAAAAATAATTTAGGTGGCAGTGGCAGCGCGGCGCCCCTATTGTCTTGGCGCCTGTGTGCGCCGCACACTTCGCACACAGGGGCGGCTCGGCCCTGATAAGATGTTAGCTCTCAATATGTCCAGTAGTTACTCTAGCTACAATGTCCCTTAAACCGAGACACAACAGTGCATTAACACAGTAGCTTGACGGGAGAAATAGACATTGCGGTGTTACCTTGCCAGACAGCCTCTCGCATATGAGATACCTCCAGTTGATTGCGATGGTTATTTTTTTAAGTGAATGATATTTTAAACGAAATTAACTATTTATTTTGATTTGGCCATGAATATTCAATTTCTTTGTTATTTTCAAACCTTGTAGTAAATGGATAGTTAATTCTTAGTTAATACATGTATTTTTTTCGTTTCTAAGTGTTTTTGAGACCGAAAAGTCTCTCATAGTTTCTGATACACGACACAAGACTCGATCTTAGTGTGGGGTCAGGACTATGTATGTGACTGTTGGCTGTATTTATTATTTTAGTGAACAGAGTCAAGTTGAAGTACAGAGACGATCAAGAACCCTTGCCAAAGAAACGAGTTACTTTCAAATTGGACGATGAATTGAGAAGCCCGGAGACAAACCAAGTAAGTGTTTAGATTACGGCTCATTAGACCCACGCGGTATCGCATCGTCGAACGTAGAACACGGGTGGACCTCACGAAAATTTATTTATCTAAATCTTTATTGTACACAAACTTAACAACAACATAGCTAAACATAAATAATAATAACAAAGAGTACAAATGGCGGTCTTATCGCTCAACAGCAAAATCGTACAGACAACCATGGGATGGATTTAAGTGAAAATGTGTCAGTTTTTCAAATCCCGCCTGTTTTGTTACTGGATTTCTGGTGGTATTTTTATGTAGAATCTGGTGGGAAGCCAGTTTAATTATAGGCAACACTGCCGATGTATTGTTTTCGCGTGAATCACTCGTGGGCCGCGCGTGGACCATTCGATGGTAACGTCATAGGTCATGTTATGGCAGTTAAAGAGCTCCTATGATAAGTCAATACATATAGCACTTAATCTTTATATACAAAAAAAATTCTGTAGTAGGTATTATTTATATTCATGTTTTATTTTTAATTATTTATAATGTCTTATTAGGTTTTTATTTAAAGTACTAATTACTACTTTATAGTAGTTTGTTTTTCAAAGAAATCAATAATTTGCCTAAATCGATTACATTTATTGATGGCCCATGAGTATTATTAAAACGGTGCGTAGCGGTTTATTGTTAGCACCGGATCTAACGCGGCCCTTCCTGAGAAGACCCGGCGAAACAAACTCAGTGGGCTTACACTACCACTGGAACTACGCGACGCGACCCTGTCCTGAGTATAGCCAGCGAATAAGTATCAGTGGGCTTATTTTGGGTCAAACTTAATAAATAAAGGCAATAAGTATATCCGAAACGTCCCATTATATGACCAATCTAGCGACATTTCTGGAGTTTATGACAATAAATTGTTTAACCCCTCGACTGTCATAAGTGCCATATTGTAGCCTTGATTTAAAATAGCCCCTATTTCAATGGCATTAGGTTGCTTTATTGCTTGAATTTTATTTATTTTTAAAATAGCCCCTATTTTCATGATATAAGGTTGCTTTATTGCTTAAAATCCGAAGAGCTGTATTGCGGCTCGTGTTGACAGCCGAGGGGATCATCATTAACAGTCTATACCAGGGGTCGGCAACATATGGGTCTTTGGATATGAACTTGCGGCTCTTGAATTGCATACGCCAATGCAATTAATTAAAAAAAAACTAACAAATCATTTTGAGTCGATTAATAAGGATTAGGCACCATTTCTATCTCTCAGCAATTTATTATTCCAACGCCCAAATACTGGAACACCTTAAATATAACTTGCGCTTAACTACGTTAATCCCGATTAAATGTACTGGCTAAGTGGGCCGTGCGCTGTTAAGAGCAACTTATTATTTGAATGGCGTTCCAGTATTCGGGCGTAAGTGTTATACTTTTGCTGCATGTGTGGTGCTATAATTGTGTCAATAGAAACTATTTTCTTTCTTGTTTAAATATAGGAAATCTCCAAAGAAACAAATATGAAATATAGTATACAAAGTTTGAAGAATTTGGCCGGATGTAACATCAAGAATGATTGGTACATAGTAGCAGACAGCAATGTTTTACTACAAGATTATGAATTCATCAATAATCTCGTGCAATCTGGTGAGTTTTTAATTTTATGCTTATATTTTTAACTTAGGATAGGATAGCATAGCCGACATAGCCCATAGGATTGGCAAGTTGAAGTGGCAGTGGGCCGGGCACATAGCTCGTAGAACCGATGGCCGTTGGGGCCGAAAGGTTCTCGAGTGGAGGCCACGTACAGGCAAGCGAAGTGTCGGACGCCCGCCTACAAGGTGGACGGACGATCTGACTAAGGTCGCAGGAAGTCGCTGGATGCAGGCCGCTTCCAACAGGTCATTGTGGAGATCATTGGGGGAGGCCTATGTTCAGCAGTGGACTTCCTGTGGCTGATATGATGATGATGATGATGATTTTTAACTTAATTAGTATTAGGTACCTTACATATAAAGTTAGCGTTGAGATAATCAAGAATTATAGGCTAATGTCAAAGCATATCCATTGCAAACAACTTCAAAGTTAGTAGACCAAGAGCCCGTGGCGCCAAACTTTCTTCATTTTATAAAAGCTGAAAGTTTGTCTGCGCCTTTGACATTGGCATCACACAATCAGCTAATACGAAGATCCGATCGTGGTTGCTTTGGAAGTTATGAGCTTCAATGTTTCTAGCAATATGAAAGAACCATCAAAATTGTCTGAATACCAAGGAAATATTTGTTTATAGTTGCCTTAATAACATACATACATACATAAACTCACGCCTTTTTCCCAGAAGAGGTAGGCAGAGGTGCCAGGACACCCACATTTCGCCTTGTATGTTCCGTCCCACAATGTGGTAGGTGGCGAGCCTCAGGGCCCCCGTAAGGGCTAATGGCGCCTGTGTGCGAAAAAATTTTTGGCGCCCCTTAAGGCATTTTGAATTATCTTTTTTTTATGGTCGGTGGGTGCTTGAAATAAAGCAAAGAACTGAACTTTTAAAGTCATATGTATTTGTAGACTATAATATCAAAATGAAATAATAATAATGAATTCTTGTTCACACTCATTTTAAAGCATTTACTTAACTAATGGGGTACAGACACGTTGTTCATAAATACAAGAAAATAACCCAAAACTAAAAATCAAATTTTTTTAGGAACAAATAACAGAAATATTGCCTCATTTCTACATGTTACTCATGTCTACGTGTTATTGAGAAAGCGCAAAACCTAAAATTAGTTTGTTCATAATCGTGAGTAGAGTCGATTCCACTAATAAAAATATGGGTCAAATTTGAATCAAAATAATATTCGTAATTCTTTTATAATCAAAATAAGTTGGCGTGTTTTTGCGCTTTTTCATTAACACGTAAATAAGTATCACTTCCTAATTATTCTACAATACGCAGATACTTTAATAACAAATAGATACCTAGGTAACTTCATTATAAAAGCAAAAAAGATATCTAGGTACAATAGAAAAATTAAAAAATAGCTGTTGTAGTCTATAGTTGTAGTAGAGTCGCTACTACAATACTCTTGCTACTGTAGCGATATTTTCCGAGACTATGCTGTTGCAAATTCGTTAATTATATCGCTGAAATTTATACCATCAAAAATTTCTTGTTCAATGGCTAATATTGCTAGCCCAGACAATCTTTCTTGAAGCGTTGTTGACCTTAAATAATTTTTGACTTTGCAAATATCGCTCGCCAGAAGCTACAGATACAGGCAATGTCAGAAGAATTCTTAGTGAAATGCATACATTTGGAAGGGTGGATGTTAAATTGTTTTCAAATATATATTGTAAAATACTAAAAGGGTCAGGGTGGGTATCATCAGGTAATGAAAAAACTCTAAAGGTTATTCTCATATATCTTCTATACACCGACATCGACCGATTACGATTTTATTATATGAATTGATTATTTTTGTTGTTTTTTTGTCCGAAGAATAGGGGAGGATACGATAACTCTGAAGTCTGGTAACCTGCTCTTCTACCGGGGGGACGACCAACAGTCCCGAGGAGGTGTCGGATTTCTTGTCCACAGGTTTCTCATCAACAACATCGTATCCATCGAAAGTGTGTCGAGCAGGCTAGTATACCTTATACTCAGAATATCAAAAAGATATTCGTTGAAGGTCATACAGGTATATGCGCCGACCTCGACACACCAAGATGAAGAAGTAGAGGAGATGTACTCGTATGAGGACATAAGTCGGGTCATACATACTTCCAAAACCTACTTCAATGTTGTTATGGAGTACTTCAACGCAAAGTTGGACAAGAGCAGGGATGCAGAGTTGAAAGTGGGACAATTTGGACATGGGCAACGGAACCCCAGGGGTCAGCGGCTGGCCGACTTTCTGGAGAAAGAGGGATTCTTTTCGATGAACTCTTTTTACCAGAAACCGCCTCACAAGAAATAGACCTGGCTGAGTCCTGACGGTTCTACGAGAAACGAGATAGATTTCATCTTGACGACGAATAGACGGATATTCAGAGATGTCTCTGTGATCAACAGGGTGAAAACCGGCAGTGACCACCGAATGGTTAGGGGCACACTGAATATCAATGTCCAATCAGAAAGGCGTCGCTTGATGAAATCTACGCTCCGACCTACTCGCGCCCATATCCAAAACCCCGAGAGCTTTCAACTCGAGCTGACAAATCGCTTTGATTGTCTAGAAGAAAACCTTGCAGTGGACGAGCTAAACAGCGGTTTGGTAGAAGCTGTCCATACGGTGGGATCTAAATATTTTAGACCTCGCCGTAGAGATAGACCACAAAAACTCTCGATCCACACTCTTGACCTCAATACTGTGAGCATTAAGGATACAATTGAGCGGAACGGAGGCTCCAAAGTGTTTGCAAGAGACTTGTCTATTGGGCAAAGCCAGTTGTCTAGGCTGAAGATGGACGACGGCCGCGTGGTATCAACGAGGGCAGAGGTATTAAGGGAGATCAAGAGGTTCTACGGACACTTTATACCTCGGTTGCCCAATCTGCTGTTAGCTCGGCCGAAGACCTGAGAGTCGAGTTGATCTGACACTTTAGCGATGATATCCCGGACATCAGCTTGTGTGAGATTGAGATGGCCCTGAAGCGACTTAAAAACAACTAGACGCCAGGCGAGGACGGAATCACTTCAGAGCTTCTGAAAGCGGGCGGCACGCCAATACTGAAAGTCCTTCAGAGGCTCTTCAATTCTGTTCTTCTCGAGAGCTCAACGCCGGAGGCATGGAGCAGGAGCGTGGTGGTCTTGTTCTTAAAAAAAGGTAATAACACTTTGCTGAAGAACTACAGGCCCATCTCGCTCCTTAGCCATGTCTATAAGTTGTTTTCGAGGGTCATCACAAATCGTCTCGAACGCAGTTTTGATGACTTTCAGCCTCCCGAAGAAGCCGATTTCCGAAAAGGCTTTAGTACCATAGACCATATCCATACGCTTCGGCAAGTTATACAAAAAACCGAGGAATATAACTTGACGCTTTGTTTAGCGTTTGTGGACTATGAGAAAGCCTTTGATTCGATCGAGACTTGGGCTGTGCTACAAATCTCTCATATCGCCATATCGACTATCGGTACATCGAAGTGTTGAAGTGTATATACAACAGCGCCATCATGTCGGTACGAGTACAAGATCAGAGTACGAAGGCTATTCCACTACAGAGAGGCGTGAGACAGGGAGATGTCATATCTCTGAAACTGTTCACTGCCGCGCTGGAAAATGCCTTCAAGCTCTTGCAGTGGAAAGGATTCGGCATCAACATCAACGGGGAGTATATCACTCACCTTCGGTTTGCCGACGATATTGTAATCTTGGCAAAATCGCTGGAAAACCTTAGCACTGTGTTGAAGACCTCAATCGAGTCTCCCAACAGGTGGGTCTTATGAACATAGACAAAACGAAGATCATGTCGAATGTCCATGTTGTGCCCACCCGAATCGGTGTTGAGAGCTCAACTCTTGAAGTTGTTGACGAATATGTCTATTTAGGACAAGTGGTCCGGTTAGGCAGGTCCAACTTCGAGAGAGAGGTCAATCGTCGAATCCAATTCGGTTGGGCAGCGTTCGGGAAACTATGCGACGTCTTCTCGTCCAAAATATCTCAGTGCCTTAAATCGAAAGTCTTCGATAGTTGTGTGTTGCCTGTGATGACTTACGGCACCGAGACGTGGCCTCTCACTATGGACATTGGACATTATTAGGAAGCTCAAAGTGACTCAACGAGCTATGGGCTATGCTCAGGGTTTCCCTACGATATAGAATCAGAAATGAGGATATCCGTAGGAGAACTAAAATAACCGACATAGCCCAGCGGATGAGCAAGTTGAAGTGGCAATGGGCAGGGCATAGTGCGGAGAACTGATGACCGATGGGGTCGAAAAGTGCTCGAATGGAGGCCACGTAGCGGAAAACGCAGTGTAGGACGTCCACCCACACGGTGATCAGACGACCTGGTAAAGGTCGCGGGACGTCGCTGAATGCAGGCTGCCTCCAACAGGTCTCTGTGTAAATCATTGGGGGAGGCCTATGCTCAGCAGTGGACTTCCTTTGGCTGATGGATGGATGTATGTTTTTTGTTTTTTTTGGCAAACTTTTTTTTGGGCCCTGGATTTTGGCGCCCCTAAAGGATGGCGCCCGTGTGCATTGCACACTTCGCACATATGGTAGCGGGGGCCCTGGCGAGCCTATCGCCATATCGGGCACAAATTCCTGACTCTGGGCTGATAATGAATAGAAAAATCCAATATCACTTTGCCCAACCCGGGATTCGAACCCGAGACCTCAGCTTTGTAACCGTACCCTAGTACAACTACGCAATTGACAGCCTCCGTAGCGCAGTTGGTTAGACGCCGCCTGTGAAACGAGAGGCCGCGGGTTCGATCCCCGCACCGAGAGAAATGTTTGTGCGGCCCACAAATATTTCTTCCGGGTCTGGGTGTTTGTGAGACCGAAAAGTCTCTCGTAGTTCCTGATACCCACGACACAAGACTCGATCTTAGTGTGGGGTCAGGACTATGTATGTGACTGTTGGGTGTTATTAAAAAAAAAAAAATTGAGGCAGTCGCCTATTGCCTTAATAATATTTATAAAATTCAGCTTTTATACTATAATGCTGACAAAATTACATTTTGTTAAAGTTTGAAGATAGCGTAATATTTAATAAAATGTAATTTTGTCAGCATTATAGAATAAAAGCTGAATTTTATATTGAGTGTTGAATTGTTTTATTCACTTGAAACAAACTGGGAATGAAATTTTTTTTAAAGATGGATAATATAACATTAACCCATCACGGTTAATTTATTTCCAACTTCTCCTATTAATTTAACTTTCTGATTGATTTCGTTACGGGTTAAAGGCAAGTTATTCATTCCCGGAAACTCGGCGAGTTTCAATGCTTGGTGTCATTACATTGCTACTGTGGATCCTGCGACACAGGAGTTACAGTGGCGGGTGTGAGGGCGGGACAGTCTCCAGTCTAACCCATCACGGTTGTTTTTAGATGAGAACTGTCGTCTGCTCATACCACAAGAGACTCGTCATGAAGTGGAGTCATTGTGTTCGGGCGACAGTTTGGGCAACAGGCACGTGTTCATTGCGCGCCAGATAGTGAGGACGCTCCGCAACCCGCCCTCGCATGTCGTCAATGGAACGCAAAGTAATGGTACGTACATATGTTCATTTTACCAACCCTATAGGTATAGGCAACTATACAGGTGAGATTTTCTAGTGGGCGTGGATGGCCAAATCCGAAACTATGAGGAATAGCGAAAAATGCTCAAAGAACTTACGAGCTCGATTTTGATGAAAACTACAACTGCATACTTACATTTTTCATAAATCATTATGCCTAGCTAGGAATCGAACCCAATGATTTTGAAAAAAAAAAACATATGCTGTATGTATTGCACTATTCGATAATGTATAACTATGCTAACAGGGATCAAATTCTGGGAAGTAATGACACCCGTCAAATTAAAGGAAACATGTGATTTTAGGGAAAATTCAAATATTTCTTCAGTTGGTAGAGGAATTTTAGAATTTGTCGTATACTATACTGACTTAATGTCAAATGAACTACACATTAGAAAATCTTTTCAAAATGTATGGTAAATGAAATGAAATGAAATTTTTTATTGTATCCATAAAATGTCAACACTATTTAGATTCTGTCACTTTTTTTCCACTACCACCCGGTTCACAAGGCTAATTTCGCCAGAGAAGAACGGTCAAGAAACTCTAGCGTTGCTCTTTTCAAAATAAGTTTACAATACAGTGATCATACAGGACTTGAAATTCAGAGCAGTTCATAAATTATTCATAATAATAATTATATTGTACGGCTGAGTTAAGTGTGGTCGCCCAGACCGCGGAATCGGTATACAATGTTCAGCAAAAGCAATGGGTATGTATAGGGGTATGTATTGCTTATGGTTTGTCCATAAACGTTATCCTGCTTTACCCTGTGCGGCTGATTTTTATAAAATAAAGTAATTATCATCAAACTTTACATTTCGTACACATTTGCCTATACGAAGTTCAACCAATAGGCAAGCGTGTTGGCCTAACCCCTCTCAATCAGATTCGGTCCTACAGTTCCGTTTTCAGCAGTGGCCTATTATGGTCTGATATTGTTTTTTATTTTGTTACTATGAACGGTGAGACGAGCATGCCGTTCGTCTAATGGTAAGCGATACGACTGCTCATAAACAGTAGCAAAACCAAACAATACTATGAATTACAAAGCAATGCTTGGCATTCCACTGCGCTCGCCATCCTGAGACATAAGATGTTAAGTCTCAATATGTCCAGTAGTTGCTCTGGATACAATGTTCTTCAAACCTGCTGTTAAAATTCTGTGTGAATTTATTTTAAATTATGCTTTTTTTTTCTTTCAGCGAACTCCATAGGTTTCTTTAGCGATACAAATAAAGTTATGAAAGATGCGATTTTGAACTGTTGTTTGCTAAAAATGAGCCAAAAACACCATGTGGTATGTATTAACACTACTAAAATATTATTTAGTCATATTTTCGTCTCAAAAATATTTTTAAGCAGAAAATTGGGGTATAATGTACCAAATTTTAAATAGATATTTTCTTGTTCGTGATGTTGGTAGCGCTGGCATATTAGTGAAAATTGAATGAATTATTTAGCAATAAATTGCCATAAATTCCTTTGATAACCGAAATTATATTTAGCTATTATCCTTTCAAAACAAGTTAGACTGGAATTAAATAGCCCTAAAGTATTTATTTTTACTTTTCTTATTCAAGTAATTCAAGTATGTTGGACAACCTGTCAAATATCAGCCAATAGGAAGGCAGAAAAAGGTGGCCCTGCACCATCATTTTTATCTACGTTTTTGAAGTACCAGCGCTCCCTCTATATTACTGACTGTGACTCAATGGTGCGGTACTCTAGATAAAATAATATAAATTGGAGCCATGTTAACTAAGAATATATATTTTTACAGGTTCTGCTAACAAACAACGAAGATTTGTTAAAGAAAGCCTCCACACTACATATTCATGCGTACAAATGGCAAGCCATCAAAGAATCTGCTAACTTCACAGACTTGGGTACAACTGCAAGCAAATCTCAACCTTCTGCCCCAATCAAAAAGGAAGCATTTACAAGAACACAAAGAATTATGCAGAACATTCCAGATTTAAAGCTAATGCGAACAAATAAGCACAGCATATTTGATGACGACAGTGTTATAACGGAAACGTCTTCCGACATTGACCAGGTTATAAACAAGATAAATTCGAACGATATAACACGAAGTAATAAAGAAGTTGATGTCCCTGCATTCGATATTCAAAAAGATCTTAATTCAAACAAAAATGATGATAAACACAATGGTTTCCTATTTCAAAAACTCAGTAGAGGAAGCCTAAAGTCGTTCAAAATTCCAAATTCAAATCCAGTTCCGTTCGAAAATCAAACAAATGTAGTTTTAGAAAAGAAAAGTCTGTTCCAAATTCAAAATTTAAAAATAAATAACATAGAACCAGAGGCGAAGACGAACCAAAATGCCGATTTCATACCTTTAAATTCGAATAAACAGTTCTACATAGACAACTCGGCGAACGCGATCGAATTGTCTCTGGAAGATGATTTGAGGAGGTTTAATATCAGGCACAAAGTAATGGAGGATAGAATAAAAGATCGAATTGAAGAATGGATTTGTATTTTTGTACAAATAATGGAAGATGCACTGTCTAATGTTTTACAAGTATGTGTTTTTTATTTATGTAATTTTTACTGCTTTAGTGTGTTCTACGGTACGATTGCAATTGGTCTCGAGTTCGAATCCCGGGCTGGTCAAAGTTATATTGGATTTTTCTATTCATTATCAACCCGGAAAAAATTGTGCCAGACACCGGCAACCTCTGCCTACCCCTTCTAGGAAAAAGGCGTGATGTTTATGTATCTATATTTTTTTGTTAGATATTATAGTCTATGAACTGTGGGGTCCTGGGTACGAATCCCAGGCAGTCAACATAATATAATTGTGACGAATATAACCTCATTTATGGGTATATTGTACCTGTATATCTGTATCAGCCCATATACGTCCCACTGCAGGTCACGGGCCTACTCTACAATCGACAGTACGATTGAGAGTGGTTAGGCTATGTAGTCCACCACGCTGGCCTAGTGCGGGTTGGCGGACTTGCATACCATAGAAATTCTTATAAATCGCTATACCTGTATATAACAAAAATGATATAGATTTGAGTCTATTATGATTTAAAATCAATGGCAATATTTACGAACACTAGTTAACACTTTATAATTTTAGAATTCATCATTCAGAAGCGATTTGATATTACCGTGGAATATCACTGAGATGGTCAATAAGGTGAGCGAATTGTATGAAGAACAAAAGATTAAAATTATCGCCAAGAAGCTTCTGTCTTCAATGTCGGAATGTGTTTGCGAAAAAGGTAATAACTTAATATTACAACCATTGACATTAATATATCGAAGCAGGAAAGCGATTTTGTCGTATCTCAAAAAATGCGCACATGCGTTTAATACATTATTTAATTCAGAAAAAAACTGCATTGAACTTTCTCGTGAAAATGTAAGGTTTTATTTTCAAATGTTATTATTAAAAAATGGTATTCCGAAATATTCTAGTTTAGAGGTTATTCCATTTTTAAATATATTTTTTCTGTTCTGGTGTAAAATTGCATGTTTCGAGATACGACAAAATCGCTTTTCTGCATCGATATGGACAGCGCGGAAACTCTATGTAGCTTTATCGAAATTAGTCGTTACTGGAAATTATTTTGAAAATTATTGCTTGTATTATGACATAATTAACAATTAAACCGACTTCAAATTTGTAATAAAAAGAAAGAAATGAAATTAATCTTTTAATAGATCTAAAATACCTAAATCAGTGATTCTCAACCTTTTTTTGCTGCGGCACATATTTAACGAGTTCAAAATTTGGCGGCACACAAAGAGCGCCTTGAGACATATTCCTATTTCCTATTGCTATGCACGCCGCTTCATCACAATTTGGCACTAAGAAAAAACGCGTTGCAAAGCAAATAATAAAATAATTAACTTTTTTGTGGATTTAATTACATATTCATGTTAAAAATATTTTTCTTTTTAACTGATATAATTTAATAATATTAACATTATTATATATTTGCAAAATTTGGCGGCACACAAAAGTGCCGCGGCACAGTGGTTGAGAATCACTGACCTAAATATTTACATTTGTTTGAAGTTAATTACGTTAGCTGCGGCTGAAGGCCCGAAAAAAAAAAAACAAAATTCCTTATAATGAATTTAATTAATAAAAATTATTACAAAAATTATTCTAACTAATGCTAATTCGACCGAGTTCGATACCCGAATGAATAATGTCTTAAATAAAATCGGCAAGAGGCAGGAATCTTCGTCAGCAGTTTCCATTTGACGTAGCAACCGATGATGCGGGTGTGTCAGCGGTCTTCATATAGTTGAAATATGTATTTAGTTGATACTTTTTGAGAAATGCGTTGACAAACATACAAACAAACGTACATTTTTTCATTTAAAATACCTATTCAAAAACTGTGCAATTCTGACAAAATTACATACATACACATCGAATTAATAATCTCCTTTTTTGAAGTCGATTGAAAAAACAAACATTTAGACGAAATATATTTTTGGATAATTTAATCTTTATTGTCTTTGAGCAGTCATATCGCTTACCATCAGGCCAATGGCATCATCTCGCCATTACAATTAAAAATCTTTATCTTCCAGGTAAATTAAGGAATACTATAAAACCCCACGATTTTGTGAGAACCATCGGATGCGGTGTGCTGTTAATACAAGCTTTAAAGGTAATATCACTACATAGTATAAAACAAAGTCGCTTTCTCTGTCCCTATGTCCCTTTGTATGCTTAAATCTTTAAAACTACGCAACTGATTTTGATGCGGTTTTTTTTAATAGATAGAGTGATTCAAGAGGAAGGTTTATATGTATAATACGTACATATTATTGTACAGAAATCTATTTGTACCCGGGCGAAGCTGGGCCGGGCCGCTGGTAACATATAAATAATATTAACAACTACCCTCACATATTTTTTTGCAGAGTATACAACAAGACTGCGATGAATTGTCGAACGCCACACGTTCATTGATGAATCTACTGCGAACAATCGAAGATCCAAACGAGGTGGAATTTGTAGAGAACACGTCGAGGGGAAATCATGTCGATAGTGACAGAGAGAAGAGGCAAAATTGTGAGTAAAAATTAACTATAATCAATTAACGAAATTCGGAACTAGAAATATAATTTATAAAAGGATATATTTAAAGTATTGTTTGAATTATGTTTTTATAAGTAACTAGAAATAGAGTTCACATTTACACTCGTAATATCAAATCAATTCAATTCAAATATTTTCATTGTGAACATAGGTTTACCTAAGCTTGTTCATCCGTACATCTATTGCCCGCCAAATTGGCATACAATCTCTCTCTCTGTATCAGCCCATATACGTCCCACTGCAGGGCACGGGCCTCCTCTACAATCGACACTACGATTGAGAGTGGTTAGGCCATATAGTCCACCACGCTGGCCTAGTGCGGGTTGGCGGACTTACATACCATAGAATTTTTATAAATCGCTAAAATGGCATACATTAATGACTACAAAACTGATTAACTTTGAGAAAAACAAATAATAAAAGTCTTAACTGCCTCGGTGGCGTAGTTGTACTAGGATACGCTTGCAAAGCTGGGATCTCGGGTTCGAATCCCCATTTCGCTGAATGTTGGGACGACGTATTTCAAAACAGCGGAATCTACAATGTTCCTTCGACATATCCAAGTCTCTGAGCCATTAAGGTATTATACTAGAGCGGACATCGGAAACTAAATCGCTGCATATTATGCGTGCACACGGGTACACAGTGAAGCGAGAGGGAAGATAATGTTACTGCGTAGGCGTGACAGAGACAGAAGTAGAAGGAGCGGTACGGTACCGTTTATTTTGTTACAAACATTTTGTTTGCAGTAAAATGTTAGTCAGCAGCAAGAGGGGACCCTCTTGTATACTATCACAAAAATTAACTCTAACATATTTGTCACAGATGTAAAGAAACCGTTGGATATAATTAATTATTTGAAAAGACATTACGATGATTGGAAGGATTATGACGAATCTGAAGAAAATAATATTAAGAAGTTCAGTTTGGTGAGTAAAATTGTGACTGTAGATTTCTTACAGCATTATCTTAGAGGCTGTCTGGTTGGTTAAGGCCATTGTAGACCGGAATTTAATGTCAAGAGACAGCAAAGATCGTAAGGCATTTTTTATGCGCTCGCTATCCTGAGAAATACATATGATGTTAAGTCTCAATATGTCCAGTAGTTACTCTGGCTACAATGTCCTTCAATCCGAAATACAACAGTGCATTACGCTGCTGTTTGGCGGGAGAAATATACAATGCTATGATACCCACCCAGGTGGCCTCTCACATATGAGAGATCCACCATCAGTACCTTAATACCCTTTGGTAAGGAATTGAATTACTTGCTATTGTGTCTCGGTCTTCACTGGCCCTTAGAAGTGGGCTGTGAAACTTGATTCCGCGGATTCGATCTCCGAACCGAGACAAATATATGTGTGATGCATAGGTGTTTGTCTCTGGTCTGGGTATTGAGACCGAAAAGTCTCGTAGTTTGTGATACAAGGCACAAGACTCAATCTTAGTGTGGGGTCAGGACTATGTTTATTTAAATATTTCAGGCATCTACAAACGACGATACGAAAATATTCAGAATTTCCGGCAGAAATTTAAATACTCTAAGAATAGACAATAACAAAGCCATAACATTAGTTAAAAATGAAAATGTCGATGCAAAAACTGACTTAGAAAATAATGTAACGAACAAAGTTGTAGCGAATATCACTATCCATAAAAGTGAAATAGAAAACAAAGAAATAATTAACACGAACAAATCACCAAAGAAAAAGATAATTTTCAGTGAAAATGATGTTAATAAAGATGAAAAAATAAATCATGAAAATATAAAAGAAGTTGTAGATAGTACTTCTAATGACAAAAATGCTGAACCAAAATTGACGAGGCGCATGAGCATAATCAAAGAATATGAGAAGAAACTAATAAAAACACCACTTGATATGGATTTACTAGATTATTCAGACTTTGAAAGCGATAACGGAAAGAAAAATCAAAATAATAAAACGATTACAAAAGAAAATGAAATTAACAGCACAGATCACAATGATTCTGGATATAATAATTCTAACAATAGCATTGTGGTGAAGGAAACTTTCAAAATACCACTTAATTCCAGAAAGGTTATCAATGATTCTGGAAAGACGAAACCGGTCATCAATTCGGGAGAAACGCAACCGGTAATAATCGCTTCTGGAAAGCCGAAACCGGTAATCAATGATTCTGGAATGAATAAAGTTGATTCCACTACGGGAAAGGATTGCATATCGATATCGGATTCGATGAGCGACAGCGGAATCGGAAATGACAGTTGTATGACTTATACTTTCGTTAAGACGTTTCTTAGTGAATTGAGCAGTACTTTCAAAGCGGTTCATAATTTCATGTAAGTATTTTATGCATAATGCTAAGTCTTAGTAGTTCCAGTGGTTACTCCGGCAATACAATATCCAAACCAACAGACAACAGTGCGTTTACTCTGCTATTTGGCGGGAGAAATAGACATTGTGGTGGTACTTACCCAGATGATAATAAATATGAATGTTAATAGTAAACATATTAAATTATATTTAATTGCCTCGGTGGCGTAGTTGTATTACAGTACGGTTACAAAGTTGAAATCTTGGGAGTGGGGTTCGAATCCCGGTTCAGCGTAAGTGATATTGGATTTTTCTATTCAGTATCAGCCCGGAGTTAGGAATTTGTGCCCGATATGGCGATAGGCTCGCCACCTATCGCATCGTGCGACGAAACATACAAGGCGACATGTAGGTGTCCTGCCACCTCTGCCTACCCCTTCAGGGAAAAAGGCGTGATTTTATATATTTTTATATGTATGTATTATGTTTAAGAGATGAAAACTTGGACGATGTTCGCAAAGACCAAAATGTTGAAGACAAATCAATAATTCTGCATACGAAGGTGAACGATATAAGACTGCATATGGGTGCTATTATAAAGAAATTAAAAAGGTAAGATATTTTTTGTACTTGTGCGAGTGTGTGTGTGTGTGTGCGCGTGCGTGCGTGTGTGTGTGTGTGTGTGTGTGTGCGTGCGTTTGTGTGTGCGCGTGCGTGTGTGTGTGTGTGCGTGCGTGCGTGCGTGTGTGTGCGTGCGTGTGTGTGTGTGTGTGTGTGTGTGTGTGTGTGTGCGTGCGTGTGCGTGCGTGCGTGTGTGTGTGTGCGTGCGTGCGTGCGTGTGTGTTTATGAGTGCGTGCGTGCGTGTGTGTGTGTGTTTGAGACTGTTGGGTGCATTATTGATTAAATACAATACTTAATTTTAGTATCGTTCAAAGAGAAGCACATGAAACGGCTTTGAACAACATAATGCTCAAAATAGGGGCAGCTGCTAATGATAAGCGAATCACTAGATACAGGTAAGCTTTTTTATAATACTCCTCGAAACGCAGTCGGTTATTACTGTCATATTTGATTCCTGGGCCAAGAGAAATGTGTTATCCACAATTTGTTACAAAATTGCAAAATAAAATTACAGATTTTTTTCTGCTTTCAAATCATATCGTATTGACTGTTTTATCTCAAATACCTCTTTCAGGTCGGTAATAAGAAAATGTCTAGAACAAGCGCAGAATCTTCAAAACGCTTTGAAAATCATGCTTAGTTTGACTGATAGTGATTTCGATGGCTCTCTGTCGATACCAGCAGACTCGACCAGTTCTAGTATTAGATATCTTAATATATTTGAATAGACTAACATTTACATACTTCAGTGGTGAATTTTTGACGTCCAAAGTCTTTCAATGATGAAAGATTACAGAGAAACTTTGTTATTAAATTATACAGGTGTATCAAGAGTGCTACCGAAAACGCAGTTGGGTGGTAGTTTTAGTGACTACAAACACAATGCAACAAAAAAAAATTGCAAGTATTTTAAACGTCCTTGTATTTGGGTAAATCCATAGTTTTTGCTAGAATTATAATTTCAACTCTTGCGTACCAGTGTCTTAAAATAAAAGGTTGTACACTATTATTTAAAAAAATATGTGTGGCCATCCTAATACCACGATAGGAAAAAAAAGCACAAAAAAATCGTCGTTTTTTTTTTTCAATTTTTAGTTGCAGTGTGTCTTAAGTCACTAATACTACCACTCGGCTTCGTTTTCGGTAGCAGTCTTGATATACTTGGTATATATGCGAAATTTAAAAAAGTAAAGATAATAGCATCTTGATATTATTTACAATTTAGAGTATTTGGCAGTTTTTGAACGCAGTCATATTATTGGACCCAAAAAAGGACGAGAAATATAATTTATACAGAGTGTTCTAATTTTTTGATTTTTTATTCTGCTATAATACAAACAAATTATTTCGTTTCTTGGGTTTTATTGGGTCTTGCGCATGCCGCGATCTAAAATTTCTCATTTTTTCGTAAACATTTTAATTTACGTGTTTCAAAATAGTGTTCGTTGATTTTTTTCAATGATGCGTTAAAGATTTTTGAACACGTAAACATAAGTCGAAAAAATTGCCATTTTGTAATTTTAGGCTGAGATTAAATTGAGTAGTATTTTTAATTTAATTGCCAAACTACAAACTTATCCAAAGATATGATTTATTTCAATTACATTTGAATGTAAGCTTAGGTTTAGTTACAAAAAGTATTTTGGTTTGTAATTTTAAAGTTTATTATTATGTAAGTCTTATTATATGATGATAAGACTAAAAGAATTTTATATTGTTGATTTGTAAGAATTTCTATGGCAAAAGTCCGCCAATCCATTAAGCCAGTGTGGTGGACTATATGGCCTAACCCCTCTCAATCGTACTCTCGATTGTAGAGGAGGCCCGTGCCCTGCAGTGGGACGTATAAGCGACACAAATAATAATATATTGTTGATTTATAAAAGTTTTAATACTTTAGTTATTTGAGAGTTAATAGGTTCAAATGGTGACATATCTATTTAAAGCAATTTAGCTGCTCAAGAAAAGTAACCAAAAACTGGATTTTGGATTTAAATTCAACCCAATGTACAAGCGTAAACTGGATTAAAAATTATTCTATCGATTTCTAATCGAGCTGATTTTGGTACGCTCTAAAAAATATATTTAATATCCCGATAATTACAGTTTAAAGGGGAATGCCCACTTTCCATAGGGACTTTGGCCCAAAATGCCCAGTGCCCACATTTCAAAATACATTCAAAATATGGTTTTCATTGTCACAATGTTTTAAAATGAATTAGTTTGAATAAAACAAGTGTTTTGTTAAAATTACACACTTATTTTAACTTGACAGTTTTTTACAATTGTTATTTTAGTAATAACGTTAATTATGTTAATTAACAATATTGCTATTATTTTAAGATAACAAATATTACTTTCATGTCTTTTAAAGTTACGTTTTGGGGCCAAAAATGGGCATTCCTCTTTAGCTACTCAAAAACCCAGTTTAATTGTATGAAAAAGTTTGTAAAACTTTATAAAAAATAAAGAAAACGAATGATAATAATTGTTTTATTTATCACATAATTTCAGAATACATAGGACACATCTACAAGGTCACATAAATAGTATAAAATTTTGATTGAATTAAAATTACATTTACTTATAACAATAGGAAAAAATATAACTTACTGAAATGTCGTGAATAGTGTACAATCAGCAACATAATTCGCTCAACACATCATATTTTTTGATAACCTTTTTATGAATTAAAATTTGTACGTACTACTCTGTAGTCGTAAAATATAACCAAGTAGTCATCTATGCCGAGAAGAGCCATACAATATTGAAAATAATTATTATTTTGGATGAATTTAATATTGTGATTCTCTTGAATTGTCCTCAATTATAACTACAGAAATACAGATTATGACAAATACAGTAGTAACCATGTAATCATTTAAAACTACATTTATCATATTAATATATAAAAATTTAGCACATCAAATTGATTTCACATTCAACACACAAGTCATTGAATTAAACAGGAATTATCGCGTATAAAAATTGTGCGGTTACATTCACGAGGGATTCAGTAGAGTGAGAGGCAAGATAGTTTCAATTCGTAGGAGTGACAGAGAAAGAACTAATGCATGTTGCTTTTAGTTCCGAATCCCATGCTTATGTATATAAATAATTAATGAACTACTCTGAATTGCAATTCCTGTATAATCACTGTATTGTAAACTTGTTTTGAAAAGAGCAACGCTAGTTTCTTGCCCGTTCTTCTCTGGTGAAAACAGCTTTGTGAACTAATGAAATACTATTCTCATTATTTTTACAACAGCGCTTTCGACGACAGAACATAAACGACCTATCTCCTAGTATCCAAGTATAGGGATTTTTTCGACACTACAATTTATCATCAAAATAAATGCATAAGTTTGTGTCAACTTGGTTCAACCACTCAATTCTAGGCAAAATCTTTAAGGATTTTAACGCGAGTTTGGTTAATTCTTATATATATTCAACCAAATCCGCGATAAAATCTGCAAATATAATTTCATTTCAATGTGTAATATTGGCGTAAATCTAAAAAGAATCGGTTAATGTTATACAGTCCAGCTATTTTATCTCGCAAACGACTTATAATACATTCATACAGAAAAATTATATATTATACATAAGTTATTGCTAATTTGATATTCTAGAATTGATGGCCTAGTAAAAAAAATATTTTGGTAGTTCACAAAAAACTATAATCAAAAAACATTGGTTTGAATCTGTTTAATTAAACAACTGATTAAGTACAACTTTGTACCTTAAATTACTAAATCAATTCTTGTTTAGCTATTTAAAATTACCAAAAAAAAAGCCATCAATCCTAAAAAAATATAAATGCCTCATAATTTAACCGACAGCGGCTAGAAGCAACTGCGCAACATCTTCTCTAGGCGACCGAGCTGCCAATTTCATAGTCACGCCGCCAGTACTGCTAGCCAACCGCGCACGGACCAGCACAGGGGCGCCCCCTCTAAATATCCCCCCTCCACGGATCTCCTTCACCGCGTCCCCTGATATAGCGCCTTTGGGCAGCCCTAGATGCTCGCAAACCGCTTTGGCAGCCTCTCCCATATCATTCTGCGGCAGGACAAAGGTATCACTCGCTTCTGGCGCGTTTGCTGCCCTCTCCCAAGTCTGCTCCCAATCATCAACACCAGCCCTAGCTCTAATCTGGTCTGAACAACCCATTTCAAACTCTTCCAATGGGTAGGAATCCGCGTAACCTTCTCCTGGGTCCGGTGTGCCCGTGGTAGGGTCACAATCCTTCACCACAAATTCCAAGGTTGCGCCAAAGGTGCCCAAACTTTCCAGGAACGCGCAAGGGTATTCTAATATCACGAAAACACTGCCTGGCTTATCATACACCAATTTCTGGCAGGCCACCACAGATTTTATCTCGTATTCTGGAGGGCATTCGAGGTTCACGTGAACTTGCTCCAGTATCTGGTCACTAAGCGTGTTAACGCACTCAAATTGTAGCACAACATGACGGGCGTATACGTGTTTCAGAAGACGCACCCTGTATTCTGTCTCCGCTTCTGTCAAATCTACTGGAATGTTGGTCTTAAACAGTGGTCCAAGTCTCTCAATGCCTGGTATTTTGGACAATTGCTCTGTGTATATCTCCTCAATGGACATCTGCACTGGTTTCCGAACTTCAATTTCGACTATCGGCTCCTTGCTCTCCTTCGGTTCTTCTTCGGACGGAACGCTCATCAGATCAAACGGCTCATTGGGTCTGGTTGCCAAATGGTCGCGTAGAGCTTTTTCTAGCAAAACTGGGTTCGGTTTGGGCACGTTAATGATGTAATCATTAATTAACTCCTGGTCTCCAGTGTCCAGAATTGCGTTGTAGTAAATAGCGCGGTCTCTTACTTCGTCCTCATCATCTAATTGGCATCTGGCTAGAAGGACCCTTATGTTTGGAAGTAGTTCTGGTCTTTGAGCTCCGAATTGAGCCACAGCCGACACTGCGGCGGCTCGGACGGGTCCCGACTCCAAAATAACCCTGTTGTATATAAATCGTATGTAGCGCGACGGCTGACGAGATTTTGGTCCTTCACGACCTAGCAAGTGAAGGATACGTACAGCCAGGGCTGTGTGTTCACAATCCTCGATAAACTCGCACAGATGGGCCAGCCCTGTCTCCTTCGCGTCTGGGTTTTCCTCCACCAATGCTATTATGGCGTCAGCTATAGCTGCCTTGTACTCCAAGCCGCCTTCATCTCTTAACATGCCAGCCAGAAACGCAGCTAGGGACTGATGCTTCCTTGGGAACTTAGTGCACAGCCTTCTTATTGCTCTAACCACTACAATCTTGAATTCATCAGATATTTCAGACACAAAACTTGAGATCTGCTTCATTAGCCGATCGACGGAGCTTTCCGCACCAGTTGCCAATAAAGTTGTGACAGCAAGGGTAGCAACAGATCGATTAGGGTCGGAGATCAAATTCTCCAAATCGACAGCACACGCTGCTACTGCTGTAGGATGTTTTGCCGTCAATCTGGCCAGTGTGCGAGCTCCAGCAAGCCTTAATGAGGCTTTAGAAGACCCGCAGAAGAGCTGTAGCACTGATACCGCTGGTGCAAGATCTCTCGCAGTCTTTCGAAGGTTAACCAAGGCGTGGGCGGCTTCGTAGATAACCATTTCTGATTTATGACGAAGGCAGCACTCGATAAATTCAATATACGGCTGTGACGCATCAGAATCGTCGTCTTCGACTAACTGGGCCGCCAAACGTATGAGAAGGCATAAAGCGTAGGGCGACTTAATGGGAGATTTAGCCAGGCGAGTGACTAGTTTTACAGTGGATAATTTATCGTTGCGCCGCGACCCCGCCACCACGCCCAGCGCGTGGTACGATACCATCGCATTATCTGACGTCACCGCCTCCTGTAAGTAAATTAGTCATTTTTAATTTAAGGATAAGAATAACTTTTATTGCGAAAAACCTCCAAAAAAATACAAAATTCAAGGTACACATTTTACAGTTAATGATATATCCAAAGTGTGGGTCCCAAAGTAGGCAAGCCCGTATCTTGGGCACCCATCCTAGAATAACTACTGCCAGTGCAAACAAAATAAAGTACAAACAATATATATCTAATCATTTATAATATAAAATATTCAATAGGGCCCAGATCAATGTTTAGAAAAGTTCCAATATGTCTTAAAGATCAGTTGACTGCTTCGGTGGAGCAGTTGTACTACCCTATGACTACAACGTTGAGGTGTCGGGCTCGAATCCCAGATAGGTCAAAGGGATAGTGTATTATTCGTCATCAGCCTGGAGTTAGGAAATTGTGACTGTTATGGTGATAGGCTCGCCCCCTCTCACATCGTGGCCAGGAATAATAATTGTATGATAACATATTAATTTAACGGATGATCTGACTAAGGTCGCAGGAAGTCGCTGGATGCAGGCCGCTTCCAACAGGTCATTGTGGAGATCATTGGGGAAGGCCTATGTTCAGCAGTGAACTTCCTGTGGCTGATATGATGATGATGATGATGATATTAATTTAATATACTTTTTTATTGCTATGAATGGCGAGACTAGCTAGCCATTCATAGTTGTCACCATGAATTACAAAGCAATGCCCACCAACATGAGACATAAGTTGTTTAGTCTCAATATATCCAGTAGTTAGACCTTCTTCAATGTCCTATAATATTTATCTTAAACAATATTGTTATTGTGTAAATTAAATTCATTACAAAACTCAGGATACTCTCAATCATACACTTGATTGTAGAGGAGGTTTGTGTCCTGCAGGACTTACATTGGTTGGTACAGTATAACAGTAAATATAATTTACATTAGTAGTAATTTTACTGGTGATAAAACGAAAATCTGATAACAAAGATTAGCTGTATTTTTATTGATAAATCATGTTTGTTTTAATCAATTGATCTTTAAATAATACAGTTCTACATCAATTTGACTATGATACATTTGGTTTGACTTTAGTTATGCAATTATGTGTGGGATTCAATTCTAGGAGCATCCTACAAATGTTAGTCTGTTTGTGGTTATAACATATTATAAAAAATATATATTTAGTATGTTATTACCATTAATTATAAGCCAGAAAGTTATTGCTATACATACATATCATATGTAGGAAGTTATTATTTCAGAATGTGGTATTTTATTTGAAATTTCAATGTATTTTTTTACTAGTTTGTCTATATTATTAAGGAAGTAGTTACAATGTTTATGGTGTAAGATGAAAGAAACAATTACAGTTTTTATAAAGTTTAGATGCTACCCCCTACATTTATACTGGTGGTAGGTCTCTCATATGTGAGAGGCCACCTGGGTAGGTTCCACTGCAATACATTTATCTAGTCAAATAACAGTTTAAATGCACTGTTGTATTTCAATTTGAAGGACATTGTAGCCAGAATAACTAATGGACTTATTGAGACTTTACATCTTATGTCTCAGGATAGCGAGCACAGTGAAATTCAAGCATTACTTTATAATTCAAGGTGTTGTTTGGTTTTGCCACTGTTCATAAGCAATCATATCAATTACTATCAGGCAAATGGCATGCTCAGCTAGGCTTTTAGAGCAATAAAATAAAAAATATATGCCACAGAGATGTGCCAAGGCTGTGCATGTTCTTTTTTTTATCTTGACACAACACTTTTTCTTTGTCTACTATCATCTTTCACTTTCATTCTTCTTAGTTGTTGGCTCACCATCTAGTGACTACTCCCCAAGTTGTCAAATTACATAAACAATGCTTCAAGACATGTAAAACATCACATTCCATAATCTATCTATGTTACCACTACAAATAACCAATTAAAACATTCTAATTAGAATTTCATCATACTAAAATATATTACTGAATAGGAAAATACCTGAGCTTCGTTAGCCCATCTGCGGACTAGATCAGGCGCCGTCGACGACAAATGAAGAGCGGAGACCAGCGCCGCAGAACTTACAGCTGGATTTTTGTCAACAATTGCCTGTTTCATGTACCTTTCAATGGCTTGAAGCATTGTTGAGTCAGTAATACTGCATAAGGCACGGATAGCCGCCGCCCTGTACAAGTCCTCCTTCCCAGTCATGTCTTTAGTCAAAGAAGAAGTCACTATGATAACATCCTGAGCCAAGTTACTCAGTTCCTTTATACATAAGTACACCATACGGCGAAGCATCACATCTTTCGACTGAAACAGCTTTGTTGTGGCGAAAAACGCCTCTGTAGCCTCCTGGGTGGTGAACTTCTCCCCTTGGTTCAATAAATAGAGAACTTTGGTAAGTATTAGACAACATTTTCGCGGATTCACGGGACTTTGGTTGAAGTACCGGGATTCTTGCAAAACGATCGTTTTGTCCAGGTTCTGGTACGGGTTTCCTCCGGAGTCCTCCTCCTCCTTCTTGTCCCGTTTGAAAGAGCTCATTTTGAGCTTTTTCTTTGATGTTATTACAAAAGTGTGCGGCGCCAACGAATACAGTTTACACGTCACGTATTTTCACTTGTATTGAATTTGCGAAATGTCAAAATAATGATCGGATACGCGTACGATTAATATTCAGTTTACGAAGTTAGCTAGGAACAGGTAATAAGTTCCCAGATTATCGTAAAGAACATTTCCTATAATAATCGTACATTGTATTTTCCAATGTGTCCAAAATGTTTCAACTTATTTGAATTTCGTGACTTTTCGTGAGTAAGTAACTAAGTATGATACGAAGGGTTAGTTAGGGGTAGATCTCTTCATAAAAGCCCAATCATTTAATATCAAGCTCTACGAAACTAATCGTGTAAGATTTTGCCGGATTTGTTCAACTAAAGCCCGCTGCACACGACGCTTGTTTTGCTGCTGGATTGCTTGCTATAATTTGCTACTGGGTTCAAAGTTGGCTGTGGCGCTGGGTGCAATGATGGCTCCCTCGATATGTTGGCTTCACACGGTGCTTGCCACTACACGCCGCCAGGCGTGTATGCGAAGCGACGTCGCTATCAAAGACACGAGTATTCATAACTTCTGCAGTACCATGAACGCTCGAGTACAAAAACTATTGCTGCTGAGATAATAAGACGTAGAAAAACTATTGTTGTGGCAGCTGCAGTTATTGCTTTTAAACGGAAACAAGAGCTTGAACAACGAAAGCGTCGATTGTAGAGTTGCGAGTGGCTGTTACGGCGTGATACAGGACAGAATGTTCTACTAAACATAGTATTTGGTGAGCTCGGGTATATATCTATAACATTTCAACTTTATTTGCTACTATATTTTTTGAATTTTTAATTTCGTACTTCAGTTTTTAATATATTTTTATTTAAGCCCTGAAGATCGTTCCAGTTTCACTAATTATCATACATACATACATACATAAACTCACGCCTTTTTCCCAGAAGGGGTAGGCAGAGGTGCCAGGGCACCCACATTTCGCCTTGTATGTTCCGTCCCACGATGTGATAGGTGGCGAGCCTATCGCCATATCGGGCACAAATTCCTGACTCTGGGCTGATAATGAATAGAAAAATCCAATATCACTTTGCCCAACCCGGGATTCGAACCCGAGACCTCAGCTTTGTAACCGTACCGGAGTACAACTACGCCACCGAGGCAGTTCACTAATTATCCGAAAAAACAAAAAATAATAATAAAAAAAACCCCAAACACGCAAGCAATCTATCACGAAAAATAGCACGCGTTCGATCACCGAAATCCAGCACGCGACCACGCTTGAGAGACAGCAGTGACGTCACTTTCTCGCAGCGCTGCCAGCAAAGCAGCCATCGGCGAACCCCGCAAGCAATCCAGCAGCAAAACAAGCGTCGTGTGCAGCGGGCTTTAATATATTTCTGTTGATTCTCAGAACGCAAACAAAACCAGAAGGCGCCTTTATGCATAAAACCACAATAAAAACTAAGCATTTCAAATCCCTGCAGTGGAAGAAACGTTAGCGATTATTCAGTATTTCCCCCATGACCATTTACTTCGTGATGATCATCGTATCGATTTATCGTTCATAGAATTAAATTCTATAACAAAAATTCATAAGTATATCTTGGACAAGGAACAAATAGAGATTATATTTTAAAAGCAAAAAATGCTTTCAGAAATTTTATCGCATAATTATTTAATTGTTGTCTTAAACTTAGTGATAGACTAACGCCCAAATACTGGAACGTCATTCAAATTATAAGTTGCTCTTAACAGCGCACGGCACACTCAGCAAGTACATTTAAGCGGCATCGCGGAAGGGATCGGGAAGCGCAACTTATATTTAAGTTGCGTTCCAGTATTCAGGCGTTTTTTCTTTTTTTATTGCAATGAATGGCAAGACGAGCATGCCAGTCGCCCGATGGTAAACGACGACCGCTTATGGATAGTAGCAAAACCAAACAATACCTTATTACAAAACAATGCTTGGCTTTCTACTGTGCTCGCCAACCTGAGACACTAATGTTAAGCACTCTGGCTACAATTATGCCCTTCTAATCGGAACACAAAAGTGCATTTAAACTGCTACACCCAGAAGGCCACTTACATATGAGAGAATTGTCGAATTAGAAAGTGTAGCAAATATGTGTATTTAAATTCCTGTCTCATCTTATGGGAACACAATTTTTCTGGATAATAAGTAGCCTTTGTATTGGTCTAGGTCCTAGGATGTCAGCTATTCCTATACCAAATTTCATCAAAAGCGGTCGAGCCGTTTTTGCGTGATAGAAGATGAAACATTAATACATCCATACTCTCGAACTATCGTGTTTTTATTGGTAAGTATGTACAGACATCGATCAGTTCCAAATATAGATTTATTAAAATGAAACAATAATGTAATAACGGCGATTTATTCAATAACATCACAAAATAAATACTACGTCTACACGGTAATACTTAGAAGGTAACTTTGAAAGATTCAATCACAATTTTCTTTGAGAAGGTAGAGACTTTTTATAGAAGGCATAGGAATCACAAATCATACAGCCCAGTCAATAAATAAATAAATTTCAATTTTTGAACAAGAAGGTACATAGTCAAATAATGAATTTTACAATTTTTACTTATTAAAATATTTTAGGTATACTCTAACTTCTCGAAAAACTTAAAATCAGAAAATGTTACAAGAAAAATATCAGATTATTGAAACTAAAACATAGTTGTTATACATTCAAAGATCTTCAAAATATTATGTTTATAGTATTGCGATTATTCGATTTGTACGTCACAATAACTGTCAAAATTTGGCGGGAACAATGTTATCTAATATGGCGGGAGTAGCTTTATATTTTTCCTTATATTTACACTGCATTAGCGATTAAAATTATAATTTCGGTTGTGTAATTCGTCACAAAACTCGATAATTTACAAATCATCGATAAATATTGCGATTTTACGATTAATTTGTGCAAATTTTATCGAAGTTTTGTTATCCTAGTTATTGTTTGTTACAAAGTTTCACTAAGGCTACATCCAATGTAGGTACATATTGGATGTTTTTACTAGATCTTTCTTAGCACCGAAATGACTGGTGCAACAACACAAAGCAGTGGGCGATTATCGATGCAATACGATTGTTCAATTTATCGATTATGAATCTTATCGATACTATCTATTGAGACGGTGAGACATATTGTATTGTCTGTAAATGTAATTTAAAAAATCTTAACAGTATTTTTGGCTTATAAACATTATCGTAATTCATCTATCAATTCGATTATTCACAATCGATTACATGGACAATCGGTATTTAATAACTGCCCACTTTACCAACCTTTGCATTACGGGCGGATACAAATGTTACCAACATTAGTGTATTTAAAGAATATTCCAGAGGCAAAGGTTTGGTCTTTTAAAAATGTAACTACACTATATATTTTTGGTATTCAAAAAAGGTTAAGCCAGTGGTGTTCTTTAAGAATTAACATACATTGGATTAAATGCCCATAGTATTTTGGATTGGTCCTATCCTGGACTTATCTTTAAATACACCAATGGTAACTACCCATTTACATATACTGGAGGGACATTGATAACAAAGTTAAGACTAATTCTTGTGTCAGTAATATTTGTCAGTCATGTTTGTCAAGACCAAATAGTCATAAACAGGACTTCCACATTAGTTTTTTCATTATTTATATTGTTGTATCTGCAGGGTACGGCCTCTCCTCTACATTCGACAATTCAAAGAAGGTGAGGCCACATATTTGAGTAGCGTTAACTTTGCCCCAATGATCCCAGCATGCCTGACACAATTAAACACGTCCGATATTGTTGATGATGGCATCCACCACCTCGGTGGACGAGGCCGAGCCCCCAACGTCTGGTGTGAGCACCCTGTCCACGTTGACGGTGTGGTCCACAGCACGTCTCAGTAGGCCTGCGTGGAAGTGGTGACCGAGGTGCTCCAACATGTCTATTGAAGCGTTGATCATGGCTATCGGGTTGGCTACGTTCTTGCCCGCAATGGCAGTACCTGTAAGTGAATTATTTGCTTTAGAATTATGTAATATTATTTTATGTGTATAATGAATTTTTGCTTCATCACAGCCTCCATGGTCAGTTGGTCGAACGAGAGGTCGCGGGTTCAAGCCCCGCACTGAGATAAATGTTTGTGCGATCCATGGTTATTTCTTTGCGAGACTGAAAAGTCTTGAGCCCAAACTATGATCTAGATTTTTCGGTCTCACAAAACCCAGACCCGAAACGAGCCTGTGGATCCCACAAATATGTGTTTAGTTTTTTTTTGTTTTCAGTAATTTTGGCATGCTAACATTATCTTAATTCATCTATCAATTCGATTGAGATTATAAAATGTATAATTATATGTTGTTCTGAACAATGTTTCTTTATTGTCAAGACACGGCCTCCAAGGCGCAGTTGGTTAAAATTATATTTAAAAAACCATTAAAAATAATTGTCCCGTTTGTTTGTGAAGTTTCGTTTTCGTTAGCAGTCTTGATATACCCTGTATATTTGTTGGGTGTGTTTAGTGTACAAGATATACGGCCGATGCCAATAATCAATCGAAAAAAATTAGATTGAAGTCAATCTGTTTTGTTGTCAATTGTTTTCTACTTTTCGATTGGTCTCCTGTCATGTTGCCATAGTTTATTCACTACTGAGGTTGATTATTGGCAATATAGTATCAGAAAAACGATTGAGCTGTCAATCTAAAACGGCAAATTTTGGATTGGGTTTGTTTATTGGCAGCGGCTGTTAGTGTTGTTTACCCGTGTTCCTAGTCCCGGGTTCGAATACTGCGTAGTGATCGCCGTAGTTCCTGCCTGCGAGTAGACCTGCTCCTCCCAGTATGCCGCACACCACGTTGGATACGATAGAACCGTACAGGTTCGTCATTAGCATCACGTCGAACTGGTGAGGCCTGGAGGTAGACAAATATCATACATTAATATATAAATAACACTCAGTCTCTATATCTCACTAAATAACGTGATGAGATATAGCCTATAGCATTCCTCGATAAATTACCTATACAAAACAAAAAAAAGCTTTATTTAGCTAACTTGCGCTAATGTTAGACTATAAATATGTGTGTATATGTGTAAACACCGATCCCGCAGTCAAACTGTTTGTACAGTTTTGCAGGACACTAAAATAGTTCCAATGTATATAGCTTTTGTTGTTAAATAAATAAATAAATATATATTAATTCGAATCATCCCATTGTAATAATTTTGCTACAGAGGCTATTTTCATACTTTAATAGCTCCTGTAACCTGTAGGAGGCGAACGGCATGCTCGTATCGCCATTCATATAAAAAAAAATAGACCTAGAAAGTCAGCATGATCAATAAGAGCTTTTTTCACATTTCTGTTTAATTATCTTCTAATTAAATTTGATATTGTACTATTTATTACAAATGTTGTGTACACCTTTAATTGATATGCGTATCAGTAGTTTGTCCAAGATTGTATTATTAGAAAATGTTTAATATGCATGTCGTTGGTGTGCCTTTTTTTATTGCAATGAATGGCGAGACGATCGCCTGATGGTAAGCGATACGACCACTCATAAACAGTAGCAAAATTCCACTGCGCTCGCCATCCAGAGACATAAGATTTTAAGTCTCAATATGTCCAATAGTTACTCTGGCTACAATGTCCTTCAATCCGAAACACAACAGTGCATTTAAACAGCTGTTAGTTTAAAATAGACATTGCGGTGGTACCCACCTAGATGGCCTCTCATATGAGACACCTACCACCAGTAAGTGTTACAATAAAATAAATAAAAAAGTAAAGTACTAACTTGGCAACAAGCTGCATGCAACAGTTGTCTATGATCATGTCGTTGTGCTCTATGTCCGGGTACTCCTGGGCCATCCGTCTGGACGTCTCCAAGAACAAACCATCCGATAACTTCATTATGTTCGCTTTGTGGACCGTTGTCACCTGAAACATTATCATATAGAATTTCTTAAGTTGTTTTCTGTAGTGGAAACTAATGAAGCGGTTGGTAAAAAAAATGACTGATTATAAATAAAGTTTAAAAAAAATATGGATGCAATAAATATGTTCATTTTACGATCATATAGATTGTCTTGCACTGTTTTCTGTAGTGAAAACTAACGAACCGGGTGATAGAACAAAAAATTACAGAATCTAAGTAAGTTTAAAAAATATATGAATGCAATAAATAAGATTTTTAATAATTATTTGCAATTTTTTTAATGCAATGAAAGGTGGGACGAGCCTGCCGTTCGTCTGATGGTACGTGATACGACTGCTCATAAATAATAGCTAAACCAAACAACGCTTTGAATTACATTCCACTGCGCTCGCCATCCTGAGACATAAGATGTCAAGACTCAATATGTGCCATAGTTTCTTTACTTTACTTAGTAACTATAATATTTGATTAAGATTTTCCATCTTTGGCCAATCTTAATCCCGTTGAATTGTGTTTATTTAATTAATAAATTAATACACTCAACAGTATACGTAATCCTAACCCCACACTAAAATCGAGTCTCAATTTGAAACTACGAAAGATTTCGTTCTCACAAACACCCAGACCCGAAAAAAATACCCTTGGTTCACACAGACATTTGTCTCAACCACGGCCACGTAAGCTATCACTACCATATATTAAGTACTCATGATGTATTCCTACCTTCTTCCTGCCGTTCTTCTTGGCGAATTCAAATGCGAACCTGGCCACCCTCTCAGAGTTGCTGGCTGTGACCACCTTCATGGACTCGATCACTCCGTTCACAGACTCGTGTTCCAACATGGCGTACTCGCCTTCCGTGTTCTGTCTGTAATGTAATGATTGCTATTTTAAATTAACATCACTATATTGCTATTTTCGAAGACTTAGCATGCTATTTGCTATTGCTAATTGGCACTACATAACTTGTAAAATAAATACTGACCATATAATATCATAATCATCATCACCACATTGTTGTTTTTTAAGTCTTAGCATGGTATTAATGCTGTTGCTAATTGACCGCCATATAATTTTTAAACAAAAATACTGACTATATATCATGACAATTTTTCACATCTAAAATTACACAAAAATGACTGTTCAGTTTCTTCTTTAAATGAGTTCGTATACAAAACTCCTTCATAGATTACACAAGATCGTATAAAAATATTAGCCGTATGGCTACACATCACAATCTCAAAATTTAGCTTATTTACATAACTTGCGAAATGTTATTATCGACTTGCTATTTGCTATTGCTTTTGCTATTTATTCCAACACTAGTGGACACTATAATTTTATGGAATGAAAAATTCAGAAACAGGATTATGAAACTTATTTATATTACTTATGGAAGGAAATATTTAGAAAGAGGAAAGGGCTATTGGCAATTCAGCAATCTCATTCCTCCTAGCAATTTAACTTTGTGTTTCATTTCGTTCAATGCTCGGCGTCATTACAATGCTACTGTTGGTTCTGGCTTATAGTTACATTGGTGGTTGTGAGGGTCGCCAGTCTCCTACCTCTTACAGACCAAGTATCCTCCTGGCGCCCAAGCGCCTTTGAAACACCCATAATCGAGTTCATCATAAACGCCCAAACGTTTTCGGGACCCGACTATGATTACAGCCCAAGGAACTTTTGAAAGGATATATTAAAAAAGTATTAGTATTTGATATTTGGACAAACCAAAGTACTATTTTCATTACGGATTACAATAAAATAATTTTAATTATAATACAAATCTATGGGCTATCACAACGTAGTACTGAAACTCTTACTCGTATGTAAATTAAATGGATAACACTAACGTGAAAAAAAAACTTGGGCTGTAACGGGTTTTACATTTATGTTCTTCTAAAAGGACCTTTGGGTCATAATGACTACGAGCTCCAAAAATTTCTGGTCGCTAAGAGGGTATTCCTCACCTGATGATGACGACATCGATGTCCTTGTGCCTGGTCTCCACGCCGGGGTATGACTTGCAGTGCAGTATGTATGCATACATGTCCAGTTCATTACGCAGCGCCACGTTGCGTGATGTCACGTATGCCGCTTCACTCTTCGTCTCGATGTTGCCCTGCACAAACACGTTATTTATTTATTTATGTAGTAACAATCCAGCGCGCTACGCCTGGGTGCAGATACATATTTCAAAATTGTACAATTCTCTGCCAATTTTAGACTATCACTTTAATTTTCTTCATATTGGCTCGATTTATCACTACTCCTTCCTATAGGTCATAGCGTGATGATATATAGCCTATAGCATTCCTCGGTAAACGGCCTATCTAACACAAAAAAAAAATTTCGATTTTAACCAGGTGTTTCTGAGATTAGAGGTAACCAACAAACAAACTCCTCAGCTCTTCAGCACTAAATGTAGAATACAATTAACAATGTATACATTTATTAAAATAGGAACATTTTCATTTTATTGCTTAAAATAGGTAGTCACAACATGAGTACTAATAAATATTTGTGTACAATAAATATTTAAATAAAATGTATCGGGTATCTGTCATGGTATTTCTATATAGGTCTGACCTTCAGTCCCACACCGTTTCTCTTGATTGTAGTGATAGCGTATTGCACATCATCATCGTTGTCCATTGTTGGGTCAATGTCAACCACTTCGAAATCAACTGGGGCACCAATGTATCTGAAATGTTAAAAGAAACAGTTAATAAAATTCAATACTAATATTATAGTATATTTTTTACTGCAACAAATGGTAAGACTAGTGTGTTTTCGCCTGATGGTAAGCAATACAACCACTCAGGAACAGTAGCAAAACCAAACAACACCAAAAATTACAAAGCAAGGCACTGTTGTGTTCTGGTTTGAATGACTTTGTAGCCATGGTATCTACTGGACATATTGAGACTTAACATAGTATTTCTCAGAATAGCGAACTCAGAGGAATTCGAAGCATAATTTTATAATTTATGGTGTTGTTTTGTTTTGCTACTGTTCATGAGCAGTCATATAGCATACTATCAGGCGAACAGCTCATTATGCCATGCTAGCAATAAATTAGGAAATCCCTACTTCTGATCTCAGCACCATCTAAAACAAGATTGAAAGAGACTGCCTGGCATTAAATCCGCCTATATACATCAGAAGTTATATAAAATATAAAAATATACCATTGAATATAATTGAATGATTGATGTCAAGATCTACTGATGCAAGAAATTTTATGTAGTGTCAATTAATGTTCCTATATATCAATAGTGTGCAAGTGTGTGCATCACTCACAATTAATTACATACATGATATATAAACCTTATATACTCATGGCAATTAGCAATTGTTAATGATTTATGAAGTGCTCTGAGTCAAGACAAGTAGCGACTTGTTATCTGTTTGTATCAGCCCTTATACATCCCAATGCAGGGCACAACCCACCTCTAATCTCTATATAATAGAGAGTATAATAATTGAGAGTTTTGATTGTTTGATTATTTTCGTCAGTAATTTTTTATCTGGTTTTTTAAAAGTACAATGCTGGATTTTTTGCTCTTTGTTGCCCTGGTAAAGACTTCTTTAAGAGCCAGCTGGATGAAATAAACAGACTAAATGTAAATGAGATACAATATATTTCGTAACTACTGGACATATTGAGACTTAACATCTTATGTCTCAGGATGACAAGCGCAGTGGAATATTGTAGCAACCTACTGTTTATGAGCGGTTGTATCGCTTACCATCAGGCGAACGGCTTGCTCGTCTCGTCATTCATTGCAATAAAAATAAAAAAAAAACATTATTAATTAATACTTTTTACACAATTTAATATTGTGTTGGAACCTGGATACCGTAGAGATGAATTTCTATGACATGCTCAGTCTGTCAATCTGCTATAGCCCAGTGTTGTGGATCAGAATAACCTTTTGTTAAGGAGGTCTGTGCCCTGCGGTTCAGCATGGATGAGCCGAGTTACTGTTTATTACAATCTAAATGGTGTACAATGACAGAGTGTTTTTTCAAGCTTTTAATATTCTTTTATGTAATTTTGGATACAATTTTGTTAGATTTAACCTGAAGTTTGGCTCTATTAAAATACCTTTACAACAGTCCTCTATAGGTGCTGAAAGTGCTATTAACTTTTATATTAAATTCCTTCAACTTCCTTCGTGCTTCTACGCGACTCATAAGTACCACGAAGCACAGATACAAGGAGTTCAAGACCATGAAGGCTTTACTGGATCTTTTGCGTTGTAACTTAAAACTTACTTGAAAATGTCTCTGACGTAGCCCATGCACTCGGGCCCGATGCCTCCACCAGGCAGCATGGTAACCGCATGACGTCCACCATACTGAGCCTTAGGGATCAGCTTCTGTTTCCTGATTACAGGGGTTTTGTGTTGGACATCGAAATCGGACAGTGTGGCTGGCGCCGCAGCCGAACTTACACCCGCCGCGCCGCGGATCTCTGGCAGGACCCTCAATTTAGACAGTAAACGCGCAGCCATGGCGAATTTCCACAAAAAAACAGCTGTTAAATGTTAAATAACCACAGGAAATGGATGAAGGAAAATTCGCAACAATCTGACGGATTTTCCGACGTCAGGTGGCGCTGTTATGTCAAAGTTTGTGTATAGATGGCGCTGTAGTCAACTGTTTGTCAGTAAAGACCACATGCATGGACTCTAGTTTGCAGATTGCCGGTCGTTTATTATCCATTTAAGGCCGCAAAAACTAGTAAAATCTATTTTATTTTTGCTTTTTGAAGGTTTTATAGGTCAAAATTTTTTTTTGTAAGGCTTATCAGCTTTGATTTCATTTTGAAACGGATGTTTAAGTGAATAGTAGCTGGCAACACTGATAGCGTGTGATTTTTTCAACGAAACATGTATGGACGCTTTATCTCTCCCGGCCGAGTTCTTGAGTTGGAGCGGCTGAAGAACGGGCGTCCATTTTGCTTCGCCATATTGAATTTGGTCGGACATCTTTGGACGCCATGTTTAGTCAGACATATTTTATAAACATTTTCGCGTAAATTTCAAATATTTTTCGGCCTAAATTACGAACTTTTTTTTCACTGAAAACTGTGGCTTCATACGCGGTGTGTAACACTACGGAAAATTCTGTGCCAACGCGTCTGTCCATATTTGTCTCCTGGGGGCCGTGGAAGCTTTGTTAGAAGATAAATAGAGGTAAATTATTTCTGTGGAAAACATTGCACTTTTTGACATATCGTAACAAGTGTTTAGTATTTTTTTTGTGTAATTACTCCTCTGGGTGTTGTTTTAAGGGCATGAGAGTGAAGGTCAAAAGGTTGATTTACGATGAAACTAGTAAGTAGCGTGGTAGCGTTATAAATACGTAATAAAATGTGCACGGACGTAGAACCCGGCCGGTGTGGGACTCTCATTCGCTTGCACCTGCTTAACAACAATAATACAAGATCTTTAACACTACTTACACATTCTTCTTGTCACTTAAACTGTGGGGGGCATCGAACTTGTGATATGCGTTAAATAACAAAAACCAGTCTTTAAAAACATTGACCCGTAAAATTGAGTGAAATGTACGAACATAACCGTAACGCGCAGCTAAATATATTTAATTACTGACATAAATATCCCTATTTAATAAAAAATAATAATAACATTTCGATTTCCCGTACAATAACAATTGTTACGCACTGATAGTTTTTCTAATTTTCTTACGGCCGGGTGCAATACTCTGTCTGTCTTTTTCTACCCGTTAAAATCGCTAACTCTAGTATGAGTTCTGTCATTTTTCGGTTTCAATAATCGTAGACAGATGAATAAACATATCTATGATTTGTATCTATCAATGGGAGGGCTCTCGCTAACCATAGTTAGGAAATTCCATACAAATCAAAATATACGCGTTTCGATAACGATTCGAACTACTGTAGTTATTCGTGTTTAACTAGCTGTCAACGTTTTCTAATATCGCTGCAATATGGTGGATAATACGTCGATTAACCCAGATATGTGGTATTTTTATGGAAAAAATCAGCAAAATAAAGTGACATTAATATATTCAGTGATGAAAGTGATAACGAAATGTTTAAAGCTGGTGTATTTGACGCCGATTATAATTTATGAGATCAAAAAACTATGTGAATATTCTAGTTCAGAATTTATTTACAGATTTACTTTTTAGATGAAATAATACATCAGCTATTATGTTTATTTCTACATTTAAACCCAGCCCGCAAGGAACCTTCCTCCTGGTAAGCATACATATCAAATATTTCATTAAGTTTTATAAGTGTATTGAATTATTCCAAAATCATATATTCTATAATAAATGTAACAGCTCGGGAACAATAATGTGTCACTGTTCCATTAATTGCTGCTATCATTGTGGTTTTACGTACTGGGGAGAATGCATGTTCAGTAGGTAATTATTTTTGGGTATCAAAAGCTACAGTCAGCCGAATCATTACTGATGTGCCTCGGGCTATAACTGAGCTATATTATAGTATAGGATCCCGCCATACATCGACCTTCACCGAGATGTTTATTTGATGAAACCTATTTTATATGCAATTTAATATGTCAATAAATATATTGTATATGGGTTGCCTTGCAAATTTCAGTCCAGAATACGATTAATTAATTATTAAAAAAAAAATATTTTTTTACACATTTCACCTGTTTGATTATTAAACAAATTCTATACCAATCGAAAGTATGAAACCCATAGAATATGTAAACGTTAGGTTGCCTATTTTTTTCCAGTCACAACCCTCAGGTTGCCAGGTAACACAGAACACAGCATATACGAGTCTATCGCTGTCCTTTTCATTCTCAAGAATAAATAGCATGCGCACCCTCTTTCTTTATGAGCGGACTTCGAACAGCTGCTATGCTGTGTCACTCGGAGCAATATTTCACTTTTCTAAATTCGACAACCGCAATTCGGGACTGATTTTTCGCAGGCAACCCTATACCACCGTGTTCATAATAAAATGATCTTTATTTTCATTTAATTTCCATTCAATAATCAGACCGGCGCAAAATGCTAGTAGCGATTTACCTGTTTATACCTGGCAACCTGAGGGTTGTGACCGGAAAAAAATAGGCAACCTAACGTTTACATATTCTATGGGTTTCATACTTTCGATTAGTATAGAATTTGTTTAATAATCAAACAGGTGAAATGTGTAAAAAAAATTTTTTATTTTTAATAATTAATTAATCGTATTCTGGACTGAAATTTGCAAGGCAACCCATATACAATATATTTATTGACATATTAAATTGCATATAAAATAGGTTTCATCAAATAAACATCTCGGTGAAGGTCGATGTATGGCGGGATCTTAGACTATTAGCAGTATGTAAAAATATTAGACCACACACAGCATGGGTTTCATAAAATTGCAGTTTTCCCAAGAACCTTTGGTGCAATTCGTTGCACATATTATATTCCCATAGAGCCACCTGGTTAGTAATGACTACCTTTAGATATATGAGGATTAATCAATAATTATGTATTAATATTGTCCATGATATTAACATAAATCTTGGTATTATGTATCAGTTATCTGATCACAATGTATTAATCTTAATATTTTTATTTTTAGATTCAAATATAGGAGAAGAATTTAGAAAAATAAAGGCATTATTGTTCAAGAAATGTGTATTGCACAGTTACTTTTCATGAATGTATTGGAATGCTAGCCTGGGGCTCATTACACTACTATATTTAACAACTCTGCTAAAATGTATTTATCTCATACTTTATATTTTGAAAGAATTCAAATTCAAAATACTTTATTGTGGTACATAGGTGAAAATGATGTTTCATTCAATTGTTTTGTGCAGCTATGACCCGCCATATTGGCATACAATAATTTAAGATACAACAAATATGACAATTAAGTTGGAAGAATGGTTAAGAGAATATATTAAGATTAATACACATTTTTGTAAGTAGTTTCCTAATAATTCCCTAGTTTCAAAAGGGTACAGCCTGATGGAAATCATCAAAACATATTTTCACTTTAAATCTTTTATTTTTTGTAAATAACATATTTATTTTCAGTACAATGTGAAGAAGTTATATAATAAAATAGTAATAGATATCTAATTGGAGATAGTGCATATCCACATACAACACTGCTCAATGTCTGCCATAGAGTATTGCAACAATGCGGCTCATATAAAGTTATTATAATTAATATTTTGCTCTTCCATCTTTTACATCTTTCTTTCATCTTTATTTCAGGTCTTATGATGTTTGGAAAAGAAGATTTCCACACCATTCACTGAAAAAAAGTCTTTTGGGATTGCACACAACTTTAAACATAATGAGTGCCACAGCGGTGTCAGATAATATTTGAAGAATGAAAAGCATTGCTGATGTGGAACATGAAATTGACATACCAAACACTGCTAGACTAGACATAAATATTAATTACTTATTTGAAATTAAAATAAAGTTTCAGAACTTTGTCAATAATAAAGATTAAAGATTTTTCACAAATTATCTTTGATATTTTATTTACCCATAATACAATCTGCGGAAAAGGGGGTTCTTACATTTTATTTGTAAATACCATTGACTTATATTCTACCATTCTAACATTGATATCGATGGTAAATACATTTTTATGTGATATGTAAAATGTGTAACAGTTGTTTTCTCTATAACTAGTCATTACAATTTCGAAAACTTCTAGCATAGTAAGATCACCTGAATAAATTATTATTCTTAATTAGATTTATATTGTTTTAATTATTATAATATTCCTCAGTATTTATTTGTAGATAAGCACTGAAATGATTTCAGGTCTTTAAAGTCATATTGATTACAAAACTAAAGTAATGCAACCACGCAATGTTTTATTTTCACACTTTTCTTCGTATTTATAAATATTATGGTCTCTGATTCAATTTGTAACTCTATCGCAGAAATAGGGCCGTAAAATTCATTTTTGAATTCATTCTTGTTGGTAAACATTGATAATTGTAAACTTCTTATTTACATTTGACATATTATAAATCAGTCATACGATGCGTTTTGTTGTTCTATGTAAGCTTTGTATGAATTTTTAATTTGCCTTTATTTGTCACAATACTTACATTATTAATATATTTTAACGTTTTATTCTTCTAATTATACATTAAAGATGATTTATGATAATTCTAAAATAAAGTTAATAATTAACCTAATAAATATTGAACTCAATTAAAAGTGCAAATATTAAACGTTTGAGAGGAACGGTTCTTACCAGAGATATATGCAATATCTACGTTCATCGTTGATAACCTAGTTTAGTTTTTGTTATCGAAACATCGGTTAAACCACAGTTAAACAAAGATAGAAGACACGTATTATCGGGGATAATTTTTACCGCTTAACTGTCAATATATTATTGCACCCGGCCGTTAGTGATAAAGGAACTGTTAATACACAGCCAGGCGAAGGAACATGTTCAATGTGCTATATAAATTATAAAATAAAATATATTGTGTGCTATATAAAAATATATTATGATAAATATGACTTTAAACAAAGAAAACAGATATGCTTGTGTATATAGATAACCAGTTATATTAATACTTGTTTACATTAACTTAATAATTTTGTTTTGAAATTGTTGTCAAATCAATTCATTTTATACTTACAAATTACAATACATTAAAATATGTTAGATAAATTACAAATAAACCTATGTAAAAGTTACCAAGCTTGTTTTACTAAACTGATATGTATATAATGTAATGAAATAGGTGTTAAAAATGTTATAATAATTATACATAAACAATAAAACGGCATTGCAATTCCAATTAAAAATGGTCAGTGTGACTATGTAATTATATTGTAGAATGATATCACTTATTTACTTATCCTTTTGTACACAAGGAAATTATATAACTAAATATATAAGTGAATTTTTAAGTGTATCAGTGCAGCCGTACCCGCGACTTCATCCGCGTGGAATTTAACAAAAGCTTTATTTTGTAAATTTTTTTTTTTCTAAAATAAATGTAGCCTAAGTTACTCCTCATTATATCAGCTATCTGACAATAAAAGTCCCGTCAAAATCGGTCTAGCCATTTCAGATTAGCCGTAACAAACAGACAGACAAAAAAAAACTAAGATCGTTTTCATTATAGGTATTGTGTATATAACAATATCTAAATGGACATTTTCTTTAATTTTCACTTTACAAACAGACACTTCAATTTTATTTATATGTATAGAGTATAGATAATTAATTATTCTGATTATCCATAGCTATGTACCCCCTTATTCCCTTATTAATTTATGTAACTGTTTATGGTAACAATATTGTGTATAGAGCAAGGTCAGGCCACATTCCATGCTTTAATGCTCGGTGTCATTACAATGCGTGCCACTGTTGATCCTCCAATACGGAAGTTACAGTTGTGGGTGTGAGGGCAGGACAGAATCCACAATAAAAGTCCATGCGGCCAAAACTCAGGTGTCTACAGACAGTAGAAAATCTAAAAATCCTTTCTGCAACATTTTTTTCACTTGGAGCAGTGGTTCTTGGCTTTTTTAGCATGAGGAATCACTTGACAAAATTATAGTCTAGTTGACCAGTTGCTAGGCTGGTTTGGTTGTATGTTAAAACAATACCAAACTGTAAATATGTATGGGGGTTTTCTTTATATCCAAAGACATAAGTAAAACATTCATAACATTATTTAAAGGAAGGCTCAAACAACCGCTTGGTTTGTTTCTAGGGACTAAAGATGGTCAGTCAACCACCAGTTAAGAACCTCTGCCTTGATTGTGTTTAATAACATTAAAATTAACTTGAAGTCCACAAAAACTTCTTTTTTTCTTCGTTTCCTTGAACAAAATGTGAAATATGATAATAATTACTCTATTTTAAAGAGATCTGTCGCCCAGAATAAAATAGGAACATGTTTAAGGACAGGTCATAAAAATGCTATAATCTGTCTGTCTGTATCAGCCCATATACGTCCCACTGCAGGGCACGGGCCTACTCTACAATCGACAGTACGATTGAGAGTGGTTAGGCTGTATAGTCCACCACGCTGGCCTAGTGCGGGTTGGCGGACTTACATACCATACAATTTTTAATAAATCGCTATGGTATGCAGGTTTCCTCACGATGTTTTCCTGCACCGTTTTAGTGCGTGGTGATTGACTATACACACATGACTCCGAAAAGTCAGAGGTGTGCCCTGGGATTCGAACCCGCGACCACCGTGAACATGTTGGCAGTCGCGTCTAGTCCGTTTACCAACAGGCCACCACGCACTTTGCAATGCTATAATGAATTAAAGCAATATCGGTATCGGGATCAATGATATTTTTTACCGAGACTATGATGGGCATTCTCCTTTAGCTTTTTCTATTGCTATAATGAATATTCCTTAGTAAATTATTGAATCCATTGCCCATGACATCCTGGTCGGCAATGGCCCATATAATGCACCACTGGCTTATTACGGATTAGTAAATTAATATTAGCAAGTTGAAGTGGGCACATAGCGTAGAACCGATGGCCGTTGGGGTCGAAAGGTTCTAGAGTGGCCACGTACAAACAAGCGAAATGTCGGACGCCCGCCTACAAGGTGGACGGACGACCTAGCTAAGGTTGCAGGAAGTCGTTAGATGCAGGCCGCTTCCAACAGGTCTATCTGGAGATCCTCAGGGGAGGCCTATGTTCAGCAGTTTACCGATGGGAGGTCTCTCATATGTGAGAGTCCATCTGCGTGGGTACCACCGCAATGTCTATTTCTCCCGTTAAACAGTAGTTTAAATGTACTGTTGTGTTTCGGGTTGAAGGACATAGTAGCCAGATTAACTACTGGACTATATTGAGACTTAACATCTGGTGTCTCAGGATGGCGAGCACAGTGGAATACCGAGCATTGCTTAGTAATTCAAGGTGTTGTTTGGTTTTGCTACTGACCATGACCTGTCGCATCGCTTACCATCGGGCGAACGACTAGCTCGTCTCGCCACTTATTGCAATAAAAAAAGTGGACTTTCTGTAGCTGAGATGATGATAATGAAAATAAAATTGTATATTGGATAATTTTCCAGGAGCGGTTCAAGATGATGAACCAGGAGATCATGTGCGAGGTGGAGATCGGCACGCACGGCGCCATCGAGATTGACGGCGACGATCAGGTCGGAGTCAAGGTGATGATTTTATTAATACAAGATCGGAAGTCCACTGGACTATTGAACTGATGGTATCTAAATAAGGAGCATATGGAAATTTCACTTGAACTATATCAAATGCGCAGTTAGACGCTAGCTGTATGCTGGCCTTTATGATCATAGCACCCAGGCAAATGTGAGACCCACATATATTTGTCTCCGTCTGAGTGATTGAGACCGAAAACGCTCGTAGTTTCTGATACTCTACCGAAGACATATTGATTGATCCTAATGTGGGGACTAACATTTAATGTCGCAGTATGGCGCTTTGGGTCAGGGCTATGTGTATGAAATTGTTGTTATATTATAGGGGACAAGGAATAAGATTTACTTGATGATAAGTGATCACCGCCAACCCGCACTAGGCCTGCGTGGTGGATTATATGGCCTAACCACTCTCGATTGTAGAGGAGGCCCGTGTCTTGCAGTGGGACGTATATGGGATGATACAGAAGTGTGCACCGCCGACTATGAACATCTGCAACATCCTAGAGCATGGAGATGCGTTGCCGGCCTTTAAAGTGCATTTTTTTAAATTCAATGAATGGCGGGACGAGCCTACCGTAGCAAAACCAAACACCTTGAATTGTAAAGTAATGCTTGACATTCCACTGCGCTCGCCATACTGAGATATAAGATGTTATATGTCCAGTGGTTACTCTGACTACAATATTCTTCTAACCAAAAGACTGCATTTACAATGCTGTTTAATTGGAGAAGTAGACATTGCTATTTGCTGTAGTACCTACCCAGGCCCTCTCACATATGAGACACTGAATCCTGGGTAAATGGCATGAGTTGTAGAGTTTAGGTAAGGACTATATATGTGACTGTTGGGTTTATTTACTTATTTATGTATTTCAGTACGAAGAGATAGAGACGGGACAGTATGAGGAATACATAACTGACGATCAGTATGAAGAGGTCGAAGAACAAGTCATTGGAATGCAGCATTTAGAAGAAGGTTGGTATTGTACATTTTGCAGATTGAAAGAAGAACACTGTGAAACTTAGTTTTGGTGTGAAGATTGTTATCCCTCGATAGAACATACTTTTTTGTGTAGGGAAAAATATATATTTTCAATAAATATAATTGCAACCTAGGCCCGGAGTTCTTGGAGAAATGGACTTGAAGTCCATTGAAAAATATTTTTTGTATGCGGCTTTGAACTAAATATAAAATGTGATGATAATTACTTTATTTTATAAAAAATCGTCAAAACAGGAAAATGTTGAAGGACAAACCATAAAAGCGCTACATTAAATTTTAAGCAATATCGGGATCAACAATTTTTTTTACCGATACTATGAATGGCATTCCTTTTGATTTTGTATGGAATAGCTGATATTTGTTCGCGATTTCAGTGCTGGCTCCGTAGTAAAAGTTGTTCATATATGAAAATATACCCTTTATGACTGTCTGTCTGTCTGTATTAGCCCATATAAGTCCCACTGCAGGGCACGGGCGTCCTCTACAATCGACAGTAAGATTGAGAGTGGTTAGGCCATATAGTCCACCACGCTGGCCTAGTGCGGGTTGACTAACCTTGTATATTTTCAATTTTATTTCTGAACTGGATGGTAGATAAAAGATGATTGGGGGGCTACTCTATAAAAACGATGCGAATTTCGAATGTTCGGATGTTCGACATCCAGAGTAAGATATAAGATTTCTACTTCTTAAAATCAATAGTGTCCCCTATTATACTTATAATTTTTTCCGAACTCAGTTTATGGTTGCGACGTACGATAGAGGAATCCAACATTTTGTGGAGTATGTAGGCACATTACTGAAGTTTTACGTACGGCGTCCAAACATTCGAAGTTCGTATCGTTTTTATAGAGTAACCCCACTGAATCTAAATGATGATGAATATTTTAATGTGTTCAATCAATTATTTTAATTTCATTTTTTCATCTATTTTAATTATAATTGACACTTTCTCCCACGTACTACAAATCTGTGGAAACAGTTGCCAGACAAATACGAGGCCCTACTCTGTAAATCCGAAACGACGTTCAAAACTTCGGACGATACGAATGTACCTACTCTGTAAAAGTTCGAATATGTATAACCGTAACCATAAGTCAATAACGACCATAAGTATGTGTAGGTACATTCATATCGTATATAAACTTCGATCGTCCGAAGTTTCGAACTTCGTTTCGGATTTACAAAGTAGGGCCCACAACCCAGTGACCTTCAAAAAATTAGCGTATACCCACCTTAAAGGCCGGCAACGCAACTCCTATAACATAACAAATAAAATAAAAATGATAATGTCTGGAATTGTCTACAGACTTCAAGATCTCAGTGGGCAGCGAAGAGGTGATTCTGCCCGGAATATCGGGAGAGGAGGTCCTCAACACTGAAGGGGACGCTCCATACCCCACCCTGTACCCGCCGCCAGCTTCTACTAGCAGGTGAGTATATACTAATAATAAATATAAATAAATAACACCCAACAGTCACATACATAGTCCTGACCCCAAACTAAGATCGAGTCTTGTGTCGTGGATATCAGGAACTACGAGAGACTTCGGTCTCACAAACACCCAGACCCGGAAGAAATATTTGTGGGCAGCACAAACATTTCTCTCGGTGCGGGGATCGAACCCGCGGCCTCTCGTTTCACAGGCGGCGTCTAACCAACTGCGCCACGGAGGCTGTCTATACAATTATATATTTAAATGTTTTATCCTTTTTATGTGCAGTTAAATAAATATGTACACAACAACTATTACTGATGGTAAGTCTCACAATTAATTCAAAAGTTTTTTGAAAGGGACAATATATTTGGTAACTAAAATTGCTTTTACTATTTATGAATAAAGCTGCTGATCTATTAACAATATTTATTAGTTGTATATCTGTAGTTGTTGCATATTGTATTGTTGTATTTGCTTTACATAAGTGCTTTATATTTGTCTCTGTTATTTAATACATTTAATTTGTTTTCAGAAGAGGCAAGGGAAGACCTCGTGCGAATACAAACAACACAAATAATATACATCATTTAATGCCTATTGGTGAGTTTTAATACCTATTACATGCATGCTTGTTTGTCACACCTGAATCCCATAGGAGTGTTCCTTAAAGTACATTAGTGTCCTGGTCGGGTTTCACCTGGGTAAAAATGGGTTTCACGAAACCGTTTTTAATAGGCTATTTGACTGTATAAAAAATATTGACTTATTTGTTTCCATCCGTGTACATAATTTAATTTTAAAACATATTTCATTATCATACATTAAAAATATTGTATATTTTGGCTAAAAAACACAATTATAATTTAATTTATTTTGAGTTCGCGCCACGTGATCGTAAACGATTTTGATTGGCTATGACGTCATGCGTTAGTATGAACTACTCACATACAGGAAATGAATGGGATTGATAACGGCATAGATGCAAATTAAATATTAAAAATACCTTTAAAACGAGTTATTTGACATTAATATCCGTGAATTAATAATATTATCATGTCCAATGTAATAAAATGTGAAGAAAGAAATATAATTCTGTTTTTTTTTTTACAAAAACTCATTGAGGTGTACAACTGGAGGGGATCTAGACCAAATAATTTGGAACATTTGCAAGGGTACATGTACCCTTACGCTGACAGTCGGCTATGACAGTTGTCATTTATGCTATTTATTCTAATTGCTTTAAAAATACCGTACTCCCAACTGAAGACATGTAAAAACCATTCCAGTTCACTTGAAAAAAATATAGAATTTAATTCCATACGTAAATTAACGATAATTTGAATAAAGTAGCAAAAATATTAATAAATTAGATTATGTACCAAAGCCGTTTTGACAAATGTCATATTTTAACAAAATTATAGAATAAGACTAATGTTACGGACAAATAGGTAAATATTGAAAAATTCGTTTATTTATTTTATTTAATATATTTATTATTAGATACATTGGATATTGTAAATATATTTTTTCACTATCCATATTTTTGACACAAAAGTATTTTTTAGTAGGATAACTCAATACGCTATTTGACTATTTTCTGAAAACCATACCACATTATGAAGTGGAGTCTATAGACCTTACAAATAAAGGTTATTTTTAATTACTATATCTATATCATTTAAAAATAAATTTATAAAATACACTGAATAATTACATTGTCAAAACGCTCTATCTGGCAATGTGGCGTTCAGTTCGTAAACATCCATTCCAGAGATTCGTTCGCATGTCACCCATTCTCTAATCAACCATAGATCAATCAATCAATCAATAGTCCGAATGAGGTATTGTCAAAAAAATTAGTTTTTTTTTTTCTTTCTTCACATTTTATTACATTGGACATGATAATATTATTAATTCACGGGTACAAATGACAAATAACGCGTTTTAAAGGTATTTTTAATATTTAATTTGCATCTATGCCGTTATCAATCCCATTCATTTCCTGTACGTGAGTAGTTCATACTAATGCATGACGTCATAGCCAATCAAAATCGCTTACGATCACGTGGCGCGAACTCAAAATAAATTAAATTATTATTGTGGTTTTTAGACAAAATGTACAATATTTTTAATGTATGATAATGAAATATGTTTAAAATTAAATTATTTACACGGATGGAAACAAATAAGTCATTATTTTTATACAGTCAAATAGCCTATAGGTTAAGGCTAATAGGTTTTGTTGTTTTTAAAATCTTTATAATAACGTAGCTTTATAAGTTATTAAAAATGCATGATTATATTGGGCTTTTATATTTCGTTTTACTTTATTCTGAAACATTAGGTAACAAATGTAACAAATATATGAAGTGTCGTATCTGCAGCAATGCCGACTAGATCTATAATATAATCCGCTTTAGTTGTAATACCTCAATGCAAAAACTCATTCGGACGATTGACTGATTGATTGATCTATGGATGATTTAAGAATGAGTGATATATGCGAACGAATCTGTGGAACGGATGTTTACGAACTAAACGCCACATTGTCAGACAGAGCGTTTTGACAGTGTAATTTTTCAGTGTATTTTGTAAATTTATTTTCAAATGATATAGATATAGTAATTAAAAATAACCTTAATTTGTAAGGCCTATAGACCCCGCTTCATAATGTGGTATGGTTTTCAGAAATTAGTCAAATAGCCTATTGCAGATTTTGATGTAGATCTTTTAAAGATAAACTATAAATATATAGATAAACAATATATTTGTGTTTAGGCGAAGTCCCAGCGGGTCTGATAGAGGGCGCCCCCGCCGGGCGTGGCGCGGCGCGGCGCTGGGAACAGAAGCAGGTGCAGATCAAGACCATGGAGGGAGAGTTCTCCGTCACCATGTGGGCCACCGGGGAAGACGACGGTGAGGACGGTCTATATCACTCCAATACTTAATAACTAACTTATTGACAAGATAAAACATATAGTCTATATCACTCCAATACTTACACTCAAATACTGAAACGCTACTTAAATATAAATGGCGCTTAACTAAGTTAATCCCGATTAATTGTACCGGCTAAGTGGGCCGTGCGCTATTAAGAGCAACTTATTATTTGAATGGCTTTCCAGTATTTGGGCGTTAATAACTTATTAACAAGATAAAAGATGCAGTCCATATCACTCCAATACTTAATTATTGCTAACTATAAATAAATAAACAACATGCTGGGTATATAAATACATACTTCTATTTTATTTTATTATTGCAATTAATGGCGAGACGAGCATGCCGTTCCCCTGATGGTAAGCGATACGACCGTTCATGAACAGTAGAAACCAAGCAACACCTCGAATTACAAAGCAATGCTCAGCAATCCACTGTGCTCGTCACTATGGCTACATGTCTTTCAATCCAAAACACATAACTTCATTTACACTGCTGTTTAGCAGGAGAAATAGACATTGCAGTGGTACCTACCCAGGCGGTCCAGTATTTATAAACTAGCGTAATAATGGGAATAGGGATGTTGACAAATTTTTGGAAACCCTTTTATTTTCCATATAGTCCCTATACAAACACGAAAAGTATAATTTTACTAAAATATATAAAATGTCTCGGTGCGGGAATCGAACCCGTGTCTTCAAGTTCCATCAGCATGTAACCAACTGCGCCACGGTGGCTGTCGCACGACATTTTTACCCCACTGACCATATTTTTGTATTTCAGATGAAGGCTCAAATCCTGAACCAGATCCTGACTATACGGAATACATGACGGGCAAAAAGAATATCCTGGGAAACGAGACTATGCCGGGTAACTATATATAAATAAAATATAAATACAGTATACACTTATGCTCACAACCCTAACGGACTTATATCGTCATACTTCCACTCTTTTATGAGATCGACAGACTGATAATATTATATCAAATGCCATAATACTATCAATATAATATAATCGCAGAGTTAAATCTTTATTGCGTATAATGCAAGATCATACACAGACTCCCACTACACTGATTTTCGGGTTTCCATGCCCACAACTTTTTTTGAAGACTGGATCCGCCATTGCCAACAGTCACATACACAGTCCAGCCATACTTAAATACATTGGAGACTGCAGTCTCTGTCCTTAAGTTTGGACCAAAAGGTTTGCAAATTCTTTTTGCCGCACCGTCAAGCTGTGGAATTGTTTGCCGTCACGCGTGTTCCTTCGTATGATCCCGGGTCCTTCCGCCGTAGTGTGAAGAGGCATCTTAGTAGGCCGGCATAATTGTATCTATTGGCATGGGACTGCCGTCTAATGTCAATTAATACTATGCCTGGACGGCATTTGCACTTATCATCAGGTGCAGTTTAATCACTAAGTCGAGATAGTATGAAAAAAGTAATGTTTATGTTTAAAACGTGTTCCAGGACTCGACCTGTCTGACCCCAAACAGTTGGCGGAGTTCGCTCGTCCCGGACACAAGATCCGTCTCAAGAAACCGTCTCCGGAGTCCTCAGACAGAACCATAGGTAAATATAATTGTCTTAAAGATCAGAAGCTTATTTAATTTTTAAACACGAAACAGATAATATTATTCCACTAATCGACTATTTAATCAATATTAGAATTAAATCAAACAAAACATTTAAAAATCAGAAAACAAAAATAATTAGCCATCCGTCGCATCCGAGCACCCGCGTGAAAAAGTGATAGTGTGTAGTCGTCTCTCTCAATCGCTACCTCATTGCGTCACGTGATCATGTGATGTTCTCGCCTCCTTGTTGGAAATATTCTAAGAATCGATATATGCACTTTACTCCATTCTGAGCCAAATGTCGACCCTCACAAAATATTATCCTTATTGGTCATGATCCTATTACTTTTTTACACGCTTTATATTAGCTTCACTTGTATGTTTGTATGTTTGTATATTTGTATGTTTGTTTGTAACCGACTTCTTTGGGCGCGATTTTGACCCACTTTAAACGGCCAGATTTCGTTCAAATTTTGCACACCTGTCAAAGACCGATGACAATACAATAATTCGATTAAAATATATAATGATCCTGATTAGATTCGCCAGGATTAATTATTCTTATAATTGATGACCATTGCTACATTCATCGCTAGATGGCGTTAACATTGTATTCTTCCAAGAAGCTTATACCCAAATGGAGATTGCATTCCGTATAAAACACTAAAGCACAAAAATTTGACCTTGAATGCAATCGCTGTTGCCTGCTATCCTTTTCTTTAGAGTGACAATGAATGAAGTTCTGGTGAAGTTCATTCATTGTTACGCTAAAGAAAAGGATAGCAGGCATCAGCGACGTCATTCAAGGTAAAATTTTTGTGCTTCACTTTTATATACGGAATGCAATCTCCATTTGGGTATAAGCTTCTTGTATTCTTCAAGTGTCAAATGTTACTACTGACCAACAGATGGCGTTATTGATTGGAAATACAGCCGTAGATGGATGTTTTTAGTCAAAACAATTATATAATAGTTAAAAAAAACTAAAATACACGCTTTAATAAGATATACAACTAAAAAAGTAAAAATAATTGATACTGAATTTAAGATAAGAAAATGGAGTAAAATACATATATTTTATTGTTACAAAGCGTGGGGTGTTTACAACAATTACTTATCCTCCTGCACCCCACGCTTTGTAACAATAAAATATATGTATTTTACTCCATTTTCTTATCTTAAATTCAGTATCAATTATTTTTACTTTTTTAGTTGTATATCTTATTAAAGCGTGTATTTTAGTTTTTTTTAACTATTATATTTATTTCGATGGCGAGAAGAGCAAGGAATTCTCATAATGATAAGCGATACGACCGCTCATGAACAGTAGACTTCTAGTCTTAAATCTCACCACATATCACTAAAGGGGAGGTGGGGTTAAAAAATGCTAAATAAAAGATCACGTGATTAATGGACGGCCTCTTTCTACAGGCGTTCACGCCGATAGAAGAGTGACATTTGTCTAGGGACCCTGTTTCACATTGTTTTGTGCTATTATGAATAAAATAGTTTGTATGTTTGTTTGTTTATATGAGTAATGTGTACTGTGTTTCAGCGTGTCCACACAAGGGTTGCACGAAGATGTTCCGTGACAATTCTGCCATGCGGAAACATCTGCACACGCACGGACCCCGAGTACACGTCTGCGCCGAGTGCGGTCTGTATACTAAATCATACAGTAGTTTAGTTACAATTATTGCTATTTCAAATTAACATCACCAAGTTGTTATGTTTGAAGCCTTAGCATGCTATTTATCGGTTATATAATGTGATGTTGTTACAGGCAAGGCATTCGTGGAGAGCTCAAAGTTGAAGCGTCACCAGCTGGTTCACACCGGAGAGAAACCGTTCCAGTGCACGTTTGAGGGTTGTGGGAAAAGGTTCTCACTCGACTTCAATCTCAGGTGAGCTTTATTTTATTGTATTTATTTAATCTTTATTGTACATAAACAAATAGAACATCATAATATAAAGAAATAACATCAATTGAAAGTACAAAAGGAGGAAAAAGAAAGGCCAGTGTAAAAACAAAGATAAGAAAAGCTCCAATAGACATAAAGAATTAAATAGATAATCAGAGTTTTTTTAACAGTATTATGTTAAATCAAGAGTCTATCGCTATATTGGGCACAAACTCCTGATTCCTGGCTAATAATTGATGGAAAAATCCCATACCCAAATTCCCAACCATTGTAATAGGGATGATGATTCATATCATAAATTTGAATAAAGGGGAATGCTCATACTAGATTAAGCGGACAATGATAAACTGAAAACTGAATCAATTAAATCATTTTCATAAATAAAAAACACATTATTCATTGTGTTCATTCATCAACATTATCTTTATATATTCCGTTAATAATTTATAATAGTTTTTGACTAACGCTATTAAACTGCTAAAGTTATCATACAATGATGCCACTTTGTTAATAATACTCTATTTGTAAATATTACGAAAGGCGATTTTTATCGATAACTAGCGGCCCGGCCCGGCTTCACCCGGGTGCAAATACAGATTCCAGTCCATATTTTATTTAAAAGCAACATGACTGCCGTTCTCTTAAACTGCTCATCCAATCCCGTCCTATACCTATTCTTCTGTCCCATTTTGTCCACCTTATATTCTATTCCATCCCATCTCTCCAGATTTAAATCTTTATTTTGCTACGTAGATATTATAACACTGTTACTACTCCGACGACATTCATTGAAATCAATTAATATAAGTATATGATAGCTGACCTGGTGAACCTCGTATAGCCACACTTTTTGCCATTAATACTGTCTAAAGTCCAAGATTTTAATACCTAATTATTTTATTGCATTGTAATGAACAATATTTTTCGTTTTTCCTTCCGGAGACAAATAGTGCTGTTATTATATTAGGTCATATTATAGTCCACCCCGCTGGCTTAGTGCGTGTTGGCGGATTTTATTTCACGTATAAATTACTCCGAAAAGCAGAGGTGTGCCCTGGAATTTGAACCCGTGACCATCGTAAACTTTGGTTGGTTGGCAGTCGCGTCTAGTACGTTACCAACGGGCAACCACGCGCTTCTGTGAATTACTTTTATTTATTTGAGAAGACTATCTATACATAAACAAATCAATAAAACCTTCATACTGCCTTACCAGGTGACATAAGTAATAAAACAAATACTTAAAAATATAAAACTGCATATCGTTTCATTATAATGTCTGGATGCGGCATCAACGTACCAATACTTTTATTATTCTTGAGTCTGAAAACAATACTAATGCGGAATTTAAATTTGTCGCCCAACGCATTAAAAGGTATCAATTCAAAAAACAATGTCCTTTATGAAAACGAAAAATTATAATTAGATATATTTTGGTTTACTCCGGCAAAACGCTTCATAGAGTAAGTATATCTTGTTTAAAACTGTCGCAATACTCTCAAAAAACTATGGGCTATTTTTGTATTATTTTTGTACATCATTTTACTTTACATTTAACAAATTACGCGAAGGATGCCGTATCTAGATAATATATACACAATGTACACATTTTTTGAATTTTGTTCTATTTCGTCAGCCGTCAATGAGACAATGGAAAGATAGATCATTTTACGTTGGTTGGTAGTTGAAGCTTGACCGTCGTTTACCTCTCCCGTCAACCAAACAAAGATCATCCTATATTGGCTGGTCGCATCACACTTGAACAATTAAAAAATTGGCTTTTCCTCGCAATTTTTCCATTTTTTCTCACCGTTTAGACCTTCCCTAGACCTCCACGAACATTTCAAGACCAAGATAAGATAAATCCGTTCAGCCGTTCCCGAGTTTTAGCGAGACTAACGAACAGCAATTCATTTTTATATATATAGAGATTATACTCTATATTTATAACAAAGTATACTAGGGATATTTTAAACATTAAACACTAAATAATAATTTTTAAAATGGCTTTTTATAACTAATTTAATAAAATAGCTATAGCAAGCGATAAAGCCGCCTATTGTAACTATGTGTTTAATTTTTTTAAGTATTTTGTATGCGTTTTTCATTTTGGTGTACAGTAAATTAATACATAATATAATGTTTGTTTGTTTGCAGAACGCACGTACGCATCCACACTGGCGACCGACCTTACGTGTGTCCTTTCGACGGCTGCAACAAGAAGTTCGCGCAGAGCACCAATCTCAAGTCGCACATACTCACACACGCCAAGGCCAAGTAAGTACGACCACTACATACATAAATAAACTATTTTTAACTCGCCTTTTCCCAGATGGGGTAGGTAGAGGTGCCAGGACACACATATTTCCCCTTGTATGTTTTTTTTTTTTTTTTTATTGCAATGAATGGCGAGACGAGCAAGCCGTTCGCCTGATGGTAAGCGATACGACCGCTCATAAACAGTAGCAACATTCCACTGCGCTCGCCATCCTGAGACATAAGATGTTAAGTCTCAATATGTCCAGTAGTTACTCTGGCTACAATGTCCTTCAATCCGAAACACAACAGTGCATTTACGCAGTGTTGTTTCACGGTAGAAATAGACATTGCGGTGGTACCTACCCAGATGGCCTCTCACATATGAGAGACCTACCACCAGTAAAGTTTAATTCCACGATGTGATAGGTGGTGAGCCTATCGCCATATCGGCCACAAATTCGTGACCGGGCTGATAAAGAATAGAAAAATTCATCGGTAGTACAAGTGGCGATCTTATCGCTAACGGCGGCTATATCTTCCAGACAGCCTTTGGATGGAATGGAAAGAGCAATAGGTTATTACCCTAAAATAATATAAAATGTACCAATCCACACTAGGCCAGCGTGGTGGACTATATGGCCTAATCACTCTAAATCGCAATCTCCATTGTAGAGGAGGCCCGTGCCCTGCAGTGGGACGTACATATATGGGCTGATACAGAATATAAAATGTGTGTCTGTTTGTAGGTCGCGGAACTCGCTGTCCCGCGGCGGTGGTGCGTACGAGTCGGCGCGCACCACACCTCAGTTCGTGCAACTGGAGATGTCTCCTGACGACTCCAACCCTCAACTCATATTCTACACGCACGAGTAGTGTAGTGTGAAGACTACACGTATACACTACAACAGTAGTGTGAAGACTACAAGTGATAAGTGATAGTGACACGATCCGGCTCGAAGGATCATAGTGTAGGTCTGTTCGGTGTGCGGTGTTGAAAACATTTTTGTGCAAGTTTCGAGTGTATTGTGAAGGATTTTATCAATCGACGTGATTAAGGTGAGGTTTATGCGAATTTTGGTTAAATGCTCAATTGTACGGATGATTTGAGAAATTCAGAACTACCCTCAATATTGCTCTTTGAGTATGAGGGTAGACAGTTGAAATTAAAAGCATTTCATGCAAATATTAATATGGAGATATAACCTTATATGAACTGGATTGAAAATTAACCTCTTAAGATGATTGTTGGGAATGAAATAAAATAGAAATGCTAGGAACTCGGCCGGTGCAGAGATTTGGTGCAATCGACGACCAACAGACCTACAGACGTGAAAATTAACGGACATTTTAAATAACGTTTGAAACGCGCGCCGCCCGCAAAGCGCCCGCGTCAGTGGCTTCCGATCGTTGACCAAAATTGAAGGTGAATGTACTGGGAGAATGAATTATTTTAGCTTGTTCTTATAGACATGAGATGTTGCTTGTGTATTGAAGATATGCAATGATTTTTACTACTAGATTTTCCTATCCACCCGGATTAAGACCACTTTACTAGGTGGGTTACACTTTACATATATCTCCACTGCAGGCATGGGCCTTCTCTACAATTGAGCAAATGATTGAGAACGGTTTCGCCAAATACCCAATATTTTTTATTTAAATGATACAATGTTTTTTTATTCATTCTACCAGTGCATTCACAAAATCATCATTAATTTCTAATATACTAATTCCGACGACGATTTAAATTTTTAACATTCAGGGAAGTATTTTTTTAAATTATTTGTCCGAATTGGTATTTGTAAAGTTAAGTTCACAATTAAAAAGAGCCATAGTTCTGAATATTTCTGTCTGGACCATCAATCCAGTAATCTATGAAATTAATGACACATGAAATAAAATAAAACATTTCTGATCTTGTAATTGTTTAAATTATTCCGTTATTGCTTTTTTCTGTGTGCAATCAGGGGGCTACCCTATGAAACGATACGAACTCCAAATGTTCGGATGTTCGACACCCAGAGTAAGTTATAAGTTTTCCACTTCTAAAAATCACTTCTACTCTCTATTACACATATATTTTTCTCCGGCCTTAGTCTATGGTTGCGACGTACGATAGAGGAATCCAACATTTTGTGGAGTATCTAGGCTCATTAGTGAAGTTTTACTTACGGCGTTCAAACATTCGATGTTCGTATTTCATAGAGTAACCCTGCGGATGTTTCATTAAGATACCTTTATTATTTAAAGTTACGTCGGCGTCACTAATTTTCACTAACATTACGCCAATATTTGTCAATTTGGGAGCGCGGGGGCGCCTTAAACATACGCTTACTTACAATTGCGGGCTTCCGTGGCGCTTTGAGAATTTTAAATTGTTTGAAGACGTTTTAGTTTTATAAGATTGAGTGTATACATGCAGAAATTGAACCAAGAACTGGAATATAAATAATACAGCCCAATAATAAGAGGTTTTACAAGAAAAATCTGGTCATGAATGTTGAATCGTAAATAACTTAAATAAAAAATCAATAATAAATTGAATCTAAGATTATTAACTTGTATCATATATTACTTGACTTTGTTGGGTGTCTGAATACTTTGAAAAATTGTTAAATCAAAAAAATCATAATATAAATAATTATGATTATAATTAGACATGGTTATAATATTCAATTGTTTATAAAATGAAGTTAATTATTTACGGCTTATTCATAGTGGTAAAATCTATTTTAGTTATTTATTTTTTTATCCCTTTTGAAAGACTCTTGAACTCAGTCTCAGAGAAGAAGACGAAATCATTCATTAATAACAACAATGTCTGTTTCTTTTGCCAAACAGCAGTGTAAATGCACTGTTGTGTCTCGGATTTAAAGACATTGAAACCAGAGTAACTACTGGATATATTGAGACTTAGCATGTCATGTCTCAGGATGGCAAGAGAACATAAATCATGACTTGATTGTTAGGTGTATTGATATGACAATTCTTGGTATGTTTATGCAATAAAAAGTGAGGATATATCAAAGAGCCACGGATGCCTGCAAATTAATTAATGTACTGTAGATATGCCAAAAAAAAACAATTGTAATATAGTTAGAATTAAGTTTTATATATTGTGAGGGCCGACACTCTGTGTTAAGCATAATATGATGAAAAATTAATATGATATTTTGTAATTTTTGTATTCATAAAATATAGTTGTTTGTTTTGGTGTTTTTATGTCTAAATGGAGGGGTAAAAGGAAATGGTTATATATAAATGCTTATAATAAAGAGCGAGCCTGTCATATATTTTCTTCTTTTCTAAAGTATGATTCATAGAATATACTCAAGCTTTAAGGTTTTCTTTACACATTGAATATTTTCTTTAACTTTTAAAACACTATTCTGTGTTTAGTTATTAGATTGTCTTTTTTTTTAAATAACGCCATAATTGTAAATAAGTTAAATTAGGTGTAACTACATTGCTAAACTAACACAAAAACTAGAATATTTTTTGTCATTAAACTAGTTTCAATAAAAAATTGGTCATAGACAGAATAGTATTTATACTTATGTTACTTACATTTTAGCACAACTATCTAACCCATAAAGGATTCAACCATGGGCTAATATTATATTCTACTGAAAACCCCCTCCATATTCTCTGTTATATGTGGTCATAAAACAAAAACAGAGCTTCGGCCCTCACATAGTAATGTTAAGTTAAGAAGATAGTTGTATACAAGTGTAGAAAGAGTGTGGACTGAACAATCCTAATGTGTTTATTTGAAACTGCAAGTGTGAGAGAGACAACACCAATACGCGGTTAATCTCTAGAATTAATAATATTCTCTTTCACACACATGTACCTTATGAAAAATGATGTCATAGCATGCATGTTGCATCCTTTTCTATTACTCCTACCACCAACTTATATATATTTATAACTTGCCCAATACTAGCCTATTAAACTTATCAGGTGAATTGTCAGGTCGAGCTGATAAGAAATCTATAAAGGAGTTTTATGTTCATTCCACACTCTTTCTATACAATTATGGGAATACTATGTACTCTCATACAGCAGTTTTTTTTTTCAACAGTTATTTAAAACTTTAACCCTCAGATATACAGTTTACTTTGCAGTATCAAAACTGAAACTAAATACTGGAAAGAGATCTTGTATGTAGTTATGTCCCTTTCTTACACACTGCTGTGACTAATATAGGACAAGGACACCACTACATCCACCTTATTCTTTTAATCTGTGTTGTAGTGTGATAATACATATTATTCCCATATCACGAATCTGTTCTGTTTTTTTTTTTTGTATTTACATGTTAAGGAAACAGGAGTCAAAGTGTTTGTAACGACTGATACGGTGTATATATTTTCTTGTCTTTTAGCTGTGGTAAAGAGATTGTCTATGGCATAGACTTGTGATGTCCACAGCGCGGCGGATGTCGATAAATGAAATACAAATGAAATAAATTGTAAATATTTATATAAAATGTGTTTTATTTCTTTACTATGTGAAGTTAACGCGTAATAGACCAAGTTGATGGCGAGACGAGCATGCCATTCGCCTGATGGTAAGCGTTACGACCTCTCATGAACAGTGGCAAAACCAAACAACACCTTGAATCACAAATACATTGCTTGGCATTCCTCTGCGGTCGCCATCCTAAGACATAATATGTTAAGTCTCATGTCCAGTAGTTACTTTGGCTACAATGTCCTTTAATCCGAAACACAACAGTGCATTTAAACTGCCGTTTGGCGGGAGAAATAGGCATAGCGATGGTACCTACCCAGGTGGCCTCTCAAATATGAGCGACCTACCACCAGCTTGGCTATGGATAGTACTTATAGGGCGCCATAGAAGCTTTGCCCAGGGTGTCGTTAATCCTTCATCCGCTAGTGGCAGGAGACACTGAGTACTTGGTTATATAGGAAGCAGGAGAGGTCTTGGTGGGACGAAAACAAGACGTATAGTAACGTCGAGTTTAGGTAGGTATGCAAGATTTTGCATGAATAATAGCAGTGGAGTGGAATCAAAAAATATCTGCACCGCACGGAGCCTTGCCGGGCCGGGCCGCTAGCCTAGTAAAATAGTATCAAATTAACGGTTATAAATTAATAATAAATAAATAGGAATAAGCACTAAATAATAGTGCGAAGTTATTAAGAAACAAGTCAAATTATCAAAAGTGTTTATTTTTTCGAATTTCCCGCTCTATGACTCTTCGACAGCGCGGCGTTCGGAAATTCTTATATGAATACGCCGGTTCTTCAAACCGGTTACAAGATATTTATGAATTATTATCCCAAAAATAAAAATGTATTTTTACATTATTTGATTAATATTTTAAATACTCTATACGGTTGCAATTTCACATAATTTCTAAAATGTTAAAAGTGCAAGCCGGTGGCTGTATACACCAGAACTTGTGCTTCGAACAAAACAACAAAAAGTTGTTTATAAAAAAAAAACTTCGATTGTATTGATTTTCGCCTCCCGATTCCCAGTTTTCAGTGAAAAATTCTATAAATAATTTCTGGTACCCAGTTTTAACTGGAAAACTTGCGAGGACCTTAGCGCGCTCGCGTGGGGCTGGAGGAATATAGTTAAAACACATTCTTCACGCTGTGTGGCCATCCATAACGGGTCCACGGTGAGCCGTCGGTTTTACTAGTGTTTTCGCGTTAAAATACAGTGTTTTTTGGTAAAATGAGCGCAATAGCCCAGCAGGAGTCTCTCGTTAAGGAGAGTTTATTTCAATTTATCACTAAAAACATCCCTTCGGCCGATCTGGACGTAATTGACGATATTGTACTGTCTTACGTTATTTCTATTCTGGAGGAAGCTTCGCAGGATCCCTGTTTCGACGTCGAAGGTAAGAAAATATTTCTGTTTTACTCCAAATATGTTTAATCTTGTTGAAATATCAAAACATCCAATTTATTAACTAACGGAATTAAAACTGGCATACAACATAATATTATATTTTTTTTAAATAAAAAAATATTTAAAGTTAGCATTCCTAATTCTTAACTAATTAAAACAAGTTTAGAACTGTTTATTTTTATTTACATATTAATTTTGTGGAAATGTTTTATTTACTGTGACATAGCAGAATTAATTAAGTTTAATTTTTATTCAAATTTATTCATGGAAATGTTTTCAAAATATTTCGAATTTGCTAAGTGCGAAGGATTAGTATTCTTTTAGGATCATTAATTAGAAGATTCTATATACTTTGTGCATATTATACTGTCCTTAATATTTTCAGACTCCTTCATATTTAAAATTAATAAATATGATAATGAATTTGTATTAACATTCTTATATTATGTAATATTATACATAGATACATACATAAACTTACCCTTATGTACTGCTATGTATATTTTCTTTTATATCCATCCCAAGGTTATTTGTAAGATATCTAGAGTGATAAGACCACCATCTGTACTCTTTATAGGTATGTAATTGTAATATCATTTAAGCTTTTTCCTTTCTTAGGGCATTAAAAAAAAGAATAAGTAAGAAAAGAAATAAATAAGTTTATTACTTATTTATTTCTTTTCTTATTCTTATCTTCTTTAAGCCCATATATGTCCCACTGCAGGGCATGTGCCTCCTCTACTATCAAGAATATGATTGAAGAGTGGTTTGACCATATAGTCCACCACGCTGGCCAAGTGCGGGTTGGTGGACTTTACATACCATAGACATTCTTATAAATATCTATGGTATGCAGGTTTCCTGACAATGTTTCCTTCACCATTATGGTGCGTGGTGACTGGTGATTGACTTTCAATACACACATGACTGGTATTGGTATACTGGTACACTACCACTTACTTACATGAATGATAATTCCGATGTGATTCCAATTGCAATAACTCAGTCAGGAAAAACATTTAAGATTTCTCAAATGGAAATAACATTTAATAGCTGTCTCAAACTGGGGATTAGACCCTGAGCCACAAACATGAATAGTTTTCAAACCCTGTGTTCAAGTAACTGACTAGTTTGTATGAACAAAAATATAATTGTGTCTTCACTCATCTAATTTTGTTTAGCTCTTGAAGTTTCAAAATGTTTTTATAGTATCTTTATTTTATTTTAAAATTGAAGTTTTGAATAATATCAGTGATATTTAATAGCCTTCCTAGCAGTTGGTTAGTTACCAGCCATACAATAAATATAATAATTAAAATATATTCAATTGTTATCTTTTATCTAATACAAACACTCAAAAAAAGGACCATAAAAACAATTTATAAAATAAAATCCTCTTCAAAATTGTAAAAAGAGAAAACTACATACATACATAAACTCACGCCTTTTTACTAGAAGGGTAGGCAGGGGCGCCGGGATACCCACGTTTCGCCTTGTATGTTTCGTCCCACGATGTGGTAGGTGGCGAGCCTATCGCCATATCGGGCACAAATTCCTAACTCAGGGCTGATAATGAATAGAAAAATCCAATATCACTTTGCCCAACCCAGGATTCTAACCTGAGACCTCAGCTTTGTAACCGTACACTAGTACAACTATGCAACTGAGGCAGAGAACCAATCTTTTAATAAATATAAAATATCAGAGTATGCCAACATTTTTTTGAGGTCAGTGCTATATGGCTATAAGCTATATAACATCACAGTATGAACTATGTGGGTAAAACCGCACACAACAACCTCATAAAAATCCATCCGTCTACATCCGCGGATATGCGAACGAGCGTATAAAAAAAAAATTGAATGAAAAATCTTTAAAAAAAAAAATTAAAATTTTTGGCAAATGTCGAGAGTGACAACACTGGGGGGGGGGGGGGGGTTTCTCTATGAAACGATGAGAACTTCGAATGTTCGTATGTTTGACATCCGCAATAAGTATTCAATACTATAAATCAATACTATTCTCTATTATACTTATAATTTTCTCCGAACTTAATCTATGGTAAGTACGATAGAGGATTCCAACATTTTGTGGATATCTATACACATTAGTGAAGTTTTACGTACGGCGTCCGAACATTCGAAGTTCGTGTCGTTTCATAGAGTAACCCCCCTGGTTCGAATCCCGTGCCTCTCGAGAAGACAAGGGCTTCTATTATGGACATGCAAATTGAACAAGGTGAACACATTGTGTCCAAGTAGTTTGACCTGAATATCTTGTATGGAGCGTGTTAAGGTCATTTTGACTCTGTATCGGTCTATCCATGCCTTGGTGGCGCAGTTGTATGGTACGATTACAACGCTGAGGTCTCCGGTTAGAATCTCGGGTCGGGTAAAGTGTTATTGAATTTTTCTATTCATTTATCAGTCCGGAGTCAGGAATTTATGCCTTATATGGCGTGAAATTTTGGGCTTTTTGTAATAAGACAGCCGACTGACTATACATCTAGAAAGAAAGAAAAGAAAGAAATACGATTTATTATAGAACGAGTATTATCGTATATACATAATATATACGAAGTATAGATAATTATTCAATATCTAGTATGTAAATTGAATACTTCTATACCAATATACGAGTAGTTGAAGAGTTTTGCTTGTTTGTTACCTCTAATCTCAGGAACTACTGGTCCGAATTGAAAAACTCTTTTTGTAGTGGATAGGTCATTTATCGAGTAACGCTATAGGCTATATATCATCACGCTATGACCTATAGGAGTGAAGCGGTAGTGAAAAATCTAGCAAATAAGAGATATTATTCGTTTTTCGTGGTCCAAGTGGTCTCAAAATCGATATCTTAGGGATCCTTTGCTCTGATATTCTAAATTAATATCCGGAATTGAATATTTTGGCCTCCATCTTAAAAAGTGTATTTGCACCCGGGCCGGACCCCTAAAGAACATAAATTCCAATGATTTTTATACCGTGGCATCGAAAAATGTCTTTCGATGACCCTAAAACATTGATTGAAACAAGACGACCATCTCATTTCTATTCACCCCGATTTCTATCCAGCCCGTGTTTTACTCAAATCATTTGTGCCCATTTTTGTACTCGAACACAGATTTTTAATGAATCTTAATACAATAATGAGATGTATCCTTTCGGATGTTATGCCCTATCGTTTCTGTAGAGGGGGACAATAATAATTCACTTAAATATTACTTACTACGGTTTACTCCGACTATGCGTGGTGACCTGTTGTACCAGATGCAGCTGCTAACATGTTCACGGTGGTCGCGAGTTCAAATCCCAGGGCACACCTCTGACTTTTCGTCATGTGTGTATAGTCAATCACCACGTACTGTAACGGTGAAGGAAAACATTGTGAGGAAACCTGCATACTATAGCTTTGTAAGAATTTCTACGGCAAGTAAAGTCCGCCAACCTGCACTAGGCCGGCATGGTGGACTATATGGCCTAACCACCCCATCGTACTCTCGATTGTAGAGGAGGCCCCTGCCTTACAGTGGGCTATATAGTCCCTGATATGGGCTGATACAGATATACCTCGTTGCAGAATATTTAGCCATAAGTAATCCACTCTTCAACATAGTCTTTCATCATCATCATCATCATCATCATCATCATCATCTTCTTAGCCACAGGAAGTCCAATGCTGAACATAACTCTCCTCCAAGGATCTCCACATCGACCTGTTGTCGGCCTGCACCCAGCGACTTCCTGCAACCTTAGCCAGATCCGTCCACCTTGTAGGCGGGCGTCCGACATTTCGCTTGCCTATACGTGGCCTCCACTCTAAAACCTTGACATGGTCTTTACCTACATATAAAGGTTATATTCTTTCCAGGTTTCATCGAGATGATGGCAGCGTACGTCCCGGAGTTCTCCCGCATCGATCCCGGGATGGTTTGCTCCTGGGTCCTGGAACTGGAGGCTGAACTGTCCCGGCGCGAGGAGACTGACTCTGTCTCCACTCACGGTAAGTAAAAAGGGGAGGTCGAGAGGTCTTCAGACTGCCGCACGGGCTATTACGAGGAAAACTCTAAACTACTGGTGGTAGGTCTCTCATATGCGAGAGGCCATCTGGGTAGGTACTTAGGTACTCCGCCCAGTGGTCAAGGGGCGCCAGAATTCCACCACGGTATCCCCTGCCTGTCGTAAGAGGCGACTAAAAGGGGTCATCGGGGTCGCTAAGCACACAGCGGGGGCTGTGTGCTCACGTCGGGAGTGACCCCGAGATGGGCGGCAGAACGTGTGGCCTCGTGTCTGTCGCGGACGCCCATCTCACCATGGGCGTCCGAAGTAGGGAAAGAGGGGGCATCTGCGCCCTCCCAACATGTGAGGAGCCATATTTGGCAGTGCGCCGGGTGACACGGCGAGTTAAATGGGCGCCATTCGCCTGTCCACATCGCCTGTCACCCATAACGCGCGTGATGGCCACCGAGAGGTTTTAGTCGGTATGCCGGCAAAAGATCTTTTTAGATCTCGGTAGGGACCCAGCCTGATAACAGGCTGGAAGGCCGGAGACCCCGACACGCCCCTTCCGATCTCCCCCGAGTGTCGGAAGGAAGGCTAAAGGAGCTTTACTCTCGTTAAAAAAAAAAAAAATAAAGGTACTTAGGTACTAGGTCTATTTCTCCCGTGAAACAGCAGTGTAAATGCATTGTTGTGTTTTAGATTGAAGGACATTGTAGCCAGAGTAACAACTGGACATGTTGAGATTTAACATCTTTATATCTTAGGATGGCGAGTGCAGTGGAATGCATGGCTTTGTAAGTCAAGGTGTTTGGTTTTGCTACTGTTCATGAGCGGTCGTATCGCTTACCATCAGGCGAACGTCATGTTCGTCTCGCCAATCTCTGCAATAATTTTTTTTTATCAAAAATCTATCAGTATAGGATTAGTTAAATTCAAGAATAAACAGGGTGAATTTTATCGTTGTTCCAGAGGATTCCGCTAGCAGTGATAAGATTAGCTTGAGCGACATGTTGCCGCCCATTACTAAGGCGAATCGGTAAGTATCACATATCTTCCTTGTATACCTAAGAGTGTTGTTGGAATAATTAGCGATAGCAATCAAATATAGCAAGTGAAATCGATAATAACATTTCACAACTTATATAAATATGCTAAATATTGCGATTTGCGATTGTGCTTCACAAAGCTGATCGGCTAATGTTTTATACGATCTCGTGTAATCTATGAAGGAGTGAGTGTTTTTTACGAACCTATTCAAAGAAGAAACTGAACAGCTAATTTTGAGTGTGTAATTTTAATGTGAAAAATGGTTATCATTTATTATGGTCAGTTTTTTTATTTAGCAATTTTGTGGGGGCAATTAGCAATAGCTGAAATATAGAGCATGCTAAGGCTTAAAAAATAACAAGGTGGTGATGTTAACTTGAAATATAAATAATTACCATTACTATTTAAGAAAGGAAAGCAAACCTATATGAAATGATTATAATAAATGCATCTCGGATTCAAAACCTAATACGAGAAATCAGTAAAATAGGCTAGTGTCATCAATTATTATCATTTTTATATCGAAAGGTTTATGCATAATCATATTTTTTTAAATCCATATAGAAATAAGCAAGTTACAAATATATAAAATATTATGGTAGGAGTGATAGAAAAGGATGCAACATGCACGACGTGACGTCATCTTCCATAAGATGCATGCGTGCGAAAGAGAAAACGAGTGTCTCCACTGCACCATTTAAAATAATGAATATCTCAGTCATTTTGCAACCAATTTTGAAGCTGTTTACTAGTTCATGTTTTCTATAAGATTCTTTTTGTACTGTACTGTATCAGCCCATATTCGTCCCACTGCAGGGCACGGGCCTCCTCTACAATCGACAGTACGATTGAGAGTGGTTAGGCCATATAGTCCACCACGCTGGCCTAGTGCGGGTTGGCGGACTTACATACCATAGAATTTTTTGTAAATCGCTATGGTATGCAGGTTTCCTCACGATGTTTTCCTTCACCTAAGATTCTTTTTAGGAACCATTATATACTGTTCAGATTCAAACCTTGGACACAACCCTAATGCTGGGTAAATATATCATCTATGCAACAGCATTTGATTATGAGATATAATAATATAGTTGGAGCGTCTGTTTATATGAACGCGCTAATTTCAGGAATTACTTCTTCTAATTATTTTTTTTATAGTGTTGGATAGTCAATTTATCGAGCAAAAATATGGACTATATACCATTACGCTATGACCAAAAAGAGCGGAGCATCAAAGGAAAATGTTGCTGACACAAATTGTGTTGTGCCGTACAATATCTACGGGCGAAACTGCGTTTGGCAGCTAATAAATAATGTGGGTTGATGAGACTGAAAGTCGGATTTCTTCGTTAAAAAACATTATTATTAGTCGTCGTAGTATTCTTCGTCAGCGTTCGTTGTCCTTTCATCTTTCCCCTTTATTCCATAATCTCCCCTCTCTACATTTCTATAATTGATCGTCTATCTCTCTTCATTGTAAGTACTTTCATACGTCCTCTCTTGCATACCTGTTCCGTACCTGTCATTTAAATAACGATTTTTTTTTAATTTATGATTCATACTATTAACACAGGACCCTGCAATAATAATATTGTTTCAGCTCTCACTCCAATTCGGAGAGTTCTGGTTCTGAGAGCGCTGGCGAGGCGGGCTGCCGCTCGCTCATGGAGACCGAGCAGTGCCGCCTGTTGCATGAGATGTTCCCTAACACTTGCGCCATGGAGGTAAGCACCACTGCTGGCCGAACATTGGCCCACTAGTGGACTTCAAAAGAGGAGGGGGTCTTGAGTGATATCACGCTAGGCTAGTGCGGTTTGCTGGACTTTACATGTCATAAAAATTTTGTTAAAATCTTCATATGTTGGTTTAAAAATAAAATAGTCAAAGGAAGTTAAAGTGTCTTTTGCGCTTTTTAAAAATTGCCCGTCTCATTTTTATTACAATACGGGAAACTAACAGGAACAGCTATGTACATGTTGTTATTGGAAGGCAGGGTTGTATCTTCATTTAGTTTAATCCTAAGTTCACGCATGTCACTTTCGTTTTTGAAGTGAAAATTCTTTAGCTAAAAGAGACGAACATTTTTATTAATATATATATAGCACAGTGAAAAATGAAGCTTTCCCCGTCCCGAGATAAATATTTGTGTGATCTACAGGAATTTGTGTCAGGTTTTTGAGACATATTTACGTTTGTGAGACCAAAAATCTCTCGTAGTTTCTGACACACGACGCAAGACTCAATCTCTGTGTGAGAGGATTAGGTATGTGACTGTTGGATTTTGTCATCATCATGTCAGCCACAGGAAGTTCACTGCTGAACATAGGCCTTCCCCAAGGATCTCCACATCGACCTGTTGTCGTCGGCCTGCATCCAGCGACTTCCTGCAACCTTAGCCAGGTCATCCGTTCACCTTGTAGGCGGGTGGGCTTGCATATCTATTATACAATAAATAAATACACCCCAACAATCACATAGTCCTCACCTCACACTAAAATATAAGTCTTGTCGTGTATCATAAATTATAAGAGTTTTCGTTCTTATAAACACTCAGACCCGAAACAAAGACTTGGATTTCATAATCATTGTCATGTCAGCCACAGGAAGTCCAGTGCTGAACATAGGCCTTCCCCAAGGATCTCCACATTGACCTGCTGGAAGCGGTCTGCATCTACTATTGGATTTATGAATTCATCATGATAATTCATCCTCGTAGATAATGCACTGCGTGTCCATCGCGTGCGGTGACGTGGAGCGCGCGGCCGCCACGCTGCTGCACCGGCGCGAGCACGGCCAGGCGCTGCCCGCGCTGCCGCACCCCGCCGCGCGCGCGCCGCCGCGCCAGCCGCCCTGCGACGACAGGGAACTCAAGAGCCGCATCATCGCCAGGTACACACACCCGCGAGTCACTCACTAGCACTAGCACAGCCGCGCGCGCGCCGCCCCGCCAGCCGCCCTGCGACGACAGGGAACTCAAGAGCCGCATCATCGCCAGGTACACACACCCGCGAGTCACTCACTAGCACTAGCACAGCCGCGCGCGCGCCGCCCCGCCAGCCGCCCTGCGACGACAGGGAACTCAAGAGCCGCATCATCGCCAGGTACACACACCCGCGAGTCACTCACTAGCACTAGCACAGCCGCGCGCGCGCCGCCCCGCCAGCCGCCCTGCGACGACAGGGAACTCAAGAGCCGCATCATCGCCAGGTACACACACCCGCGAGTCACTCACTAGCACTAGCACAGCCGCGCGCGCGCCGCCCCGCCAGCCGCCCTGCGACGACAGGGAACTCAAGAGCCGCATCATCGCCAGGTACACTCCTAGACTGATCAGCCACTTTGCTGGGTAGGATAGGCTAAGGCTACATGGCGATAACACTCCTGATCTGACTGATCAGCGAAAAGTCTACATGGGGATATGGTTTTGTAACTAAGCGACAATGTCGCCATGAAGGCTAGTCAAAATTTCGCTATCTTGCTATGATGCCTGGTCACAATTTCGCAATGTTTCACTTTTGTCTTGTAGCAATGTCGCTATGTTGCTATGATGACTAGTGAAAATGTCACCTTATTGCTATGATGATTAGTCACAATGTCAAAATGGTGCTCTTATGATTAGTCACAATGTCGCCATAGTGCCTTGTATCTTGGTCACAATGTTGACATGATGTCTTGTGACTTGGTCAAAATATTGCTAGAATGTCTTGTGACTTGGTCAAAATATTGCTAGGATGCCTTGTGACTTGGTCACAATGTAGTAATGTTGCCTTGTGACTTGATCACAATGTTGTGATGATGCCTTATGGATTAGTCAGAAGAAAAATATATTTGTGCATAATTACCAACATATATCAACATTTGATATCCAAAAATAAATATATTTCGATTGTAGATATTCGTACGTGGACAAAAACTCGGACATGAAGGAGCACAAGCCGTTGGCTCCCAAGATCGAGCCCAAGAAGATGGTTCGCTACCGAGACAACAAGATCGTCTCGCTCAAGGGCGAGCGGTACACTGAGGTAGGTCAAATACCTTAAGTTTAGAGTGATGGTAGAGTCACACTATTGTCAGTCATGACTCAGCATGACTCAGGCTCATCCGGGCTGGTACCACTGTCTCACAGGTCGACGTGAAGATTATGTTTTTTTTTGTAATGAATGGCGAGACGTGCTTGCCGTTCACCTGATGGTAAGCGATACGACCGCTCATAAACAGTAGCAAAACCAAACAACACCTTGAATTACAAAGCAGTATTTGGCACTCCGCTGTGCTCGCCATCCTGAGACATAAGATGTAAAGTCTCAATATATCCAGTAGTTATTCTGGCTACAATGTCCTTCAATCCGAAACACAACAGCGCATTTAAACTGCTGTTTGGCACCCAGGCGGCCTCTCACATACGAGAGACCTACCACCAGTGAATGTTATATTATGGTCTGTTTTTTTGTTTACTAATTCGGTGGGGGTCAATTAGCAATAGCAGAAATATATAGCATGCTAAGGCTTCATAAATAGCAACGTGGTGATATTAATTTGAAATAGCAATAATTCCCATTACTAAGATAGAGTATATTTTTTACTTTTTCGTGTTTTTTGAAGTGTGTATTGTTTATGTAAGTTTATCTTTAGTATTATAGAAGCATCGTTTATGTTACCATTTATCTCATCTTCTTGCACGATTGTCTGGAAGAGATCGCTTTTAGCGATTGGACCTCAGTTTTAACACTATTTTGATTTTTTTTCAATCTTGTTATTTTTGTTATTATTATTATTTTGTAAAGATATTTTATCTTCTCGGTTCTTGCAAACCGGCTTTAAATTTGTAGCCACGGGACTAGGCCAAGTGAGTCGAATTGGAAGTTAGGATATTTTGTAGTTCACTACTTTCAATGTTTAATTGCTCTCTGTTACATGAATATGTTGTATTGAGTGGGTTTGTGTTGACGGATTTTCTGGTAATTCTACATGTATTTAAAATTACTAATTTTTAAAGTTTAGTGTATAGAGAGGACGGAAGATCTAATGTTTTTATTGATTCATGTAAATGTTTCGGTATGACTCCTGTAGTGGAGATAATTGGAACAATTTTCACTTTATTATTTTTCCACATTCGGGCTATTTCACGTGATAGTTCGGTATATTTAGTTTATTATTATACTTTCACAGGTACCCAAATCCGGCGCCGACGAGGAGAACTTAAAGAAGCCGAAGAAACAGCACTGCCCTTAACCATTACACAGCAGTCAGTACGGTGAAAAAGCGGATGCCGCGCCCCTCCCCGCATCCACGGCACCCCCCTCTGTGTCCCCCCGCCCCGCACGCCCGTACTCACGCCCCCCAGCGCCCCCCGTCACGCCCCCCGCGATGTCAATGTGTCTAATTCAATGTTTACATTCCGTATTTAGTGATAAGCAATGCCTAGTAATATTGGGTGTGTGCGACGCGACCCGCTCTCTACCTTTGACTCGTTTGAATAATTTCACTATGACTAAGTTTGAATATAAAAATCTGACTAATTTCGTAACGGTTAGGTGTAAGTTTCTGAATAGGTTTGCAACGTCAACCGGTCTGACCAAGTTTGAATGTGTGACTCATTTTGAACCTTGTGATGAATTTTATGAGGTTAAGTTTGAACCTTTGTATATTAAAGTTTATAGGTTAAAATCTGTGTGTAAGGTTGAAATGGCTGGTTGTAAATTTCCGACTAAGTTAGGAATTTTGGCTGGTCGTAAAGTGACTAGGTTTGGTACTTTGACCAGGCGCTACTTTTGGGATAAGTTTAAAACTTCGCCTGGTCAAAGTAGGGCTAAGTTAAGGATTACTAACGGTACGAGTAGGTATAACACATTGGTCAATCACGGTATTACTAAGTTAGAAATTTCGACTAGACGAATAGAGTTTGAAATTGTTCAAATACCTCTGACCAAGTTCAAAATGTTAGCTAGTTTCAAATTTCTGACTAAGTTTGGTATGACAAAGCGTGCAAAGTTTGAAAAGACTAGTCATTATGTATATAAGTTGGTATGTGTGACCAAGTTTGAAGCGGCCAAGTTTCTGACTAAGTTTGAATTGACTAAACTTGAATCTCGTACGGGTCGCGTTGCTATAGGTAACGGGCGTGCGTCCCTTAGCGTTAGATTAGTGTTAAGAGCGCGCGAATCGCGTCGTTTTAACGCCGCGTTTTCCCCCTCGCTGTTTCAAAGTACTGAACTACGGCTGTCACAATTTGAATTAATTAAGTTATTTATAATTTGCTTGTGTATTTTTAGGCTCTCTTTCAGTATTAAGTTGTGTATTTTTGACGTTTTACGTCACATCGTGTGGCGACATCTGTCGGTGATTGCCGTCGGGTCGAGCCACAAGCCACGTTTAGTTGTAAGCGATAATATCTGTCTGTTACCTGTGATTTTGGATTGTTATTATTTTATTATTATTATTGTAAAAATAATTATTATTAGTGACAATGTGATTCCTATAGTGTTTACGTTTTTGTACTCATCTGTGATTTCGATGCCATATGATATTTTAATAGGTTTTTTAAAATTTAATTTATTATTGTCCGGTTTCCGGGTGTTTTGTGTTGTGTGATTTTTTTAGGTTTTTTTTGTGTCGACGCTGTCAGTTTTGGATTGGGGAAGTTAATTGACTTTTGGACATTTGCAAAAAAAAATATTGTTTTGTAAAATCTAGGTTCTCCGAAAATGGTTATAAAACATTTATTGTTTTACTTTAAGTAACTTTTGTTTACTATTGGTCTATTGGCCATGTCGTGCCGTGGTCGTAAAGTCCCAGCTTCGATTCCTAGCTGCGTTGTGAGCGTGTCGGTTCGAATATAATTACTAAAGGCTGGGTTTTCCCTTTAAGGGTTGACCCTGGGCAAATAGTCGGTTGTAAAATGGGCCTTATTTCTATACACCTTAAAGATTACATTTGACTGACCCCGCAACAGTGTAGGATGGGGGTAGAATCTCATTATTCCTATAATACAAGGCCGACAAAATAATTGCACTGCATTTAAAGATACTTCCAGTAGTAAGTATCTATTCAAGAATCATCTTGCTGTGAAATGAGAGGCCGCGGGTTCGATCCCCGCTCCGAGACAAAAGTTTGTGAGATCAACAGATATTTGTTTCGGGTCTGGGTGTTTGTGAGACTGAAAAGTCGCATTTTCTGATAAACTACACACGACTCGATCTTAGTGTGTCAGGACTATGTATGTGACTGTTGGGTGTGTTTATTTATTTACTAGCGGCCCGGCCCAGCTTCTCCCGGGTACAAATAGATTTCTGTACAATAATATGTACGTATTATACATATAAACCTTCCTCTTGAATCACTCTATCTATTAAAAAAACCGCATCAAAATCCGTTGCGTAGTTTTAAAGATTTAAGCATACAAAGGGACTTAGGGTCAGAGAAAGCGACTTTGTTTTATACTATGTAGTGATTTTGACTCCAAACTGACAGTGGAGACTTTAGACTGACGTTAAGTATGATCTCATGCAATGAGTGCAATTGTCAAGCGTAGCCTTGGAGAGGGGAGGGACAGAAAAAGGGGGAAAAATACATTTGTATATAAAATCATATTATTTAAGTATACTTGACCAGATTTTTTTGATAAAATTAGCTCATGGTAAGTACTATTGAGATGTAGGTTCGAATCCAAGTGGGGTAACATAGATTTTTTTATTCTGGCAGCGAATCTGGTGCGAGAGAAAATCTTTAACAATTTCGAATTTAAAACTACCCTCGACATTATAAGTGTTTAAACTGCTAGATATTTTATTCTCAGTAATCTACTAGGTATTCGAACCTACATCGACCAAATCAATTATATTTCATGCATTTATTTATCAAAATATGATTTATTATTTCTTTACCTATTTTACTTTTAACATCATTGAGTACTAGAGCGGGTGTCGCATTCAAAATATGTAATTAAACGCGGAAATAGAGCGAGAGGGAATATAGTGTGAATAGGAGTAAGAGAGACAAATAATGGCACATAGATCGCTGTTGTCATAGCCCCGGGAACAGAATGAGAGGGAAGATAATGTGATGCATTAGTGTGAAAAAGACAATAGTGGTCAATGTATCGCTATTGTCACAATCGTGGGAACAGAGCGAGAGGGAATATAGTGAAAAGTGTAGGAGTGAAAGAGATGACTAGTGGTATATGTATCTGTCCTTTTATCACAACCGTGGCAACAGAGTGAGAGAAAATATAGTGTGATGCGTAAGAGCGAAAGAGAAGGATAGTGATGTTTACCACTTATTATATTTTGTTTGCGGTGTCACCTTTAGTGCTACAATGTTTAAGGTATTGTACCTATATTGGTATTTATTTTTATTTGGTATATTCCCCCTTCTGTAGGCTACGGGTTTGTAGTAAATGAATCTAAATAGAAATCGCGATACGCTTGACGTGTCCAAATGTTTTCAACAACTTGCCAAATATTTTCAATTTTTAAAAAATCAATTACCTAGTTGTGCCTCCGTTTTTTAACATTTTTTCCTTTGCGAAACGGTTTAGGTACTTGATAATGTAGGGACATACCATAAAAAAGCTATAATGAATTATAAACAGTATTGGTGTCGGGATCAACGATATTTTTACTGGTACTGTTTACATTTTCCTTTGACATTCTAACAGCCGCTGCCAATAAACAATCCCAATCCAAAATTTGCTTGTTTAGATTGACAGCTCAATCTTTTTTCTGATACTATATTGCCAATAATCAATCTCAGTAGTGAAAAAACTATGGCAACATAACAAGAGACCAATCGAAAAGTAGAAAACAATCCAGATTGACTTCAATCTAATTTTTTCGATTGATTATTGTAGAGTAAGATCCCAGGCCCCCCAGACGTTACTTATTTTCTCATAAAAAATATAAATGGGATAAAGTAGTGTTAGTACGTACTTTGAGTGTGTGCATACCTGCTATCTTGTGTCGACGGCCAATTCATAGGTACCAGGTGCTAAAGGTAGATAAATACAGTACTGACTTTTCTTAAATTCTCAGTGCTGATTTTTACATATGTTTTAGATAATTTTGTTAAAAATTAATAATAATTATTGCCAGACACTTTCCATCGGCGCTTATCCTTAACAGACGCTTTAAAGCTTCAAAAAAAATAACATATTTTTACTTATAATCTCACTCTTGATTTTTATATATGATACTTAGGGAACTATTTGAACACCCCTGGTCAGCAGCCAGACCAATTGGAGGGGTCAAACATACCCCCAGACACACATAAAGTGTCGCTATGTGTATGAGCGTGAGGTCATTATTTGTACGCTTGAGTGTGAGAGAGATATCTATTTATCGATATCTTTCTTACTTAAAAATGCAGAGTACCAGATAGCATTTATGAAACTCGGCGATATTCAGTGACTTAGAACTAGAGCAAAATGTGTTTAACACTATATAAAAATTTGTTTGTGAACTGTACAACGTGGCCGGAATAATTGACGTAGATGCTGCCCGACTCCAACTCTTCATCAACACTTATATGGTTTGTGACGTAAATGAAGAGTTCAATCGCAAAAATGTGAAAAACTTTGATGCAAGTAACTTACCACCATGCAAAAGTGAGCTTTTACAGCAGTTTGGACATCACTAGTCTCTGGAAGAAAATTAGTATTTTTAGTCCTGACAATAATGGGTGGACGTTGGAAGACAATAAATATATATCTTAAAATTACACAAAGCTATACATGTCTTTCTTCTTTCGGATTATTTGTAGTTTGAACATTTTGCAATTCAGCGTGATCTTTACTGTCATCATCGTCTAAGTTTGATAAGTCATCATCAACCCAATGTTGGCATTGACTATCTTCATTATCATCCTTATTACTTTCATTTTCTGTAACAAAAATAACATAATTAAGAATCAAAGAGTTACACGGTTATATCAATTATTCAAAGTTAAAGTATAATACCTGATGCTTCTTGAAGCGATTCACTGACAAAGCTCGGCAATTGGTCCCCATCGAACCAGTTAAAATGATATTTATTGTCTTCCAACGTCCCATTATTGTCAGAACTAAAAATACTAGTTTTCTTCATATATTACTGGTGGTAGGTCTCTCATATGTGAGAGGCTGCCTGGGTGGGTACCACCGCAATGTTTATTTCTCTCGTCAAACAGCAGTTTAAATGCACTGTTGTGTTTCGGATTGAAGGATATTGTAGCCAGAGGAACTACTGGACATATTGAGACTTTACATCTTATGTCTCAGGATGGCGAGCGCAGTGGAATGCCAAGCAATGCTTTGTAATTCAAGGTGTTGTTTGGTTCTACTACTGTTCATGAGCGGTCGTATCGCTTACCATCAGGCGAACGGCATTCTCGTCTCGCCATTCAAAGCAATAAAAAAAAAATGGGCATTCTTCCAGAGACTAGTGATGTAATTAGCTCGTCCAAACTGCTGTAAAAGCTCACTTTTGCATGGTGGTAAGTTACTTGCATCAAAGTTTTTCACATTTTTGCGATTGAACTCTTCATTCGCTCATACACATAGCGACACTTTATGCGTGTCTGGGGGGATGTTTGACCCCTCCAATTGGTCTGGCTGCTGACCAGGGGTGTTCAAATAGTTCCCTAAGTATCATATATAAAAATCAAGAGTGAGATTATAAGTAAAAATATGTTATTTTTTTTGAAGCTTTAAAGCGTCTGTTAAGGATAAGCGCCGATGGAAAGTGTCTGGCAGTAATTATTATTAATTTTTAACAAAATTATCTAAAACATATGTAAAAATCAGCACTGAGAATTTAAGAAAAGTCAGTACTGTATTTATCTACCTTTAGCACCTGGTACCTATGAATTGGCCGTCGACACAAGCTAGCAGGTATGCACACACTCAAAGTACGTACTAACACTACTTTATCCCATTTATATTTTTTATGAGAAAATAAGTAACGTCTGGGGGGCCTGGGATCTTGGACCATTGGCATCGGCCGTAAGACAGTTTATGCAATTTTTTTAACGAATGTTTTTCTGCTCAAACTGAATTCAAAATTAGTACGAATGGGCTAGTCTCTCATAGTTTCTGATACACGAGATTCTATCTTAGTGGGGTCAGCCACCGTAGCCAAATTACAAGTGTTTCATATCTATTCTCATTCCACAATCGTTAACGCCTTGGTGTAAACGATAACGTTTCATTTGCGCTAATCAAATTGCAATTTGGATAAAATTTGTATGGGTGTTACGCCCGAATACTGGAACGACACTCAAATAATAAGTTGCTCTTAACAGCGCACGGCCCACTTAGCCAGTACATTTAATCGGGATTAACGTAGTTAAGCGCAACTTCTATTTAAGTTGCGTTCCAGTATTCGGGCGTTAGAGTTTTGCGTTGTAGAAAACGATTATATTCTATTCTCTCGTAAGGAACGAAAAGAAATGTTGTATTTTGGCTAGGATTTTTCTATTCCTTTTCTCTGACCACGTGATTTATCGATGTTAAATGTCATTACCATACATTTTTTAGTTATCTACTGGCGATTACGATTGTAGTTAACGTTTGGCGTTTATGACTGTAGAAAGAGATTGGAAGCGCTTCTAACTTGGCTAACCCCCCCCAAGAATATGTGTAATTGTTGTGTGTATTTGTCATTTGAGAACCTCGCGATGTCTATGTAGATTCATTTCTGTGGTATTCAGCTTGGCTGTTTACTGAATTGATAGGTGCCTGCCAATGGATTTTAAGGCTTATAAAAAACAAAATATAGGTTTCGTTTAAACCGGCTTCAGAAAAGGAAGTGTATTGGAGCAATATTTATACAGGGAGCGCAAAAAAATGGCGCACTTGCTCAGTTGGGTACAAGGGCATAATAATAATATCGTAATAAAAAAATAATATTTGGAAAATACCTATCCATTTTGAAGTTATGACCGTTTAAAGTTTTCAGTTTAATCACCACTTTTTCGCATAAAACCAGTTGGAATAGATGAAGAACAAGATTTAAACACATACGTATTTTTTCGTTTCGTCGTTAATTGAACGGTTAATGAAATATACCACGAAAACCATTTTTAACAGCATCAAAACTTTCTTAGACATCGCTTTAACCGTTGTTTACACATGGGTAAGGTCATGAACTCTTAGCTGTATAATTTATCCTTCTCTAACTTCAAAAAAGGATATTTTTTGTTTCATTTCAAATAAATCAATCAGTTAAACAGGGACGTACTCAGATTTAAGCGTCAATAAATTAACAACATAATAATTTTAGGTGCAGTTGCATCGTGTATGGATTGACTATTATTTTGTTTGTCATTATTTTCCTTAGTGTCACAAATCCAAACTGAAAGACACCAAGAAATCACATTGGTCATCGCTTAAATCATGTAAGATTGCGAATTCAATTATAATTAGAAAAGTTTTCGTAATACCTACATAACATTTAAATTATCTAAATTATTAATATTCATTGTAAAAATAATCTGATGACACTGATTAATAAAAAAATAATATTTTTAAAATGATGGCCCAATTCTGAATTCGGCCCTATTAGTCAAAGGAAGCCGCCGGTCATAGTGTACTTCGTCGGATCCAACGCGGCTCGATTATTCTTCCTTTGAGATTGCCGCCGCCCTTTGTGAGCGCGAGCCGAAAGGCGGCAATGTCTTTGTCGGTAACTTTTAGCATTTTGCAAAAGAAGACCGACATCTTGAGGTGTGTTCACACTACACACTTGATATAACTTAATTTGATTAAGTACCTATTCCGATATAAAAGTTACGTTAAAAAAAATATCTTATTGGACTGATAGAATGGTCCTTACTTGCTCAAGAGCTTATAATATTATTTAAATATGTCATCAACCGATCCAGTCAGTTACAAATTGCCTATTTAATGTTGCTTATTATTGTATTTAACATTACTTTAATGTGTTTTGAAAATAATGTTACTTTAAAGTAATAAAATTTCTTCTAAATTCTTATACCTAGAGAAATGTCGTCTACCATTACAGCATAGAATTTGCATATGAGACTTCTGTGAGATAAAATTAGTGAAATCAATAAACACTAACCAGTAATTTACTGCACTGGAGACCCCGTGCCCTGCAGTGGCACGTATATGAGCTGATACAGTACTAATACTAATTGTTCACATGAATTATTATGAACTCAAATAGGAAAGCTTTGTATCTAATGTGAACAGGCCTTTATCTTTCAAAAATCAAAATAATAATTTATTTTTTATTAGTTGGATTCGGATTGCGATCGCGTGTGCATGTATTAGTCGTGTGCATATTATTGTAAATTCGTTTTCAGTTATTTTGAGTAAATTTTATTAATTTCACTATGCTTTGAACATTATCCAATTTGATAGCTTTTGATGTAACTTGTGTTATGTGAAATGCAAAACAAAAAGTGATTTGTGCTACCAAACTGTGACAGTGTTTTCGTGCGGGTTTTGGCGGATCCTGCGCTTCCATCCTTGCCTATCAAGGTCATTACGGTTTACATTACAAGGTCAGTTAACTATTTTAGTGGTCATTAACAACTAACCAGCCCATATGAGTCACCGACGGCCTCCGTGGCACAGTTGGTAAGAACTGCCTGTGAAATGAGAGACCGCGGGTTCGGTTTCTGCCCCGAGACAAATAATTTCCATGAACCATAATTATTTTTCTAATCCCCGCGACACAAGATTTGTATCTTAGTGTGGGGTTAGTACCCATGTATGTGACTGTTGACAGTATTAATTTAATATCCTTTTTATGTACCCTGAGCGTTATGTACACAATCGCACGACTTATAAGTAAATAATGAGCTATGCTTATTTATTGTTGAGTGTACCGTTCAGTTGTAAGGTTCAATCACTTTAGCGTAATGTGTTAAGGGTTAGCATATGTAAGGTTAGTTTTTTTTTTTCTCGGCATCTTTCTTAATATTCGCTAGCGCCATGCAAATCCGTATTAATTAAGATGCCTTCACCATATACTGTAATGTATATTAGCAGGTGCGCCGTTTTCTTGCCCACCCTGTATATTTCAGCGTTTTTCTCAAAACGTACTCATTTTATTTGGAGAATATTAATAAAGGTATTCTTTTTTTTTTCGAAATAGTTTTGACAAGATCCTTTGGATCGATTTTAATATAAATAATTATTTGGACTGTTTTCAATTAGAGAAATAAACGCCTTAATTTTTTTTATCCTCAATTTAAAAAAAATGAACAAAAAATTAAAAGAATTCTGGATACCTATGCAATAATTAAATTTGGGTATGCAAAAAAATATTATGTAATGCTTACAATTTTTTTTTAAAAAAGGCTCAAAATAAATCCACTGGCAGGTTAAAGCCATATTTCTCATTTTATTAAGAGTAAAAAATATTGAAAATAAAATAACAATTTAGCCAAATGTTTGGGTGCTAAATTTAACTGACGATATTTGGGAATGCCAAACCTCGATTAGGTAAAGGAATAAAAATATATAATTAACAATTTTGAAATGTATTGACGTGGAACATTCGTATTTATTTTTTAATTTATATAATTTATTTATATTTGTTTATTTTTCAAGGGTTTTTATTTTATTAAAAAATAGAACTATGTTGCCAGAGTTTAAAAAAACTGAATTATTAAATTTATATCGGTATAAAATGATCGTTAATTATTTTTGTCCGTCATAAAAAAATATTAGTTTAAAAAACGAATATAAATGTGATCCAAAAATCAAATATCAAAATGCCCGAAAAGTTATATTGCTACAAAACTCTGGCAAATAGTTTTATTAAAAAAGCAAACCTGGTGATTTATTGGACTTGCCAATTTGTATTTTTTTTTTACACGTGCAGCCATAAAGATCTTTTTGTGAGAATGTCGATAAATCTAAATACTGGCTACAGAACGAAATGTATTGTAATATCTAGTCCTATCTCCCAATATTTGGGTATCTGAACAATTACAGAACAAACGAAACCTTTGATGACGTTTTTTTGCTGATGGGGCAAAATTACAAAAAGTTTTTGCAAAAAATGAATTGTGTCCTATTGACCAAAACGAGACATATCAGAAAAGGTAATATTTTTTGATCCGGAAAGTTTTGTTTTTTTTTTGGTAAATGTAAATTCATATGAAATAAATGAGAGCAGCTAACGAGAGATAAGATCTGATTTAAAATATTAATTGTATTTATTTTATGTATTTTCTGGCAAATATTGAAAACAAGGTGGGTAAAGAATTTTATATAAAACGGTTTAACATTACAGGCATTTAAAGTATTAGTTTTAAGAGATTTTCAATCTCCAATAAACGAATAACTATTAACAGAACTATGGGATTTGAACTCCGCCAATCCGCACTAGGCCAACTTTGTGGACTAACGGTCTTTCTCTATATCCGATCTATCTTTAACAAGAGGTTTTAATAGCTACCATTACTATGTCAGTACAATCTTATGCATCATAAAACAAAGAAACAAATATATATTTATCTTACCTAGCTATTTATAAATATACACCATATCTATATATCTCTTATCTTTGTCAACTGAAACATAAAATGCATCGAAATATCAAATAAAATCTTTTGTAAAAGATAGGTAGAATTTAGAGAACGGTTGTTAACCCTCTCAATCTAACTCGATTGTACCGAAGTCTATCTTTAGAACGGGCCGATTATTACGAGCTCAATATGTAGTATTCATTTTACCAATCTAGATTTTTAATATATGCCAGATGTTTAGCAGTTTAAAAAAAACCGCTTTTACTAGTCAAATAGCTACTTGGTAGAATTTTGAAAAACTTTTTGCCCCAAAGCAACGAGGGTAGTTTCGCTGTAGCCAGTTTCGGCATCAAAATCACAGATGGCGGTAGAAACAGCGGGTCACAGCACCTAGTTTGTAGTGTTTGTACGAAACGCGCGTGCCCGTTTAACACTGTATTCAATATATCGTTACCCCTCGTGTGTGTTGTTTTATTTCAATTAATTTAATTTTCAATTAATGTTATATAATAGCATAATAAAAGTCAATTTAATGACAGCCTTCATGACGCAGGCGGTTCGACACCGCCTGTGAAACGAGAGGCCGCGGGTTTGATCCCCGCACCAAGAGAAATGTTTGTGCGGCCCTCAAATATTTCTTCCGGGTCTGGGTGTTTGTGAGACTGAAAAGTCTAGTAATTCCTGATATCCGTACTCAAGACTCAATCTTAGTGTGGGTTCAGGACTATGTATGTGACTATTGGGTGCTATTTATTTATTATTATTATTTAATCATTTTACAGGCCGGACCTTAGATGTAGTATGAACGCTACATCAAGGTATTTTTATACTGGCTTAATGACTGCACTGCATCTGATGGTAAGCACAAATGCAAGGTAGAATACCGAATGGTATGTATCAGATGGCAGTCCCATGCCATTCGATACAATTATACCGACTTGCTAAGTTTTCTCTTCAGATTATGACGAGCACATTGTATCAGAATATTTGCAATGAAGAAAAAGTTTTGCATTAACTTGTACGATTATCTCTCATGTATCCAGTATATGACAATGGTAATACACGACGGAGTGTATCACCCGTTACATCACTCAGCTGTTTATCACTGGATATTTGTTACGGTTAAATTCAGTCTATAAGGAAATTCAGGGGTTTGTTTTTTAAACACTTATACAGAGTATAATAAGACTGCTACCGCAAAACGAGGTTTAGTGATTTCAATAATAAAGCGAGTAAAAATTTTGCAAAAAATGAGACATTTTTTTTTGTTATATTTTCTTATCGTCGTATTTGGGTGGTAAATACATAGTTTATTTCCAAAATAATAGTGTACCTACATCCTTTTATTTTTAAAGATGCTATGGTTCCCATGGGTTTAAATTATTATTTTAGCAAAAATCAAGGATTTACCACCCAAACCATACACGATATTTAAAAACTCCCAAAAATATTGTCGCGTTTCATTGTGTTTGTAGTCACTAAAACTACCACCCGGCTTCGTTTTCGATAGCAGGTTTGATGTACCCTGTATGTTTTATGGATTATAACAACAGACATGAATCAAAATTAACGTAAACTGGTGCAGTGTAACTAAATGAAACTTTGTTGAAGTAAACCAAGCTTTAGACACGTGAAGCGATTCTCGCGGCGTCTATTTAGATTCAAGTCTATGATTTTATATTAAATAATTTAAAGTTAAATGAAACAAACTAATCATTCAAATGAAATATATATATATATATTCCAATTAAAATTTTAAAATATAACGAACAATGATACTTTATCCTAATGTTCAACACAACGCTCCATCACAACTACATAATATGTTAAGATATGCCCTCAAACCAATTATCTATCTTCAGTTATAAACAGAAATGTAATTATACCCTTTTAAGGCCGGTATCTATAACCTATCTTTAAAAAGCAGTAAAGATAGCTACCATTAGTTTATGCATTTTTCTGTTTCAATAAACATAGATTAATACTTATCTATCTATAAATATGTACGGCATAGTTATCTATCTTTATTTATTGAAACAAAAGCATTGTCATATTCTAGTGGTAACTATCTTCGACTTATCAAAGATAGGTTAGAAAGACTGGCCGTGAGAATTAAAACAAAGTAGCACTTTGATATAAATAGACAGGTTTCGTTAAAATTTACAATTGATAGCCTCCGTGGCGCAGTTGGTTAGACACCGCCTGTGAAGCGACAGGTTTGATCCCCGTACCGAGAGAGACCACGCACTGCTGAAACTTATTACACATGTAGGTAACTATGAAGGGTTTCACGTTTGTACGGTAGTCGGTATCCAGGCAAAAACAAAGGTCTTACCACAAGTATCTCATTTTACTACACGGAAATAGACAAAGCAATCATATTAATAGTACTCAACAATTCCTAGCGCACAAAAGCTTTATCCTTACACTTCTTTCGCAGGTTTAAATAATAAATTCATAGTAACCCGTTAATTCTCTGTGTACGGAAAAAGCCGGATAAGATATGGCGGCAAAAACAAAAATACACACCCAACAGTCACATACATAGTCCTGACGCCTAGACTAAGATCGAATCTAGTTTTGTATCAGAAAGTACTAAACTTTTAGGTGTCACATAAACTCAGACCCGAAACAAATATCTGTGGATCACACAAACATTTGTTTTGGTGCGGTCTCGTTTCACAGCCGGCGTCTAACCAACTGCGCCACGGAGGCTTTCCAAAGTGATATTTTTTTCAAAAAATTAAATCCTTCCTTTCTCATATTTCACTCAGAGACGTTTAATTTCAATTTAATTCAAATTTAGTTAGATTCTCTTGGCGAAATCTACACTAAATAGTGACTTAATTGTTATTAAGTTTCTCTGCAGACAACACCTCACATTCATAATTAATAGGAAACCAAGTGCGTTTCGATAAATTATGAGCTGTATTTTTTTAAAAGTGTAGGTCTCGCCCTTTAGGCATTATCTGAAATTCTTTGATCTAAGATATTAAAAAGGCAACAATATAACAAAGCCCAGGGTTAAGCCATTCATTTAAAATTGATTTCTAAGTACTTAACTTTCATATTTTTATAATTGGACAAAGAGGACATATCTCAAAATGGGTATATTAACAATTATTTCTTGACTTTGGGAACATTTGTGTAGAATTTATTTATAATATATTTATTGGGGTGGCCACATTTCCTAACATGGTTTAGGTTAACTAAACAAAAAAATATAAAGGCATAGCCAAGGCAGGTACATAGTATTTAAAAAGAAGTACTAAAAATAAGTTTATTTTTAAATATATTTTTCAATTTAACTCATGTGTATTGGTTTGAATTTCAACCATAATAAGCGTTCACCCCGTGTATTTAACATTTTATAAATAGATTTTGCTATGTCAGATGAAAATATATTTTAGAAAAAATATGAAATCGGGAATTTTCTGTTCAACATATTAGATAAGACGCGAGCGCTCCTAACGGCGGCGGTCTGTTGAACTAATTGAATTAAAAATATATTTAAATGGTACACGTATATATTATTAAATATGATGGTAATCAGTAATCATCTTTGGTCTATATTTGCTCACAGTTGAAAACACAAGATATATCCAAACTACGATGGAAAACGAAGTGACTAAAATTACGAAAAAGAGCGATAGATTTTTTAAATTTATTTTAATACTGTTGTGTTTGGGTGGAAGACACGTAGTTTTTCTTAAAATATTAATGTACATTCATGCGTTTTTAAAGATGCAATGATTTAAATTATAAACCACCACCACCTAACACGATAATACTTAAAAAATCGTCGCATATTTTTCTACGAAATTTTTAGTTGCTCAGTGTTTGGCCTGGCTTCGTTTTCGGTCGCATTGTGGATATACCCTGTACGTTACTGTTAAAACAAGACAATATCATCAAAATAATGGAACTTTTAGCACGATTTGTAAATATAATTTATGGTATTGAACCAATATATTCAATAATATAGGAAAACGGTAAAAAATAATTATAATCTTTATTTTATGTCTCTTTATAAGTTTAGAGAGAGTTCCTTTAGATTTTAAACTGCCATTTTAAGGATTTTCACAAGCCTTACGCTAGAAAATTTAATACAAAAAAAAGAACATAATTTAAATTTAATAAAATAGATAGATTCGATTCTGTTAATGGGACATAGATATAAATAATATGGACATGATAATATAACAAAACAATCGTCGCTCGCAATCATTTGAAAATTGTATAACAAAATGATTACATTAATTGAATTTAATATCTATATTTGAATTTTTATTTAAGGAATAAATCTAACATTTGGCGCGATTTTCATGGCCATAATGACACTCCCAATGTACTGAAGGCCTATCCTTAGTTATAATTATAAATCAATGTGTTAACAGGACAACACAAAACAATCTGACACAGCCAAATTAATTCATTTAACACTTATTATTGCGTTTTACGATAAAATATTTCACATCACAATATATTGTTATATCTACTTAAAGAAAATTATATATTTGTAGACGCTCGATCGGAAATTGTGAATGTATTAAAAATATCGGAGAGCCGCTATAATTAAATCTTGAAAATGGAACGTTCGAGAGTATAAACAATGTTTAGTCTTTTCTGGCGAGTCTTGTTATTAAGAATTATTATGGAAAGCAATAATTAAATAATAAACGGATATTTTTTAAGTTGAAAATAAAAATAGTTTTTATGGATAAATACATGCACAGATCCGTTTAAGTTAATTATATAAAGTATATATAAGTTGATATATAGATATAAAACATCGCTCAGTGAAACACGAATGGAACGAAATATAATGTAGTTATTATAATTATATCAACCTTAATATATTACTATTAATAATTCTCGCATTAATCATATAATGTTTGTACAAGTAGTTATGTATCAGCAATTATTGATTGTAATTTCTGTTGAACCTCAAATGAAACTCCAAATATTACCGCCATTTTGCTAAAATACAAGATGGCCGATATTCACAATTTCCGATTAGACTGTTCTAACAAGACTTTGTGCATACTAACTACATACTAGATTCAGTGATATAGATATAGGTAAACTGTGACAGTTTTATAGAAATAGATTTTTTATACTAATATTCGGGTGAGATAGAAAATAAAGTTCTGGCTAAGTCCCTTCCAATGTGCATTTTACAGTATGCGTGGTTTTACTTATTTTTAATTATATTACCAACTGATATCCAGCCTTTTCAGGATAAATCGGAACAAAAAACGTTATTTCAAACGGCCAGTCCTTATAACCTATCTTCAACAAGCAGTTAAAATGGCTACCATTAGATAATGTTATTGCAACTTGTAAATGCTATACAAATCTTTAATACCCATGCATCATAATTTTATTTTATAATTCTCGTTTTTGTTGTTTTGTAATATTTATGTTGTTGGTTTTTCTTTCTTAAATAAAATATAATAAAATAAAATAAACATAAAAGTACATCGACGTTTTATGCTAATGATAGCCATTTTAAATTTTTAATGATGGATACTAAGAGACTGGCCGTAAATTGGATGGTTGTTACCTTATTATGTGTTGTCAGAATAAGTATTTCCAACACGATTTAAAAATAAGACTACGTACTGAAATATATAGGTAAATTATTTTTAATGGAAAAGGAAAACTATTGTGAAAAATTACACGACATTCTTCCTGAAAACACTAGATATTTCTTCATAAAAAAGTACCAGAGCATTTCACACTGTTTAGGACGCTGGGTTCACTTACTGTCATATATACGATCTTACAATTTACAATATAACTTATATTTTTTTGCATTTTATAAAAAAACATTGGTTACATTCACTCATATTTTTTGCTACCATGGTCACTTTTCGTCATGGTTACAAAAATGTCAGGTAAATGTCAATATGTATATTTGGAAGGAACTACGGTTACAAAAATAACGATTATTACATGCAGGTACATATAATTGAGAGATACTCTATAGATTGGATTTTAAAGTTTTTGTAACAATATATGCTGGAAATAAAATAAATATTTACTTACTTTGTTTATTCAATTCCTTGTTTTGTGGAACTCGGGTTACGTAATATATAATTTGGCGTGTATTTTGCAAGTGTCGTGAAATTTTGCAACCACGAGAAATATAAACCAACATTTTTCGTTATTTTTTAATATGATTAATTGGTTCTAAAATATCTCGATTTAAATTAACTTATTGAAGAGGTATCATGGTTGGAAAAAAAACATTAAATTGTTTTTATTTATTTATATTAACGGAAATAAATGACAGTATGCAAAATACACACAATGGGTCCCTTTTAAAATAAATATTGCATTTAATTATTGCTCACAGAAAATACTATAGTAATATTGTTACAAAAACTAAAAAAAAGAATTAAGCTAGACTAACTTATTTAGACTTTTTATTGTCTAACTAAAAATTTGATTTTATTACCTATCTAAGTGTGCCAAACTAGTCCTTTGAGGTATCTATATCTATAGACTGACATATTCGTGCACGACCGTCCTGCGGAATACAGGAGGTTGGGGTAAACAGTTAACGATAGATATTAGCGGAAAAAATAATACAGCCATACAAAAAAGGTATTCCAAAGTCTTCCAATTTCTAAAATGGTTTGAGTTAAGGCCAAAATCGAGATAAATAACACGTTTTTATAAATAAAAATATTAAACGGTGGCATAACCTTTCCCCCGTCTCCTTTTCACTGGATGGTGGCGCACCAATTTCAGTCTAGTCTAAATCAGTTTGTCTAGCCGCAAAATATATCTAGCATAATAGGACGAGAGATTTTCATTGTTATGAGAAAACGGGTGATAGTCACGTTCAGAAGTAACTAAAGCTGCCCAAAATATATTTTTTACACTAAATAAGGTATATGATAACTAAACTAATTTAAAAAAACCTGTGGCACTTATATTTGATGTACAATTAAAAATGTATAATTTCTATTAAAATAAATACATGGGTTCACACTTATATTTGTCTGTTAATTTATTAAATTGGTTACTTAGTTTTTTAGTATACGTATTATTTATAACAATAAAATCGAATAAAACAACAGTGATACGTAATCTATTACAATATTAGCAATGCTTTTTATTTAGAAAATATACCAATGCATATACAGGGTGATATTGACACATTGTACTTATTTTAAACCATGAAACATGTTTGTCATCACCCCAGGCGACAATTTACATAATTTAAAAAAAATATTAGAAGATATTTTATCAAAAATTGAGATTTTAGTTCTTACTATTTTTGGGCATCCCATATAGATACAAGTTTTTTTTACCGCTTAGCTGAACTTCAGTTCAGTTCGGAAACTCATCTGAGCTATAAGAGACTCGGTATCTATAGTGGTTGCTGAATATCCTTGAAACCTAAAATCGCGATTTTTTACAATACTATCTGGCAGTTTTTGTTCAAACTTGGTACAATGTTATCTGGGATGGTTAGGAGCATGTGGTTTAAATTAAATACCAGATGTCAATATCACGCTGAATATGAATTTAAATCAATTCCTTTATAATATAACATCACCCGTTTCCTCAAACAGAAGGCAAAGTAATCTGTCAACCAGATATTAATCTAGAAATACAAGTATTTACAGTATAGAATCAGCTTTGGTGATGTTACGGACCTCTAACGGAATCGGAATTTGCACTAATAGAATTGGAATTAGATTAAACTTTGTCTCCTATATGATTATTAAATATATCACAATATTTTTTAAATAGCGTAGGAATGTTGTATTGCATGATTATTGTCACCTACAGATATTTGTCTAATCGTGGGTGTTGTAAAATAATTTAACTCTACCCTTTATTTAATAAGAACTAATAGGGTTGTGATAGCTGAAAGTAGCTGTAATTCAGAAAGCTGGATTGGATTTTGGTTAATATAATGTGTTACAGAGGAGTGGATTCTAAGAATATAATGAATATAAACTGTAAACATAGATTATCAGGTAAATCAAATATGAAAAAAAATCTACAAACTAACAATAATAAGGCATTATAGCTTAATATCGAAAAACTATTTTACATTACATTTGTGTTCTTATCGATTCTATAGAATTGAAATTGGTTTTATGAATCGGAATTAGATGTCCGTAACATTTATATTCTAAGTATAGTATTCTGAGGTGGATAATAAATATTTTAGTATTCAAACAATTCATATATAGATTTTATTTGGATATATCTATGAATGCAGTTTAACAGTGTTTCAGTGTATGGAGGCAGTGAAAACTTTATATTTTTATATTTTACGCGCTTATTATTGTGTATTTTTGTTAATCAGTTTATTTATAAGTGCCTTAGATATTACGATTAATAACTAAAATGTTGTATTTTGACCCATTTCTATAAGACAGTGTATAATGTCGGAGGAAAATACATTATCTAATGGTATTTTATACACCAACATATCTAATTTTGCCGTGGCTTTTTTTTTCTGATAAGTATTTAAGGCATAAAAGCGTCAAAAAAAGAAATTTCGGATTTCTATTAGAAAGGAATTTAATTTTTTTCCACTGCCCCCTATAAAATATCTGCTGTGCCCTTGCCAAACCAGTGCTTTTTATACATCGATATTTAAACTCCTTGTTTATGGTATTACGTATATTATTCAAAAAGATCAGCATCTGAGATATAAGTACATGCACCCAACAGTCACATACATAGTACTGACCCCACACTAAGATTCAGTCGTGTCAGAAACTACGAGAGACTATCGGTCTCACAAATCCCAGACCCGAACGAAATGCCTGAATTTTTTTTTCTCGTTGCGGGGATCTAACCCATTAACTCTTGTTTCACAGCCCAATTCCAACCAACTCCGCCTGGAAGTTGTCATCAAAGTAAATAAGTGAATATCTTATTAATATCTTGCATTAAAACTGAGTTATGGAAATAATAAATACACATAGTTCTGACCTCGCACTAAGATCGAGTCTTGTGTAGAAACTACGAGAATTTTCGTTCTCAAATACTCAGACCCGAAACAAATACTTGAGTGCATCGAGGTATTATACTAGAGCGGACATCGGGAACAAAATCTGTGCGAATGTTGCGTGCGCAAGGGTACACAGTGAAGCAAGAGGGAAAATAATGTTACTTCGTTGGCGTGACAGAGACAGAAATAGAATGTACCCTACATTTTGTCACAAACATTTTGTTTGTAGTGTCCCCTCTAGTATATTATCTCAATGCTTGTGTGATACAAATATGAGCCTGTGTGCGGGATCGTAGCGGGCTTCCCACACTCTAAAATCTCTTTAAACTGCTTCTTTTTTTAATTGCGACCATATATGATATATAGTAGAATTTAAAAATACACGCACATGTATTTTTTGGTAAATCGAAATGTGTATACGTAATACCAATAAACGAATAGTGTATTAGTTTTTTTTTTACCTTAATTGACAATAGAAACGTATTTGGCAGTATGACATTTTTAAACTGGACATAATGGTTTTATATCAGATTTTTAACATACATATTTATTCTTAGCTTAATTTAAAGTCTCACCTTTTTGGGAAACTGATATTTACTACTTACTACAACGTATTCAAAACGTCTGTGGGCATTTGGCAAAGTTTGATGCCATGCCATAATTGGCCTTTTATTTTAGCCTTTTCAACATTTATCATGGCGTAAAATAGTATGCATTTAAACACTTTTTTACATGGCTTTTTTGCTTTCAACATTTCACACTTGGGAGAAAAATGTTTTTTGAGCCTGACCCGTAGGTAGATTTTGGTCGATGTTTTTGTGTTCCATTTTACGAAGAATTTATAATAATTATATTAATATACCTACCTACACAATATTTTAAACAACCACAGTTAAAATGTTTCCCACATCAGGTATTTTATATTTAACAATTTATTAGATACCATTTCTTAAAATAATAAATATACCAAAATATATTATTAAGACATATTTAATCATAAAATGATATACAATAATGTTTAAGAAACCGAAATTAACAAATATTTCGTTAAATGGAACGCTACTGACCAAAAAGTTTTTAATATGTTTTTTTTTTATCCTTTTGCCAAATGACCACAGCTCAGCAACACATTTACGACACAAGCGTATTATACTTATCATATAATCATCAAAAAACAAATCACATTATTTCTCATATATTTATACACCACCGTAATAATTAATTCGTACAAAATCAAACTTTTTTTTCAATAAAGCGCATATTTGAAGGAATACTGCTGCCGGTTGGCAAACAATGCCGCAAAAGGTTCTCAAACTTATTTCGATCGCTCCTTTTATTTTTATTTATAAGGATCTCTAACAAATAATTACAAGCTTTACTATTGTAGTATTGCAATTTAAACGTGCTTCTTTACTTATAGGATTCTTTAAATAATAATTTTATTATTTAATTATACACCCAACAGTCACATACATAGTCCTGACCCCACACTAAGATCGAATCGTGTGTCGTGTATCAGCAACTACGAGAGACTTTTCGGTCCCAGACCCGAGATAAATACCTGCGGTTCACACAAACGTTCGCAAAAATATCTTGATAAAGGTTTTTTTGTAGGTTTATTATTTTTTATTAAAAGGAGCTCTCTAATTACAAAGATACATTTTATGGTATTATTTTCCAACCGACAACATCCTAATTTCAATAGATTTTTAAAGGATATGGACATTTTCCATCGCTTTTAATGGGGAGTAATTGTCTTTCGTTTGCCTTAAAGGTAGAGATAGGTAGTCAATGTGTTAGGTTTGACTTCTGCAAAGGTATTTTAGTCAATGATTCGGGTAGAATCGTTATTTTCTAAGAAGTAGTGATGATCAGGGCATTTTGAAGCATATTATGTGGTAAAATTAAAGGAAGATCATTTTTACACAATGTAGAAACTGACAATTACTCCCCGCACAGTTTTGTCACATACAAAAATCCACCCATTGTATACATTTACAAATATCATTAAGTAAGATAATTTAATATTTAATAGATTAAAAATAAATTAAATATATATTTTTTCACGATTTAACAATTATACACACATATTATTGCATCAAAATGATAAATTTTCGCTTAAATATATTCGCTCCGCACTTTTTCCCATGAACACGTTTTGACACTCAAAGGATTGTGTCGATTACGTCATTGCTTCGCAAAAAATATTGGTAAATTAAAATTTGTGCTTTCATACTACTTTCAAACTAGCCAGTAGTTTTAACGACCAATTGAAAACAAGTATTTCTAAAGTAAAAACAAACTGGACATTATACTGAATTTACTAGAACATTCTGTATAATAAAGAATGTTTTATAAATAAACAAAACTCGAATAAGTTTGAATTGTGATCCTAAAGACACCTTGATTACTTTAGCTAACAATCTCGAATCTCAAAAGTTGGCAGCAATTACCTTCTGGTAGAATCTATTGATATCTTCTACCTGTGTATATCAACCGTTGTACCGTGTTCATGTGAAAAAGTCCACACATTATCAATAAACTCGTCATATACCCAAACGATACAATCTTTAATACCCTCATTTGGTACGATTCTTGCTAAATAATAGATTCTTGCCCTCTTGATAAATCAATTTAACTTCATATTTTTTGGAGATTGTACCTGAAAAGGAAAAAAACGAAGTTAACCTTGATGTGTTAGACCATAGAGCCTAATTCGATAAATTGAAATCCAATCTTTTTCTGCCTGGGATATTTCTTGTGTTTAAAACATGGTTGTGATTTTGAACAGAGGCAGCAAGTATATAAGCTTCATTTGTTCAAAACAAGCTTGATTTTCTTCATGATTTTTAACATTTATTTTTTTCTATTTAATTGTTAATTTTTTAATAACTAGATAGCGCAGATACTAGTACTAGATATTAAAAAATCTAAATTACCTCCTAGTCTAGAAGTTCCATGTTCTACAGATGTGATGTGTTGAATCAGACGCTAGATGTCGCCTGTTGGCTGCTGTGATCCGACAGTACGGAGTTCAAGTCGGATTCCCGAAGTGTTGGTGGCGTGCCGAATGGAAAGTCCTGGAATAAAAGGGTTTATTTTTATTATACAAGACTGGTATTGACTTTCAGTATGTGGTATGGATTATGAAAATGACTGTTGGGCGTATTTTCTTGGTTTGAACTATGTTACCTGCGCAGGCAGCGTGTCTGTCACGGGCGGCGGAATCTACAAGACTTGTATTGACTTGTAGTATGGTGTCTGGATTTTGAAAATGTTGTGTGTATTTTTTTTATATTGAACTGTGTTACCTGTGCGGGCAGCATGCGAGGCGCAGATGGCGGAATACGATACATCATACAAGAGTTGTATTAACTTGTAGTATGAGGTCAGGACTATGAGAATGTTGGGTGTATTATCTTGTATTAAACTATGTTACCTGCGTGGGTAGCATGCGAGGTATGGAATACAAGACTTTTATTGACTTTTAGTATGGGGTCAGGATTACAAACATGACTGTTGGGTGTATTTTACTCTATTGAAGTATGTTACCTGCGCGGGCAGCGTGCGTGGCGCGGGCGGCGCGGGGGGCGGCGCGCGGGGCGCTCGCGGCGACGCGCACTCCGCGCACTCCACCCCGCCGGCGCTGCGAGTCGAGCGACGAGACCACGCCTCTGGCATGCACCTGATATATTAAACATACGTATAGAACTTAGCGGTTTAGCTTACAGGTAGATTAGATTAATACGTTTAATGCATTAGGGGACCTAAAAGATCTCTTACTTGATTACTTCATGACAATTAAACCCTATGAACACAATCATCTATAAAATAATATTTAAATATCATAAATTAATCACAGTCACGATGTTTCCTCTAATCTAATCATAATATTTGCCAAAAGTTTTTGTTTCTGCAAATTGTAATCAATAATAACTAGATTATATTGGCATTTTTTTTTCTCATAATCTATGCTCCTAATACGCTAAATAAAAATTTTGTACGCCTTAAAAGGCAAAACATGTAGCTACATTTTTTAACTGAAGGTCTTGTACAAATCTTTATCTTTACTTTGTGCGAGACACTGTTTTTTTTATTTCTTGTTATATGAAAGTGACAAATACATTTTTACGAGTTTTTTTTTATGATTTATGCAAAAATTACACTTTTTAGGAGGTTGTTTAGGTCTCATACGCACTACGTATAAGTAAAGTTATGAGTTCTAATAGGTGTCAAACGCTCTAGCAGTAAGTACTGTGAAAATGACCCAACAGCAAACATGTTAACAGGCAGATTCCATTAGTGTGATTTAGCTTACAGGTTTGATAAACAAATTTCTATCGGTAATTAACTTAATCAAAGGTAGTAGACACATATTATTGAAGTAGATAAACAGGTAGGACGGATTTAAAGGTAGAATAAATGAAAAGGTAGGACAATATGTGTACAGTAGAACAAAAGGTAGGTGTAGAATGGATTACATAATACAGTGCAACCTTGGTATAACAAATCGGAGGGGAACAAGAAAATATTCGTAATATCAAGTAATTCGTTGAACTGAGGTTTGTTATGTTGAGGTTAGATTGGTCTAAAATTCGTTATAAAGAGGTAAAAGTAATTTGGTCAACATAATTAATGATGTTTCGCTTTTCTGCGACCGATAAGGAACACCTTTTACGTTTCTGAGCCATTTTAACTTAAATTTTTAACAATAGTGACGAGCAGACGTGTTTACATTTCTTTCCATCAAAACAACAATGACTACTTTACAAACAAAAGCGTGTCGAAACATGACGAGACATGAATCACATTATAAGATTAAGTGTTATATTATTGGTGGAAACTTTATATAAAGGTTTTGGGTTGGCAAAATTCGTTAATTAGAGGTATGAATACTTTTTCTTGATAGTTGAAAATTCGTTATAAAGAGGTTGTACGCAAAGAATGTTCGCAATGTAAAGGTATATTTTATATTGACTCTTATGGACAATTCAAGGGGATTACGAAAAATTTGTTAAATCGAGGAAGTCGTTATATTGAGGTACGTTATATTAAGGTTGTACTGTATCTATGTCAGAGCGTATGAATGGCGGTATTACCGTTCATGGCAATAGCACAAATATTACTAGCAATAAATATTCCAAAATTTAGCTTTTGTTTACTAGTGGATACTAGTGGATAGCGTGCTGACTTGCAAAGCCGTAGCTTGATGGTCCAAACCATCTCAGCACGAACCAAAAGGTTCGCAAATTGTTCGCCTTCACGCGAGTTCCCTCCTTCCTATGATCCCAGATCCTTCCACCGTAGTGTGAAGAGGCATTTTAGCAGGCCGGCATAATTGTATCTTGGGACTGTCGTTTGATGTCATTTGATACTCTGTATGGACGGCATTTGCGCTTACGAGGCGCAGTGTTGTCATTATGCCAGGCCGATGTAAAAAAATAAACTTGGCATTACAAATAACAAAAGAAAAAGCGAAAGGACAACCTGGCTAAAGTTGCAGGAAGTCGCTGGATGCAGGCCGCTTCCAACAGCTCGATGTGGAGATCTTTGGGGGAAGTCTATGTTCAGCAGTGGACTTCTTGTGGTTGAGATGATGATATCAGTAAAGGTCGAAGGTTTGTATATACTAACGCATGATGCACAATATGCCCGCAAGCCAGGTATCCCAGCGGCTCGGGTCTCTGCGCGAGCGTGTCGCGGCACACCGCGCACGCGGGCGCGCTCCACGCCGCCGCCGCGCGCCGCTGCCGCCCCGCCGCGCCCTCGTCGCCCAGCGCCACGTATATGTCGGCCAGGCGGAGACGCACGCGACGGACAAGCATCTATAATGTGTGATGTTTATTAGATTTACGAGATTGTTACACTTTATTGCATCTATATGTATAAATAAAAATGAAGTGTCTGTTTGTACAGTGAAAATAAAAAAAAATGTCCAACTAAATATCGTCATATACACGATACCTATAACGAAAATGATTTAAGAATTTTTTTTGTCTGTCTGTCAGTTTGTTTGTTCCGGCTAATCTCTGAAATGGCTGGACCGATTTTGACGGAACTCAGGTAGCTGATATAATAAGGAGTAACTTAGGCTACACTTATTTTAGAAAAAATCTTTTATTTTAGAAAAATAAAGTTTTTGTTAAATTCCACGCGGACGAAGTCGCGGGTACAGCTAGTCTTATATAAATACTTGAATATTACACGTTATTTGTATCTTAAATAAATACACGAATATTACACCTTTTTCGTATATTAAATAAATACGTGAATATTACACGTTTTTTGTATATTTGTGCTATATAATATAATAAGTTATTTATTTCAGGTTAATATATGTGTTCCGAAACTTTTAATCAGATTGTGATGAGACCTTGCTACAGTATTCTAGAGACATCCGTGAGTGTTCATGGGTCCCAGAGCCAGGTCCAAAATGTAAAAAAAAGTGTCTTTGCAACGTCTCCCTTTACTTGATTTCTAGTCTTTTTAAGCTGTCATTTGTAAACATAATGCAGGAAAGCGATTTTGTCGTATCTCCAAAAATGCGTATATGCGTTTTATACATTACTAGCTGACCCGGCCACGCTTCGCTTTGCCTTGGTTATCATAGGATTCGTAGTATATTCAATTATTTAGCATAATAACTTAACAACTTGTATGCCTACACTTGACGTAGCTATCCTACTGTCCTGCTAAATCCCGTCTTAACCCGTCTGTTCAGTCACTTCTCGATCCGTCCCGTCCTTTCTCTTCATTATCCATTCCGTCTTATACCTTGCATTTACACTTCGTCCTATCAAATCTGCCAGTTATCCCAGTTCTCTCCCGTACCTCCCACTCTATTATATCCCGTCTCTCCATATCCAAATAGTGCGCCTTATGAATTTTTGACATTACAAACTTTAGTAATTCTGATTATCTATGCAATATTCCATCCCTTATTTCACACCCACAATTCTGATTTTGCAAAAATATTGCAAGCATTATTTAGGTAAAATATAACCTATCTCACTCAGAGACAATATAACACATTAATTTCTATCAGTGAATTATAGCGAAGGAAAGGCTACTGTAAAAAATCGTGATACTAAAAGTGATATTCGATCTTGAAAAGAAGTAAATATAACTTTTTACGTACATGCAAATTATTTATTTAATTGTCTCTATTTATGTAGCTTGATATAATTTCTCCTTAGTTCACACAAAATACATTTCTGAACTCATTATTTGACATCCAATTTAAACGTCACTTTGCTAATATATGTCATTAATTTACATCTTTAAAATCTAAAATACGCCATTAATCGAATATTGTGGATATATGTTGTCGATTCGAAACCTTTATTTAAATACGTTCTTTAATTTGAGGAAAGAGTTTACCGTGTCGACGGGATGAACATTAAATATTTGACAGTTACGAACCCACATCGAACCCATGAACATTTTGTATGAGAAAATGTTAATAAGCTAATAGAAACTCGGGAAACCGGGAATATGATAAAAAGTATCCTATGTCCTTCTCCTGGTTCTAAGCTGCCTCCCCACCAATTTTCAGCCAAGTCAGTTCAGCCGTTCTTGAGTTATAAGTCGAGTAACTAACACGACTTTCTTTTATATAAGTATTATAGATTTAATTCAGAAAAAAAATACCGCATTGAATTTCCTCGTGCAAATATAAGGTTTTATTTTTAAATGTTATCACTAAAAAAATGGTATTCCCAAGTCTTCTAGTTTAGAGGTTATTGATTTTTTAAATATTGTTTTTTTGTTCCTTTGTCAACTTGCATTTTGCGAGTTACGACAAGATTGCTTTCTGCCGTCGAATTATATTTCGCTATTTTCTTTTCTTCACTCGACATTGCGACGTCTACCTGTGACTCATCATATATTATGTTTGTTTATTGAAACATTAAAATGCATCAACATACTAAAAATTAAGGATAATTATTTCTACTTATTGATAGCTTCGTGTTTAAGCACTAAAATGGTGGAGGAAATCATCGTGAGGAAACCTGCATACCATAGCGATTTTAAGAACTTCTATAGTATGTAAGTCCACCAACCTCCACTAGGCCAGTGTGGTGGACTATACGGCCTAACCACTCGATAGAGAATGGTACTCTCAATTGTAGAGGAGGCCCGAGCCCTGCAGTGGGACGTATATGGGCTGATACACATACAGAGTTGTACTCATTATTTAAAACACTATGGAGTATATTATGTTGTATATTACTAGATGTGACCCTCACCTTTGACCCAACAGAGGTCGCCACCTCCAGTAGCCTGGTGTTGAATTCCAAAGGTCTGCAGTTGCATATCCTTCCCTGGAGTCTTAAAGCCTCTAGGCACCTGGCCGCGCCGTCCATCGCTTCCATCTGCGCCAACCTATCTCCTAAAGCCTGGCCTGCCCCCATAGCTACTTCGTAGTGCCTGGGAAAGACATACGGCTATCAATCAAAAAATTTATCATAATAGAGAAATCCTTATGAGTAATTGGTGGTAGGTTTCTCATATGTGAAAGGCCGCTTGGGTAGGTGCCACCGCAATGTCTGTTACTCTCGCCAAACAGCTGTTTAAATGCTCTGTTGTATTTCGGTGTGAAGGACATTGTACGCAGAGTAACTACTGGACATATTGAGACCTAACATCTTATGTCTCAAGATGGCGAGCGCAGTGGAATGCCAAATATTGCGTTGTTATTCTAGGTGTTTGGTTTTGGAACTGTTCATGAAGAGTCGCTTACCATTAGGTGAAATGCTCGCCTCATTCATTGCAAATGAAAAAAAATATCGTCGTATACGAGTAATATGAACGCGCTAAACTTAGGAAATACTGGTGCGAATTACAACAAAATATTTTAGTGTTTTGTAGTCCATTTGTTGACGCAGGTTTTATGGTAAAGATACATGGATCGTACAAAGGTAATTTTGGCATGACAATCGCGGGCGAATCTGTTAGATTCTCGTAAAATTCCTATTATCTTATAGTACCTGAGCGCTTTTCCGATGTCACATTTCCTCCTATAAACGTCGCCGGCGATACGGACTGCCCGTGCGTAGCACCCTTGATCTCCCGCCACGGCAGCCAGTCGAAGAGCCTCCTGCAACAATACAGACATTAATCAAAACAAAGCACATATCACGCCTTTTACCCAGGGGTCAGCAGAGATGCCAAGAAACCCACATTTCGGTATGTGTATGTCCTTGATATGACGACCAAGACTATCGACATATCTTTTTTACTTCGCCATATCTTTTTTGTAAACCGGGTTACCGCTAACCTCACCTCGGGGGAAAGTGGAGCGATTATTTTGGGTTCACTGGTCTATGGAATATCAGCCAAAACACCGCGTTGCCCTCTTTGGTGTAATTGGAACGGCCGGGCCTCGGGAATTCGAAGCAAGAGCGCTCATGCTTCTACCGGGACTATTCCTGCACTCTGCCGCTAATTTGCTACTTGTACCATTTGTTCGGGACTTAGAAACCCCTGATTCTACGGCAAAAGGCAGTTGCTTCCTCCTCTGCTGCCGAACATCTCGGGTTCACATAGTATTCAAGTACAAAAGTCGGTACGACAATCCCCTACTGCATGCCTGCTGCCTTCACGTCCCCTTTAGTTGCCTCTTACGACAGGCAGGGGATACCGTGGCGGGATTCTCACAAGGAGACTTTCACAAGGCAGCTATTGCCATATCTGGAATGAAGACGTGACTCCGGGCTGATAATGGATAGAAAAATTCACTGATTACCTTGGCCTATTTTTTTTTTAAGTTTGAACTCGAGATCACAGCGTTAAAGGCGTAATGTATTACCAATGCTCTACTGAGGAAGTCTATGGTACATATGTAATCTTGAATAACAATTATATTACTTCTAAAGGGTATATCAAGACAGCTACCGAAAACGAAGGCAGGTTGTAGTTTTAGTGACTTCAGACATATACCCGGTGTAATAGTCACTATTTATGCTTAATACGTGTAATATTGTAGCAGAATAGAATTATTAATATTTATTGACTCGTTTGCTATACACCACGTCTTCACACCGTTCCGTCCTCAACATCGATGTCTGTTCTCATTCACCCCTAGTTCGCGTTGTGTATAGTTCGAGACGACAGATACACTACACCCGGTAAATAGGTATAGTTATAGGTTAAAATACCCACGTTGCAATAGTCATGAGCGTCGCCGAGGTCTCCCCTGGCGCGTAGGGCTGCGGCCATCTGCAGCAGGGCGGCGCGGTGGTGACGCGTGTTGAGGTCCACGGCGCGGGGGCCTCGCCCCAGGTCGCAGGCCTTCGCCGCGCAAGCGAACGCGCGCTCCTCGTCGCGAAGACGACGCCATAGCTCCGACAGGCCGGAGTATACCTGCAATAGGAAAAAAATATATTTGGGAACATACAGAAGTGCGTGGTGGCCTGTTCGTAAACGGACTAGACGCGGCTGCCAACATATTCACGGTTGTTGGGTTCGAACCCCAGGGCACACTTCTGACTGAGTCATGTGTGCATTAATAGTCAATCACTACGCCCTTAAACAGTGAAGGAAAACATCGTGAGGAAACCTGCATACCATAGCGATTTATAAGAATTTCTATAGTCCGCCAACCCGCACTAGGCCAGCGTGGTGGACTATATGGCCTAACCACTCTCAATCGTACTCTCGATTGTAGAGCAGACCCGTGCCCTGTAGTGGGACGTATATGGGCTTACAGGAGTTGCAGTAGTGAGTGCAAGGCCGGGATAGTCTCCAGAAATCCGCCAGCTTCATGCATTCCTGGTACATGGAAGTTGAAATACTGTTTAATTTTAAAATGATGATAAATTTGCTAATACAATATTTACTTACCAGCTTCGAACAAAATTACCGATTTTTTTGCGATGAATGTCGATATTTTTTAACATTCGTAAATTACAACTACACTACTTATGTTAGTACAACACACACCATTTTATTTAAGTCGATAAGACAGTAACTTTTCTCACTTACTTGCAATAGAAGTGTGTTGTCGTTCTGCGCTTGGCCTACAGCAAGAGCTTTTTGGAACCCATCCATGGCCTTGGAGAAGGAGCCAAGTTCAAGGTTGACTGAGGCCACAGTGAGATGGACACTACCAGCCGTCGACCCCCCTCCACAGTCGTTGTATAGAGCGTGGCGAGCGTAGGATAGCGACCTGGGGAAATCACAACAATTTGGGAAATTGAAACAAGAAAGACAGAAAGATTTTTTTATTAATAACTCATCATCATCTCAGCAACAGGTAGTCCACTGCTGAACATAGGCCTTCAACAGAAATCTCCAAATCGAGCTGTTGGAAGCGGCCTGCATCCAGCGACTTCCTGCAAACTTAGTCCACTTCGTAGGCGGGCGTCCGACATTTCGCTTGCCTGTACGTGGCCTCCACTCTAGAACTTTTCGGCCCAACGGCCATCGGTTCTGCGAGCTATGTGCCCGGCCCACTGCCACTTTAACTTGCTAATCCAAATGGTTATATCGGTAACCTTTATTCTCCTACGCACTTCCTCATGTCTGTTTTGACCTCGTGGGAAAATAAATAAATAAAAATAGTAAAATATAAAAATAAAATAATCTTCATAGCTCGTTCAGTGACTGTGAGCCTCATAATGATATCCATAGTGAGAGGCCACGTCTCGGTGCCGTATGTAATCATTGGCAACACACAACTATTGAAGGCTATCGATTGCACTGAGGTATTTTGGACGAGAAGGCGTCGCGTAGTCCCGAACACTACCCAAACGAGTGCACAAACACACAACCGAAAGAAATAGTTGAGCCCAAGCCACAAACATTTTTTTTAGGGGTTTTAGCAACTCCTTGTTCACAGCCGGCATCTAAACAACCAGACAAGGAGGTTTTCAAAGTAAAAGCTGACCATTCCAGGTTTACCGAAGTGATTAAGGGTTGATAAGGTACAGTAAAAAGTGCCTGATAGGCTGTAAAGAGAGAGGAATTAGATACCTGTCCAGTCCTCCAAGAGTTTGATGTGCCCTCGCCAAGTTGAGGTAGGCTTCGGCCCTCATCGGAGCAGAGTCTAACTCCTCAGATATGCCCAGCTGACGATTGGCGAATTCCAAAGACTCCCTGAAACAAATACACCCAGTAGGCTATTTGACTATTATCGATCTTTGATATTATTTCACTTATAAACACAAATACGTTAAAAATAAAGCCTTGCTGTCATAAAAGTATTAAAGTAGCTCGTAAAATAAGGCAAATATTAATATTTAAAATTAAAGAGTAGGGGTGTAGTGGGGACATCTTGCTGTCTCTTTCACACGTGCACACTGTAATGTATAATTATAATCCTAGTGACGTCACTATCTTTGTTTTGCATTTCTTTTCTGTTACCCTCACTACAAGATTTGAAACGTTTCTAACTTGTTTCATTCTGAGTCGGTGCGAAGATTAGCGCCTCTATGAAACCTACTTTTTTGTATAGGGAAAAATATATATTTTCCTTAAATATGAACATAATTGCGACCCAGGCTCTGAGTTCTTGGATAAATTAACTTGAAGTCCAATAAAAATATTTTGTTTTTCATCGGCTCTGTGAACAAATGGTAAAATGTGATTTGATTCAAGCGTAGCCAGAAGGTTAAGTTGAAGTCACAGGAGGTTGCAAGTCAGCTTGAACGATAGATATCCTTGTCTAAAGTTAGAAGAGAAAAAGAGAGAGAGTCACCTGTACTTCCCAAAGTCCATGTACGCCTGGTACAAATGGCCAAGCAAGGCGAATTTGTCACTGCGATGTCTCACTCCACGAAGCGCTGAGAGCCATATTTTCACAGCTTGGCGTTGCTCGTTCTGTCCATATAAACGAACCCCGCGCTCGATCTATAAACAAAGTAGGTTTTTTCTTTACAGATTTGCATGGTGTTCTAAGGGGTTACTCTATAAAAACGATAAGAACTTCGAATGTGCGAACGATCTGCGTCCAGAGTAAGATTTAAGATTTCCACTTCTAAAAATCAATATTATTCTCTATTATACTTATCATATTCTCCGAACTTAGTCTATAGTTGCGACGTACGATAGGGTAATCCAACATTTTGTGGAGTATCTAGGCACATTAGTGAAGTTTTACGTACGGCGTCCGAACATTTAAACTTCGTATCATTTTTATAGAGTAACGCCCCAGATGCGACAGTCAATATATTCACGATGGTCATAGGTTCAAATCCCAAAGCACACCTCTGACTTTACGAAGTCATGTGTTTATTTAAATTCAATCACTACGTATAATCTAAGCAAGTTGGATAGGTCTTACCTTTCTCCTAGCTAGATATTGGTCTAGCCTGGAGCGACAGGCCCGGAAGCAGTCAAGTAATCCTGCAGTGGGGGGTCGGTGTGCAGGGCCGAACCTTGCCCCCCACCGCAGGGCCCCATTCCTGGCCCCCGGGTATTCTTCTGAGAACGGAAAAACTTCTGCAACGAAAAAAAAGTATTATATCTAACCTTGTTTATTATATCTTGTTGACTTAATCCAGGGGAGTTAGGAGACTATCCAGTCCTCACACCCGCCACTGTAACTCCTGTAAGCCAGGATCAACAGTGGCACGCCACGCAATGTAATGACACGGAGCATTGAAGCTCGCAGTCTCCGGGAATGTCTAACTTATCTTTAACCCGCAACGAAATTAATCATGAAGTAAATAATAGGCGGAGTTGGAAATATTTTTGTAGTGTATAAACAACGTTTTCTCTTAAATTATAGTATGCACTCTTTTATTTATAATGATACGCTATAGTACGCAAGGGCGTTAATTATTATTTTAACGAAAACTATGGATTTACCACCCTTTTTGGGTGATTGTATTTTATGACATAAGAGTCGATCTTAGGGTGGGGAATTATGTATGTGACTATTATAGGGGGCAAACGAGCATGCGGTTCACCTGATGGTAAGTGAACACCGCTGCCCATGGACATCTGCAACATCATAGGGCATGGAGATGCGTTGCCGACCTTTGAGGTGGGAATACGCTAATATATGAATTATTTTTGTATGAATGAAGGAAATAATTACCTTGCGGCTCATCTAGATGATGTCGCGACGGATCAGGCGAGCTGAGCAGCCGCGTCGCCGACAGTTGGTGCGCCGGCACCCCGCTGCCAAACAATATAATTACAACTAACAACTAGCTGCTGGTGGTAGAGGTATACTAGAGCGGACATCGGGAACAAAATCTCTGCGTATGGTGCGTGCACACGGGTACACAGTGAAGCGAGATGGAAGATATGTTACTTCGTAGGCGTGACAGAGACAGAAATAGAATGTACCCTTCATTTTGTTACATTTTGTTTGCAGTGTCCCCTCTAGTATAATAAATCAATGTGGTAGTAGGTCTCTCATATGTGAGAGGCAGCCTGGGTGGGTACCACCGCAATGTCTATTTCTCCCGACAAACAGCAGTGTAAAGCACTGTTGTGATTCTGTTTTAAGGACATTGTAACCAGAGTAACTTTTGGACATATTGAGACTTTACATCTTATGTCTCAGGATGGTGAGTGCAGTGAAAGTCAAGCATTGCTTTTATAATCCATGGTTTTTGGTTCTGCTACTGATAATGAGCGGTCGTATCGCTTACCATCAAGCGAACGGCAAGCTAGTTTCACCATTTAGTGCAATAAAAAAAACATATGAGAGACCTAAATAATAAAAGTTATTTATTTTATAATTGAAGATACTGCTTTTGGCGCGTTTATAAAATAATATACTCTTAAAACTTTTACGAAGCGCGCGCATCGCGACAGCCAAAAACCGACATGATGAAGTTAAATTTTATTTAAGTATCAAGAGTGCATAAAGCCAGAGATATGTACCCTAGGAAGTCGCGCGACTCTATGGAGTCCCATGACATGTTGGCCGGGTGGCGGCGGCAGCGTCACCTCACAGATGGGTGCATTTCACTCATGGTCGTCTCGCTCGCACGCCGCGCGCAATCACTGCGAAAGAAAGAGATCGATATATTATACTTGTACACATATAAGGTTAGTCATCAAAGTGCGTGGTGGCCTGTTGGTAAAGTGCGTGGTGGCCTGTTGGTAAACGGACTAGACGCGACTGCCAACATGTTCACGGTGGTCGCGGGTTCGAATCCCAGGGCACACCTCTGACTTTTCGGAGTCATGTGTGTATTGATAGTCAATCACCACGCACTAAAACGGTGAAGGAAAACATCGTGAGGAAACCTGCATACCATAGCGGTTTATAAAAAAAAAAATTCTATGGTATGTAAGTCCGCCAACCCGCACTAGGCCAGCGTGGTGGACTATATGGCCTAACCACTCTCAATCGGACTCTCGATTGTAGAGGAGGCCCGTGCCCTGCAGTGGGACGTATATGGGCTGATACAGAAGGTTAGTCATAATGAACAGATTTTACTATGGAGCCAAATGTGAAATCGTGAAAATTGATATGGTCCATACAAAATTATTTGATTAAATCTGCAAAATGTGTGGAACAGAATAATTTTCGAATAGACATTCGCTTTTCTTTTAACAGGGTTATTTTTATGGCTTATTTCATACCTAGTCAGGTCATAAATTCTGTCACATGTTTAATATAAAATAATTGAAACAAGTTTATTTATTATGTAACCATTTATATACCAAAATGAACTTAACAAAACATAGATTCTTATGACACTAAAGTTTATTCAAAATGACCTCCGTGATTTTGAATACAGGCCTTCAATCTGCGCGGCCAGTTGTCTATCGCAGCACGAACGAGGTCCATGTCAATATCGGCGGCTGCCTTAATCAAGGATGTCTTGAGTGACTCCAATTTAGGATGAGGCTTTGAGCACGCCTTTTCCTCCAAGTGTTGCCATATCTTGTAATCTAACGTATTCAAATCTGGTCTGGAGGAGGGCCAGTCTTCGTGCCAGATGAAGTCGATTTCACGCGCCGCCAGCCAGTCTTGTGTGCTCTTCGCTCTATGAGCTGGCGCCGAATCTTGTTGGAATACCCAGTGCCTGTTATTGAACATGGTATGAGAAACAGGTTCCATAAGGTTCGTCAGGACTGTATTTTGATACACAACTGCATTCGTTTTTACACCTTTCTCACAAAAATGTACCTCTGTTAAGCCCCAATAAGAAACTCCCAACCATACCATGAGCGAGGATGGAAAATGACCTCGTTGGACATGCGGAATACGGTTGCTCGTTTCTTCACTACTGTGTGTATTTTGTTTGTTGTAGCTCTCTTCTAGGGTATTTTTTTTTTCATCTGAAAAAAGAATTTCCCGATATTTTTATCCCGCGTACCGCTTCAACAAAACGCGGCACCTCTTCAGTCTCAGGTCCGTTAGACGAGCATTCAAACGATGTCATGTTTTTTTTCGATATGCCCGAAGCCCTAAGTCTTCATTTAACACCCTTTTCACCGTGGTTCTGCTTAACCCCATCTGAAGGACCAACAGTTTCTGCTTACGTTTGGGATTTCTTTGAATTCGCGCCTCCACAGCTTTTATCACTGCTGGAGTCCTAACAGACCGAGGGCGACCACTTCTTGACCTGTCATCTACACTAGAGTCTTCATTGTATCGTTTGATGGTACGATAAACGAATCTTTTGGTTATATTCAAATTTTTTGTATGCCAAAATTTTGAATTGGCGCGTAACCGCAACGATGCAACGCAATAACTGCAACACGGTCTTCTTGCTCCATATTTAAAAATGAGTAAAATTCTAAAATCTTAAATTCGAATTCAATAAACTTTTTTGTGGCCAGCATTCTAAAAGAAAAGTTTTTATTGTGTGACAATAGTTATGACCTGACTGTGTATGGTTTAATCTAAACTCGTAAAAAAATCGTTTGAAAATATCGGGAGGAAACCTGCATACAATAGTGATTAATAAGATTTTGTATAATAAAGTCCGTCTTGCGCTAGGTCAGCGTGTTGGCCCAACCTTTCTAAATGAAACTTTCGGTTGTAGAGTACCGCGCCCAGCAGTGGGCGATTGTGGGCCGTCCAGTACAGCATGGCAGTAATTGTTAGTATTTGGAGTGTGTTTGTCACATTGTGATTAATTATAAATTATAAAGTTCATCAGTTATTAGATTAAATAATGTCCAGGCCAGAGGTTTGGCTAGAGGGCTTTACAGATGCCGAAGATTTAATTAAAATTACCCAGTGTATTACTATCAGTACGAATGAGAGTGGTTAGGCCATATTGTCCACCACGCTGGCCTATTGCAGATTAGCGGACTTTACATACCATAGAGATTGCTATGGTTTGCAGTTTTCCTCACGATGTTTTTCTACACTCTCAATCGTACTCTCGATTGTTGAGAAGGCCCGTGCCCTGCAGTGGGACGTATATGGGCTGATACAGTGTATTTATACTGTATGCTTCGATCAAATATACACTAGATACACAGTTCCCTGTAAATGTTCTGTTAAAAAGTGGCACTGATGCATTGAAACAAAAAAAGTAAACAAAAAGATCACATATTCCAAATATATTAACACAAATTCCACCTTATTCCTGGAGCTTAAAGTTGCTTTTCACATAATATTGTCTAAAGTTCTGCGGCATTTTGGAAGCAACGGTCGTTGCGTGACTGAAGGCGAAAGAGTGCTTAAAGCACTCTTTTTTGGTGCCATTTTCTAAGCGCTCATGTTGTATCTAGTGTATATTACAATAAAAAAATATAATACTTTCTGTATCAGGCCATATTCGACCCCTGATAACCAAACACTGCCAAGAGTATAATAGGGAAGGTTAGGCTACCATGGCCTAACGCGAGTTGAATGTTTTAACCTCCGACGCAAAAAATGGGTACCTATATACAATAGTATCACTACATAGTATAAAACAAAGTCGCTTTCTCTGTCCCTATGTCCCTTTGTATGCTTAAATCTTTAAAACTACGTCACAGATTTTGATGCGGTTTCAATAGATAGAGTGATTCAAGTGGAAGGTTTATGTGTGTAATACGTGCATATTATTGTACAGAAAACTAGCGGCCCGGCCCAGCTTCGCCCGGGTACAAATAGATATCTGTACAATAATATGTACGTATTATACATATAAACCTTCCTCTTGAATCACTCTTTCTATTTAAAAAAACGCATCAAAACCCGTTGCGTAGTTTTAAAGATTTAAGCATACAAAGGGACATAGGAACAGAGAAAGCGACTTTGTTTTATACTATTTAGTGATAGTACCTACACTGTAAGTTTGACGTACGGTATTATCGACTATCGTAGTTTCTAAACGAATAAGCAAAGAATGTCCATTTTACTATTAAACTTGGTATCGGTTCGAACAATTCAGTCCCTCGATAAAACCTACTATTTTGAGTACGGAAATATATCAACGCAGGATAGCGATTTTTTCGTATCTCGAAACAAGCAATTTTACATCAGAATCAAAAAAACACTTAAAAAATGAATATCCTCTAAACTAGAAAACTTAGCAATATCATTTCTTTAATAATAACATTTTAAAATAAAACCTTACATTTTCACGAGGAAATTCAATGCGGTATTTTTTTATGAATCAAATAATATATAAAACGCATATACGCATTTTTTGAGATACAACAAAATCGCTTTCCTGTGTCGATATCTATATATATAAAAGAAAGTCGTGTTAGTTACACTATTTATAACTCAAGAATGGGTGAACTGATTTGGCTGAAAATTGGTAGGGAGGTAGCTTAGAACCAGGAGAAGGACATTGGATACTTTTTATCATGTTCCCGGTTTCCCGAGTTTCTATTAGCTTATTAACATTTTCTCATACAAAATGTTCATGGGTTTGTAACTGTCAAACATTTAATGTTCATCCCGTCGATACGGTAAACTCTTCCCTCAAATTAAAAAACGTATTTAAATAAAAGTTTCGAATCGACAACATATATCCATAATATTCGATTAATGGCGTATTTTAGATTTTAAAGATGTAAATTAATGACAGTAATAAAAAGTGATTGACATTTAAATTGGTTGTCAAATATTAATGTATGCGTTCAGAAATTTATTTTGTGTTAACTAAGGAGAATATATCAAGGTACATAAATATAGGACAATTGAATAAATAATGTTCACATGTAAGAAGTTTTACTTCTTTTCAAGATAGAATGTCACTTGAAAATGAAAAATCATTATTAAAATAACTATTTTACATATGGAGAATATTGCATGAGTTTTCAAATTAGGCGTTGCCTGTTTCTTCCCGTAAATATAATTGTTACTACACGAATGTTTAATCATGTGTGTGTGTAAAATGTGCTAATAGTGTATGTTTTGTGTGCGTGTGCGTGCGTGTGTGTGAGTAAAAAGTAATGGCGTACTATTTTTGGAAAAACAGCATAGTGGGGGTGAAATAAGGGATGGAATATTGTATGGATAATCAAAACTGCTAAAGTGTTAAATGTAAAAGATTTATAAGGCTCACTACTTGGATATGGATAAATGGGATATAATAGAGTGAGAGGCACGGGAGAGGACTGAGATAGCTGACAGATTTGATAGGAAGAAATGTAAATGCACGCTATAAGACGGTATGGATAATGAAGAGAAAAGGATGGGACGTATCGGTACGTCCCTTTAACTTTGAATTATTTACTCTTTATGTAAATAATCTATAGACTGGACGGAGGGGAGTCAGAACCAAAATTTGTGGCCGCCATTTTGAACTTTTTTGGTATTGATCCGATTGGTCTCGAAATCAATATCTGAGACACCTTTTGTTCGAATAACCTAAATTTGGAGTCAGAATCGAAATTTTGTGGTTTGAACTTTTTTGCTATTGATCTGATTGGTTCCAAAATTGATATCTGAGGAACCCTTCGTTTAAATAATCTGAATTCACAGTTGGAATCGGAAAATTTTGGCAGCCATTTTAAAGTATTTAGTTATTGGTCGGATTGTTTTTTTTATTGCAATGAGTAGCTAGACGAGCATGCATGACTTCACTTCATGCTTTTTTTGGGTAGGCAGAGGTGCAACCAGGATCCACGTTTTGTCATGTATTCGTCCCAGTTTGTGATAGGAAGCCTATCGCCATATCGATCACAAATTCCTGTTTTTTTTTTTGCACCGAATTGCACCATTACCATCGTAACAAAGTTAAGAAATTGAAATTTGGTATTTTACTGAGTCATCGGGATAATGCACTATTGGTATAGATGTAATACTAGAAATTTCAGGTGTTGAGTGGAGTGAAAGAAGATTTCCACCCAGGCGAAGCTGGGCCGGGCCGCTAGTTTTCAATAAATATAAACATAATTGCGACTCAGGCTCGGAGTTCTTGGAGAAATTAACTTAAAGTCCAATAAAAAAAATTGCCTTCAGCTCCGTGAACAAAACGTGTTAATTCTGTATCAGCCCATATACGTCCCACTGCAGGGCACGGGCCTACTCTACAATCGAGAATACGATTGAGAGTGGTTAGGCCATATAGTCCAATGTTAATTACTTTATTTTATAAAAATCTGTTGGCTGGGATAAAACAGGATAACATTTAATGACATACCATAAAAATGCTATGATAAATTTTAACCAGTATCAGTGTTGGGTTCTACGATATTTTTTGGCGACACTGAATTGGCATTCTCCTTTTGGTTTCCTTTTTTTATTTATCTTAATAAAAGGGTTACGTGTATATAGAAGAATTATGGAGTATATTTTTAAAATATTTAGATAGTTCATAATATTTTTAGCTACACTTTAAAATTGTTACATATTTGTCATTTTATGTGCCTTTTTTCCTGTAAAAGCGTTGGTTAAATAAATTAAATATTCCTTACCTGTCTCAGGCAGTCTTACGGGACACCACACGCATCTCATACTCCATTGTGGGGTGGTTCTGACGATTTGATTCCATTTAGTGCAATATAACCGCAACCTACAAAAAAAATGGCATCTTCAACAACTTGTGGCTAACGAAATATAAATTATATACTTACAACACTAAAATATCAATGTTTAAGCACTATTAACACAGCACGCCTAGGCTCTAGATATCCTTTATGACCTAGGTCACGTACTGTTAGGTAAATGTCATCTCGAACAAAATTAGGTCATACATATTTTTACCTTGCAGCATAAATGTAGGCTTTATGGACACGACTCCTTCGCCACACAATTACACGAAATAGCTTATTTTTAATACTTTTTAAAATTCGAATAAAATGTTTCATTACCATCCAATCATGTGAACAGGCGAAATAATTTACGTTGTCACTGGCACGAAAAAAGGGTTATTTACAATAAAATCACTCGAAAAAGGTTTAACACTTCACACAACACTGGCACATAATAAAAAAACTACACTTTAAAAATAGAACGATTTGGGATTTATAAATAAGCGCTATGGAAAATCATTACTCACTTGCCACATGCTTATGAACGGGGGAATGTCGGATTTTTTTTTACGGACGTCCGCGATAACTTGTATTACTTATTGTTATAGAATAAATTCCGTTCTTAGTGGTTTTGTTTGCACTATTAATGTTTTATTGTTAATTTAATGGCGCCAGTGTCCTTGCGAGCGGATCACACCCCAGCTACAGGGGATGTTGTGCTGAAACACTACAAAATCAATGGAGTCGCGAACAGATATTCGGTTTATAATTTTTAAAAATATTGTTAAGAGCAAAGCGGGTACACAATAAAAGTTAAAATAATTACCTACTTTATATCATGAAGTTATCAGAAGTTGATTTTGTGATAGAACGTTTTATTAAAAATAACGTGTTTACATATAAAATATTCGAGATCATTGTGTCTCATTACGACTTATGTTATTTTAGAAATAAATATAATAATTATTTATTTTTTCGTTGCCGAGCCTTCCGTCCAATATAATTTTAATAATTCTAAGTATAATTTATAGTCTAAAAGTGCGTGGTATACTGTTGGTAACGGATTAGACGCGGCTGCCAACATGTTCACGGTGGTCGCAGGCTCGAATCCCAGGGCACACCTCTGACTTTTCGGAGTCATTTGTGTATTAACACACTTTAACACTGAAGGAAAACATCGTGGAGAAACCTGCATACCATATACAACCATAATTTATATATGGTACTAGCGGCCCGGCCCAGCTTCGCCCGGGTACAAATAGATTTCAGTACAATAATATGTACGTATTATACATATAAACGTTTTTCTTGAATCACTCTATCTATTAAAAAAACCGCATCAAAATCCGTTGCGTAGTTTGAAAGATTTAAGCATACAAAGGGACATAGGGACAGAGAAAGCGACTTTTTTTTATACTATGTAATGATGTAAAGGCCGCCAACCCTCACTAGGCCAGGGTGGTGGTCCATATGGCCTAACCACTCTCAATCGTATTCTTGACTATAGAGCCTATTACGTGTTTATCGATGGCTAAATTATCAAAGTGCACAACTCGTTTTTTTAATCTCGTTTTAGTGCCATCTGGCGTAAATATGGTGTGTTTTTAATTTAACAGTGGATAGATTTTTGCCTTCCTGTAAAATTTCGGTTAATTAAGCCATTTATTGAGATGTTCACCTGATTTTTTTTGGATAGACACAGCTCCAAGGTTTTCCGTGTTCGGCACAGCATCCCGCCATCTTACTCTGAGGGTATTGCGCAGGCGTGACTCACAGACAGTGAGGCACAGCTAGACACAATGAGTCACTGTGTCACACACGAAGGTAAATTGAATCACAAGGGTAGAATGAGTTAAACCAAGCTACAATATGTATATTCATTATTGCAAAATGGTTTACTGGTGGTAGGTCATGTGAGAGGCCGTCTGGGTATGGCGTCAAAAGGCAGTGTAAATGCACTATTGTGTTTCGGTTTGAAGGATATTGTAGCCAGAGCAACTACTGGACATTTTGAGACTTAACATCTTATGTTCCAAGATGGCAAGCGCAGTGGAATGCCCAGCATTGCTTTGTAACTCAAGGTGTTGTTTGGTTTTGCTACTGTTCATGAGCGGTCGTATCGCTTACCATCAGGCGAACGGCATGCTCGTCTCGTTATTCATTACAATAAAAATAAAAATAAAACACATACAATCTTGCATCATTGTATCGAGAGATGAACATATTATCATGTCAAATATTCTCTCTGCACTGCGCTTACCACAGGGCTGTAGCTAGAGTTGAATTTGAAGTAGGGCAGCATTGGTTACAGGTAGGACGGAAGTAAAAATTTTATCATAATTGATCTGCTCCGAAGCACGGGCTCCATCAATCACCATGTATATCACTGACCTCTGTAAATAAATAAAATAAATAAATAACACCCAACACACAGCACAGATCAAAGAATTATTATAATATGAAATGAATGTCACAAACTGTGGTATGTTCGGACAAGCTTAGATACCTATCAATACAATTTTTTAACTCAAACGACAAACAAACAATTCAATTATAATAATTTATCTTAGTTTTTGGTATTTTTAACGTAGGGCATTGGGATTTCAAGATAGGGCATTGCCGCACAATGCCCCCCCCCCCCCCTAGCTACGGCCGTAGCTTACTATCAAGCTTATTGCAACCACTTACGGCCGTTCTCTATATCCTATCTATCTTTAACAAGAGGTAAAAATGGATATCGTTACTATGTCGATACCACTGTATGCTTCAATAAACAAAGATAGACATACAATATTATCTTGCCTAGATATGTATAAATACAGGGTATATCAAGACTGCTACCGAAAACGAAGCCGGGTGGTAGTTTAAGCGGCTTCAGACACAATGCAATAGAAAAAGTTGCAAAAAAAAGCGACAATTTTTTTTTTGTTATTTTTTTCCTATGACCATATTTGGGTGGTAAATCCATTTTGTCCTAAAATAATAGTGTATATCCTTTTATTTATAAATAATCTAAGGTATAAAAGTGTTTAAATTATTATTTTAGCAAAAACTACGGATTTACCACCCAAAAATGACGATATTTAAAAAATCATAAAAAATAATTGTCTCGTTTCTTTGCGAAATTTTTAGTTGCATTATGTTTGTACTCACTAAAACTACCACCCGGTTTCGTTTTCGGTAGCAGTCTTGAGATACCCGGTATATGCACCTTATCTAAATATCTCTGTGTTTCTTTACTGAAGCAAAAAATGTATCGAAATTTCGAAAGAAATATCTTGTTAAAGATAGATAGATTATAGAAACCGGCCGTTAGCCGAGACAACATACGTACCTAGCTCTCGCATTTCGTGATTCTGGAGGATAAGTAATTAGCAACCCACCCTTTATAGCAAGAAAATGTATCTATTTTACTCAATTTTCTAATCTTAAGTAATTATCAATTATTTTTTATTTTCTAGTTATATATTTTATAAGAGCGTGATATTTTAATTTTTTAAACTATAATTTAATTGCTTGCACTAAAAACATCTATACTACGGTTGACTTATTAAAGAACGACAGCTGCGCGCAAATGACCTACTTTTTTTTAATACATAGTTGAATTTCTGCAGATTCTTTTTAAATTATTATATCGTCATCGGTCCTGGAAAATTATGCAAAATTTCGAGTCAATCTGACGTTTTGAAGTTCTCTAAAATCGACTTCAAAGATTCCGTTAGATAAATACATACATAGAGGCGAAGTTAATAAGATCTGTCTGTATCAGCCCATATACGTCCCACTGCAGGGCACGGGCCTACTCCACAATCGAGAGTTCGATTGAGAGTGGTTAGGCCATATAGTCCATCACGCTGGCCTAGTGCGGGTTGGCGGACTTACATAGCATAGACATTCTTATAAATCGCTATGGTATGCAGGTTTCCTCACGATGTTTTCCTTCACCGATTTAGTGCGTGGTGATTGACTATCAATACACACATGACTCCGAAAAGTCAGAGGTGTGCCCTAGGATTCGAACCCGCGACCACCGTGAACATGTAGGCAGCCGCGTCTAGTCCGTTTACCAACGGGCCACCACGCACAAATAAATAAAAAAAAGCGTATTAAAAAATAGAATTTCTTTTTTTCAGTGCCAATGCATGTTTATATAAAAAATAAACTACCCATGCGCATTACTATACTATACGTAAAACTGGCAAAGATATTGGCTCTTTAATATTCTCGTATAATAGCGATTTATAAAAAAAAAACTATGGTATGTAAGTCCGCCAACCCGTACTAGGCCAGCGTGGTGGACTATATGGCCTTAACACTCTCAATCGTACTGTCGATTGTAGAGAAGGCCCGTGCCCTGAGTGGGACGTATATGGGCTGATACAGATATATTTTTTACTGCTGGTAGGTCTCAGATATGTGAGAGGTCGCCTGGGTAGTTACCACCGCAATGTCTTTCTCGCCTCAAACAGCAGTGTAAATGCACTGTTGTGTTTCGGATTGAAGAATATTGTAGCCAGAGTAACTCCTGGATATATTGAGACTTAACATCTTATGTCTGAGAATGGCGAGCACGACGGATTGCCAAGCTTTGCTTTATAATTCAAGGCGTTGTTTTGCTTCTTTTCATAGGCCCTACTATATTAATCCGAAACGAAGTTCGAAACTTCGGATGATCGAAGTTTATATACGATACGAATGTATCTACATATACTTATGGTCGTTATTGACTTATGGTCGTAACTATAGACTTATGGTTACGATGTACGTTATACAAATTCGAACTTTTAAAGAGTAGATACATTCGTATCGTATATAAACTTCAATCGTCCGAAGTTTCGAATTTCGTTTCGGATTAATACAGGGTATATCAAGACTGCTACCGAAAACGAAGCCGGGTGGTAGTTTAAGCGACTTCAGACACAACAGAAAAAGATGCAAAAAAGTGACTTTTTTTTGTTATTTTTTCCTATGAAAATATTTAGGTGGTAAATACATTTTTTCCAAAAATAATAGTGTATATTATTTATAAATAATCTAAGGTATAAAAGTGTTTAAATTATTATTTCAGCAAAATCTATGGATTTACCACCCAAAAATGACGATATTTAAAAAATCATAAAAAATAATAGTCGCGTTACATTGCGAAATTTTTAGATTCATTATGTTAGTAGTCACTAAAACTACCACCCAGTTTCGTTTTCGGTAGCCGTCTTGAGATACCCGGTATTGTTTTATCACGAACGGTGCAAGTTGCGACCGCTTTCAAAGAGTGTTACACTTAAGTTATTTCTGTACATTTTATTAATCTAAGTTATATTGTAACAACCACTGGCTGTCCTAAATAAATAAAATATGTGTATATTGAATCCCTAACATTTTGCACTTTTAGATATACCTAGTTCAATCTTTCTCTATTTCGCGAAAAGCAGGTTACACTAAAGAAGTACGGGCAAGTTATTCTCTGATTCATTCATCACTACATAGTATAAAAAAAGTCGCTTTCTCTGTCCCTATGTCCCTTCGTATGCTTAAATCTTTCAAACTACGCAACGGATTTTGATGCAGTTTTTTTAATAGATAGAGTGATTCAAGAGGAAGGTTTATATGTATAATACGTACATATTATTGTACAGAAATCTATTTGTACCCGGGCGAAGCTGGGCCGGGCCGCTAGTTATGACATATACTTTTCAAAACCATATTCCGATACAGTAATAAAACTTATAATCAACCATACAGACAAAAACATATCATCTACACATAAAGCATAAACTATTCTCAGCGACAAAACATCAAAAACCAAAAATAAATGCGCATTAAATTCCAATATACAAAACGTTAAGGGGACTTTATAAAAACGTTTCGAGCTTTCAACGGTACAAATACACAGAGGATATATGGGCGACATCAATTTTAATACAAACTCCAATAAATTGGCATCGCAGTCGTACTTATTAATAGCCGGATGTACAGCGGCTGGAGACACCTTCAGTTTGAATCGAGTTGGCAGGGCGTACGCTCGTAAAATGGATGATAGCGCCATCTCTTATCCGTCCGCGGAACTACGTGGTAGTGAGTGTTTTGTGAAGGAAAAAGAGGAACATGTTCAACATGTTTTGGGTCCCAGTAGGCGGTGCTTAGCTTGGGCTTGCAAAGCCTGCAAGAGAAAAACAGCGGCTGTGGATCGGAGAAAAGCAGCCACTTTGAGAGAGAGAAGGCGGTTGAGAAAAGTAAGAATATTTTGCCTTAGTCCTTGATAATCGATTTTTTAAATGCTTTACGGGCTTATCTAATTGTAAAAATCATGGAAATTAATATTGAAATGCGTAAAATGAATATTGTAATGCGGTAACTATACGCGGCCGCCAATATTATGTTCACGGTGGTCGCGAGTTCAAAACCCAGCGCACACTAACTTTTCGAAGTCGTGTGTTTATAGTCAATCACCACGCACTTTAACGGGGAAGGAAAACATCGTGAGGAAATCTCCATACCATAGCGATTTGTATGAATTTCAATGACATGTAAAGCCCGCCAACCCGCACTAGGCCAGCGTGGTTGACTATATGGCCTAACCACTCTTAATGGTACTCTCGATTGGAGAGGAGACCCTTGCCTTGATGCATACTGGTGGTCTCTCATATGTGAGAGGCCATCTGGAGGTACCCACCTGCTGCAATGTATATTTCTGTTTTGTTTTGATTTGAAAGATAGAATAACTACTGGACATATTCAGACCAAACATCTCATGTCTCAGGATCGCGAGCGCAGTGGATTGCCAAGCGTTGCTTTGTAATTCAAGGTGCTGTTTGGTTTTGCTACTGTACATGAGCAGTCGCCTCGCTTACCGTCAGGGGAACGGCATGCTCGTCTCGCCATTCATAGCAATAATATTGATTGGTTTCGTAGTTACCTGTTTGGACGCCGGCAACGCATCTGTGTTGAGAATAATTTCTCCTCTTGGTGCCCCGTATCTGCTGGCGTTCCACAGGGCGGCGTGCTATCTCCTTTACTTTTCGCAGTTTTTATAAATTCCATCACTGACCACATTCGCTCCTCCTACCACCTCTACGCAGATGATCTCCAAATTTACTCCCGGGCGCCCTTGAACAACTTGGCTGACGCTATTTCTATTATAAACTCTGATATGAAACACATTTGTGACTGGAGCCGGACCCATGGATTGATGGTTAATCCATCAAAAACCCAGGTGATTGTGGTCGGAAGCCCTAAATTGGTTTCCAAAATTAATTGGGATCTCCTACCATCCATCACCTGTAATGGCACTATCATCCCATATAGTGAAACCGTCAAGAATTTAGGTTTATTTATTGATAGGTCTCTCACTTGGGGTCCGCAGCTTCGTGAGGTTAGTCGAAAGCTGTTTGCCTCGGCAAGGTCCTTGCGAAGGTTGAGCAATCTTCTACCCATTACCACGAAGATTTCACTTGCGCAAACTCTCCTTCTCCCTATCCTTGATTATGCTGATGTCAGCTATCTAGATCTCACCGAGGACCAACTTAATAAGCTTGAGCGTCTCCAAAATCTCTCTATCAGATTCATATTTGGGCTTCGCAAATATGACCATGTTTCAGAATTTCGTACTAGGCTCAAGTGGTTACCCATCCGGTTTCGTCGGAATACTCATATTCTTTCACTTCTCTACAAAATTTTGTTTAATCCTCTAACGCCTTCGTATCTTAAAGATCGTTTCATCTTTCTCCATGATTCGCTTTCAAGATCCTTGAGGTCGTCGGAGAACCTGAAACTAAGAATGCCCTTGCACTCCACAGTATTCATGGACAAATCCTTTACTGTCCAAGCTGTCCGACTGTGGAACTCTCTACCAGCTGAGTTGCGACGGGCTGAAACACTGTCGTCATTTAAAAGAAAAGTCAAAGAACATTTCCTTTCACAACAAGAGTGTAGCTGAAATAATTTGTCCATTCTCTTCTTGGTATATTTTAGGATAGGTATATAATATGTTTATGTATATGTATATATTATAGGTATGTATATGGATATTTATATATATTTTTGTGTGTTTATGTTATATTTTTAGTTATTAATTGTAGATTATTATTATTTCTTTTTCGCCTTAGACTGCCCTTTCTATCTCCTGTTAGTATATCCATCCCATGGTTGCCTGTAAGAGATTACCTAGTGTGATAAGGCCGCCACTTGTACTATTATTCTTATTGTATTATATCTTCATAATATTTCTGTACAGTGCAAAAAAGAATTAAATAAATAAATAAATAAATAAAATAAAAACATTTCTTTTAAACGATTGCGGTGAGATTATGCTTTTATATTGGAGGTCGGCAAACTAGCAAACAGATCACATGATGGTGAGTGATCACCTCACCTGAACATCTACATTGTAAACTGGTTTTGAAAAGAGCAACACTAGAGTTTCTTGTCCGTTCTTCTCTAGTGAAAACCGCTTTGCGAACTAGGTGGTAGATAAAAAAATGACTGAAGCGAAACGATGTTGAACATTTTGATGGATTCAATAAATTATTTTCATTTTCATCCACAAAGCTATCATAGGTGTGTTGCCAAATCGTCAAATTGGGTGTAAAGCGGGAAGGGAAAAGGATATTGGGCATCCGGTAATTTCAATCTACAAACATAAATAAATAATAAATAAACAGAACCAACAGTCACATACATAGTCCTGACCCCAAACTAAGATCGAGTCTTGTGTCGTGGGTATCAGGAACTACAAGAGACTTTTCGGCCTCACAAACACCCAGACCCGAAATAAATATTTGTGGACCGCAAAAACATTTATCTCGATGCTGGGATCGAAACCTCGGCCTCTCGTTTCACAGTCGGCGTCTATACAACTGCGCCACGGAGGCTGTCAATTGTTCCTTGTCTGTCAACAATTTCAATTATCGGCTTTGCGTAGTATTGCACCCTTTTAAGAAGGCACAGTAGATAGCAAATGGACATGCTTAGTTTTTATACATTTGAAAGGCTCCTCATCTATTTAGATTCATATCTGTGATTCAAATCCTGTTACTTTTTGCAATGAATGGCGAGACTATAATGCTCAGACAGTAGCAAAACCTTACAACACCTTGAATTACAAAGAAATAATTGACATTCCACTGCGCTAGCCATCCTGCGACATAAGTCTCAATATGTCCAGTAGTTACTTTGGCTAGAATATCCTTCAATCTGAAACACAAGTGTGTATTTAAACTGCTGTTAAAGAATGCCTATTCTAAAAATGGCGGCCACTAAAATCCAATGTTAAATACAAAATGTCGTAAGTCGAAAGCCGTGTAATCCCTGAAATCCTTGGGACGTGACACAGCGCTGTCTCGACTTATTCCATCTCAATATAGACGAGATTAAAGAGTTAAACACGTGTGAATTGTGATAGAATCATTGATATAAAACCAAGGATAGGCCGTTCAGTACATTTGGAGTTATTATACCGGGTATATCAAGACTGCTACCAAAAACGAGGCCGGGTGGTAGTTTTGGTGACTAAAAACACAATGCAACAAAACATTTCATTTTTGAGTGGTAAATCCATAGCTTTTGCTAAAATAATAATTTAAACTCTTTTATACCTTAGAGTATTTATAAATAAAAGAGTAAACACTATTATTTATCACCTTAATAAGACCATAGGAAAGAAAGAACAAAAAAATCGTCCTAGTTTTTTGCACAAAATTTAGTTGCATTGTGTCTGAAGTCACTAAAACTTCCACCCAGCTTCGTTTTCGGCAGCAGTCTTGATATACCCTGTATTTTTATTTACTTTATTGAAATATAAGTACACCAACGACATGTATATTAAACATTTTCTATTAATACAATCTTGGAAAAACTACTGATATACATATCAGTTAAAGGTGTTCACAACATTTGTAATAAATAGTACATCAAATTAAATTAGAAGTGAAATAAACAGAAATGTGAACAAAAAATAACAACTTAATAGAAAATAAAATTATCCAAAAAATTATAAAAATGTACAAAAATAAATTAACTATGTACAATAGCAACGTGTTTAGGTTTATATAAAATATGCAAAATGTCTAAAAAATAACAAAAAATATATTTTATTTTGTATCGTATCCATTGAGGTATTATACTAGAGCGGACATCAGGAACAAAATTTTTGCGTATGGGGCATGCACACGGGTACACAATGAAGCGAGATGGAAGATAATGTTCCTTCGTAGGTGTGACAGAGACAGATATAGAATGTACCCTTCATATTGTTACAAATATTTTGTTTGCAGTGCCCCCTGTATATTATCTCTAGTATATTATCTCAATGATCGTATCTCTAATTTTTCTCTTGAAGGGTCCTAGAAAATATCAATATTTGGTGCTTTAGTTGAAACTTCATTAAATTTCCTTGCAATCCTACAAATAGGTGATTGTTTAAAAGTATTGGTCCGGTGAAAGGCTGGTGAAAAACTGTTTTATAGGTTGTCGTGGGACACGGGAAGGCACAACAAAATGGAAGCATTGAAGTTAGTTGTCACACTGTAATAGACCGTTGACGCATTTGCAAAGGGATACATTGTCATGAACGGTCGGCCAGCTTCGTAATGATCGGATATTAAAGAAACGAAGACGCTGCTCATAGTGAATGCATGTTGTAACGTTTCAACACGTTGCGAGTGTACATAGTAAATGGGATTGCATAAAAATTATTTAATTAACTTCATTTAATACATTTCATCTAAACGTTAATAAAAAATATCCTCTTCATATTTATTAAACTTTCTGTCATAAAACAAGCAAGCATTTTCAAAATAGTTGCGAGCAAAGACTAATTTCAGTAACGCTCCATAAATAATATTTCAGTCAAAAAAAATTCATTGTTTCCTGTTCGTATCTACTGAAAATGGCTACCCGAACGGGTTGTAAAACAAGAAAACAATAGTGAATCTCAATAAATTGAACATTTCAGGATATAATCAAAGTTTTCAGGTCTGGGTGTATGTAAGACCGAGAAGTCTCTCGTAGTTTCTGATACACGACACAAGACGGAGTTAGAACTATTTACATGACTTTTGGGTTTTTTTATTGCAAAAAATTACGAGACGAGCATGGCATTGGCCTGATGGTAAGCGATACGACTCCTAATGAATATTAGCAAAACCAAACAACACCATGAACTTACAAATCAGTTCTTGGCATTCCACTGCGCTCGCCATCCTGAGACATATGATGTTAAATCTCAATACGTCCAGTAGTTACTCTGTCTACAATGTCCTTCAACCAGAACTCCACAATATATTTACACTGCTGTTTGGCTGGAAAAAATATATATGGTGGGTGTACCTATTTATTTCAATGGATTCAATAAATTATTTTTATTTCATTTAATTATCCACCTACTTACTTATTAACTTATTTACATTCACCCTTGGGTTCCTATTCGCCCCGCTTACAGCATATTTTATTTCAATTCCAAAGCACTCTAAAATGCATTTAACCAGAAGCGGAGTAAGTAATGTTCAAACTATTTCTAACTGACAATGACGTGACGAGGCACTCAACTTAATTGGCGCCAGTCCCACGAGATGTCGCCACTAAACATATGCACGCACACCATAAAATACCCTACGGCAGGGTTTCTTAAACTTTTTACAGTCACGAACTCCTAACTAAATTGAAAATAGTTCACGGACCCTGTCAAAAATATTTTAGAAAGAAAAACAAACCTTGTATTTAATACTCATTTTTATTGAACATGAACTTTTATTGGTAGTTTACAATAGGATAGGCTCTATGCCTTACATTAATAAATTACTACATCTTTGGTGCTTTGCGAACCGCCTTCAATATGTTACGCATATATTTTGTGATTGTTGGCTATTCAAGTTGATAAGCAAATTAATTAACATGTACAATGAAATAAATATTATTTTTTACTTTTCCGTGGAAATGTGTACTCAAATTGTTTACTTTATAGTGGTTTTTTAGTTTTGAAAAAAATAGTTGTTTCTTTTAATATTGATAATTATCATTTCAATGATAATTTTCTGATAAATATATTAAAAGTTTACTGAGCTGCTGTGGACCCCTGCCACACATATTACGGACCCTTAGGGGTGCGTGGACCCACTTTTAGAAACCTTGCCCTACGGAGTGGATCCAAAGTCACAACTAAAGGTGGAATAAAGAATAGCAACTTGTCAAGTGTTTACATGTGAAATATATATTTAATGCAATGGATGGTGAGATAGTAAAAGCAAACGCCATGAATAATAAAGCAATGCTTGGAACTCCATTGCGTTCGCCATCCAGAAACATAAGATGGCATGTTAATATGTCCATTTGAACACAACATTGCTTGTACAGTTGCTGTTTGGCGGGAGAGATACACATCGTTTCTTTCTTTCTCTATCTCATAAATCCATCCAAAGGTTGTCTAGTAGAGATTGCCTTAGTGCGATAAGACTGCCATTTGTTCTTTGTTATTTCATATTCTTTGTTGACTGTTTTAATTTATTGTGTACATTAAATAATTTTACTGGTGGTAGGTCTCTCATATGTGAGAGGCTGCCTGGGTAGGTACCACGGCAATGTTTATGTCGACCGCCAAACAGCAGTGTAAATGCACTATTGTGTTACCATTTGAAGGACATTATAGCCAGAGAAACTTTTGGACATATTGAGACTTAACATCTTATGTCTCAGGATGGTGAGCGCAGTGGAATGCCAAGCATTGCCCTGTAATTCAAGGTGTTGTTTTGCTTTACTACTGCTTATGAGCGGTCGTATCGCTTACCATCAGGGGAACGGCATGTTCGTCTCGGCATTCAATAAAGAAAAAAAAAAATGGATAGTTTACTTTATACCACCTTTTCACACCGTTCGGGCCATCGCATATTCGTTCTTATTCACCCCCGGATGCGTATGCTTGTTTATAAACTTAATTCGTGGTGGTCTGTTGGCAGCGGACCAAACGCGGCTGCCAACATGATCACTGTGGTCGCGGGTTCAAATCCCAGGGCACACCTCTGACTTTTCGGAGTCATGCGTTGATAGCACTTCAACGGGGAAGAAAAAAAAGTAGAAGTTGCTGCAGCGATTTTATATAATACATTAAATAATACTTAACTTTTTATTTATTTTTCTTTTCCAAGTAATTCATGTATGTTGGACAACCTGTCAAATATCAGCCAATAGAAGGGCAGAAAAAAGAAGGCCCGGCACCACCATTTTTATCTACGTTTTTGAAGTACCAGCGTTCACTCTAAATTATAGATAATCTAACGGCCGATGCCAATAATCAATCGAAAAAATTAGATTGAAGTCAATCTGGATTGTTTTACTTTTCGATTGGTCTATTGTCGTGTTGCCATAGTTTTTTCACTACTGAGATTGATTATTGGCAATATAGTATCAGAAAAAAGATTGAGCTGTCAATCTTAAACGGCAAATTTTGGATTGGGATTGTTTATTGGCAGCCATAAGGGCGTATCCTTAGTTTTTGAATCAATGCTTAAACATTTAGTTTCACGACAATTTGACTGTATGTTTATCATTGTAAATAGAAACTTACAAAGTCGAGCTTGTAGTGTAATAAAATTCACAATTTACAGCCGATAATTTAATTTCACATAAAAGCGCGCGTTAGTTTTATTTTTAGCCGCCATTTTGTTTGTCCGTTATATTATGATTGTAAGGTATAAATCTGTCAAATGTTATGTTTGGATGTGTCGCGCGAGTTTTTATGTCGCTAAGGCGCGGGGTACACTTAGCTTTTTAAAACTAATCATATTTATTCTATAATTTATTGACTGCCTCAATGGCGTAGCTGTACTAGGGTACGGTTACAAAGCTGGGGTCTTGGGTTCGAATCCCAGGTTGGGCAAAGTGATATTGGATTTTTCTATTCATTATCATACATATCATATATCACATATCATATATGTGATACTGCATAGAAAAAACCCAACATTCCTCGACCCAGGGACCCAACATTACTCTATGAAACAATACGAACTTCGAATGTTCGGATGGTCAACGTCCGGAGTAAGATATAAGTTTTCCACTTTTAAAAAATACTATTCTTTATTATACTTATTATTTTCTCCGAACTTGGTCTATAGGTACGACGTACTATAAAGGATTCCAATATTTTATGCAGTATGTAGGCACATTCGAAGTTCGTGTCGTTTCATAGAGTAACCCCCCAGGATTCGAACCCGAGACCTCAGCTTTGCAACCACACCGTAATACAACTGTGCCACCAATGCAGTAGTAACGAATAAGTAAGCCACTTATAAAGAATATATAAACCATTTCTCTTATCCTCATCCAAAAGTTGCCTGTAAGAGATTGCCGTGTGCAATAAGGCCGCCCATTGTACCTACCTTAAATTATTAAATAAAAAAATTAAATATAGCTACAATTGCTTTTGTTTTTCTTTTGGTGTATAAATGTATGTACAATAAAGATATAAAATAAAATAAATAAATATATTTCGGCATTTCCTGGCCGCATTGTGTCATCAACTTTAAATTCTTGTATAAAATTAGTCTGCTTATTAGTCGCGCATGGTCGGCGGCAACCGACGCAATTTATGCACAGATAAAAAATAAACGCGCTTTAGTATTTATGTTAAAACCTTTGACAACTATCCGAATGAACTAATCGAAATAAAAAATGGCGACCACTTTTATCTATTGCGAAAAGACAAGATTTATTCTAAAAGGGAATATAAAATGCTTTATGTTTTTTCACGAATGAGATGTATGAAAAATTGAATGAAACATTTTTACAGATTTTATAAAGATTTTTTGTTGTTGTATCAGCCCATTTACGTCCCACTGCAGGGCACGGGCCTACTCTACAATCGAGAATACGATTGAGAGTGGTTAGGCCGTATAGTCCACGCTGGCCTAGTGCGGGTTGGCGGAATTGCATACCATAGAAATTCTTATAAATCGCTATGGTATGCAGGTTTCCTCACGATGTTTTCCTTCACCGTTTTAGTGCGTGGTGATCAATGATGTCGTATTTGTATAATATATCATTGGTGGTGATTGACTATCAATACACACATGACTCCGAAAAGTCAGAGGTGTGCCCTGGGATTCGAACCCGCGACCACCATGAATATGTTGGCAGCCGCGTCTAGTCCGTTTACCAACAGGCCGCCACGCACTTTTTTATATTGATTTAAATAAATATTTCATCGATTTAGTTTGGCGCTAATGTATTCTCATAAAACTCTTTGAAATTTTCACCAATTAAGTTCAATAACAAGAAGTTATTAACTTTATTTTCCACTATAGCAATCCAAAAAAATAACAAAACATTATTTTTGGTTAAATAATTTTAATTCTAAAAGAATCTATGGACTATAACATACCCATGAAAGTCTCACTTCAAATGGATCACCCAACATGAAAAAAATCAAATAGACATGTTGGGCTGTAGGTAATGGGGTTTACAATTCTGTTCAAAAACCTTTGGATCATTTTGAATAAGAGCTACAAATATCTCTGGGCGCTAGGATGTTAGACACCACAATAATAATTATCTTTCAGTATTTGTATCAGTCCATATATGTCCCACTGCAGAGCACAGATCTCCTCTACAATCGACAGTACGATTCAAAGGGATCAGGCCATACTGTCCACCAGGCTATCCAATTGCGGATTAACGAACTTTACATACCATAGCGCGATATCTGATGACCGATGGGGTCGGAAAGTGTTCGAATGGAGGCCACGTAGCGGAAAGCGCAGCGTAGGACGTCCACCCACAAGGTGGTCAGACGACCTGGTAAAGGTCGCGGGACGTTGCTGGATGCAGGCTACCTCCAACAAGTCTCTGTGGAAATCATTGGGGGAGGCCTATGTTCAGCAGTGGACTTCCTTTGGCAGATGGATGGATGGATGGACATGCCATAGAATGGTGCCATAGAATATGGTATGCAGGCTTCCTCACGATGTTTTCACCATTAAGAATGAGAGAGGATATAGTAATATAATATTTTACCGGCTCCGTAGCAGTTGTGCTACGGTTAAACTACAATACTGGGTTCTCGGGTTCGTATTTCGGGTCGAGCAGTGATATTATTTTTTTCTATTCATTACCTCTATCGAAATTGTGCCTAATATGGCGACAGGCTCGTCCTCTATCACATCGTGTGACGGAACACGCAAGGCGAAAAGTCCGGGTCCTGGTTGGACCCCTGCCTACCCCTTCTGTGAAAAAGGCGTAAAGGTGAAATGAAACTATAGTATTCCGTCCATAGACGTAGTATCAAAATAGACTTGACATGCATTTTACATATTATAGTCCATCTCACTTAGACTTATGCATAAACCATAAAAATGAAAGTGATAAAACACAATTGTAGCGTTCATATTGTACGGGCCAAGCACATAGGACGTGCGGTTTATTTTAAACTTGAATTACTGAGTATTTTACGAATATTTGCGGTCAAAAATGTGTGTAAAAGAGTGTTGAAACTGATTATAAGACAAAAGGTATGGTGCGCTGCTTTATTATTGGCTGTAAGAGCCGATCTAAACGATAATATGAAAATATATCTGTCCCTTACGGTGGAACTCGAATGTCGAGTCCATTTGATGCTACGTCCATGATTCCGTCTTATGCATAGAGCAAAGAAGCGGCAAACTGACCAATCAGGACAATGGAACACACAAGTTTACGTCATAAGCGTACGACTGATAATGTGCACCCAACAAAACAATCCATTGTTCAGTTGCGGTCTAAGACACGTTTCTCTAGTATTTCTGGCTTCTTTACTCTATGCGTAAGACGGAATACCATAGTATGAATCATTGAGGTATTATACTAGAGTGGACATCGGGAACAAAATCTCTGCGTATGGTGCGTGCACACGGGTACACAGTGAAGCGAGAGAGAAGATAATGTTACTACGTAGGCGTGGCAGAGACAGAAATATAATGTAACCTTTATTTTGTTACAAACATTTTGTTTGCAGTGTCCACTCTCCTATCTCAACGGTATGATTTCAACTTTAGTTTTAAAGTTAAATATATTGGTTGTAGGTAAACGCGGCGTTTGAAGAACTAAGAATTAGGGCGAGGGCGGGGAGCGGGAGACTGCCAAAGTTGGAGATATTGAGAGCAGCCATACAACACATTGAGAGGCTCCAGGCCGCCCTTAGGGCTGCGGCGGCGGTAAGTAAACTTTTAATGGGCAGACGCAATTTTGAACTTTACAAAAAAACTTATTTTATATACGACGTGATATTGATATAATATGGTAATAGGGTATTTGACTCGATATTTTTAATTGTATTTATCAAAACTTATCCAAACCTGCGGTCTTACAAACAAAGAAATTTATAAATCCATTCAGAATGAAACAAGTTAGAAACGTTTTAAATCTTGTAGTGGGGGTAACTGAAAATAAATGCAAAACCAAGATAGTGACGTCACTAGGATTATTATACATTACAGTGTGCACGTGTGAAAGAGACAGCAAGATCTCCCCACTACACCCCTAAACTTTAATTTTAAATGTTAATATTTTCCTTATGTTACAAGCTACTTTAATACTTTTTTGACAGCAAGGCTTTATTTTTAACGTATTTGTGTTTGTAAGCGAAATAATACCAAAAATCGATAATAGGCAAATAACCTATTGGGTTGGGTTCAATTAACCCACATATTTCTCATCACCCCTGGGGGCTAGATGTTCGATAAAGATACAAGTTTTACACTTCTACAAATCAATCTGTATCAGTATCAGCCCATATACGTCCCACTGCAGGGCACGGGCTTACTCTACAATCGAGAATACACTTAAGAGTGGTTAGGCCATATAGTCCACCATGATAGCCTAGTGTGTTGGCCAAGAAGCTTATACCCAAATGGAGATTGCATTCCGTATAAAACACTGAAGCACAAAAATTTGACCTTGAATGCAGTCGCTGTTGCCTGCTATCCTTTTCTTTAGAGTGACAATGAATGAAAATGACATTTTGTTCATTCATTGTCACTCGAAAGAAAAAGATAGAAGGCAACAGCGACGTCATTCAAGGTAAAATTTTTGTGCTTCACTTTTATATACGGAATGCAATCTCCATTTGGGTATAAGCTTCTTGATGTTGGCAAAAAATAATCAATTCTATCTCTAGAATACTTATCATTGTTTCTGAATTCAGTCTATCGCTACGACGTAAGACAGAGGATACGATCATTTTGTGGAGTAATTAGACACATTAGTGAAGTTTTACGTACGGCGTCCGAACATTCGAATTTCGTATCAAATCACAGAGTAACCCCCTTGATGTCATTATACAAAACTTCGAGATTATTTATGACAGAAATCGCGATTTTAGTTTCATTTGCCACTCGATTAGATAATGTAGTTTACCGCTTACCTGAACTTTGCTTCGATTTAGGAACTAATACCCTACTTGAGCGTTAAAAAAACTGATACCTAAACGGGTTGATCAAATTTTTTAAACTAAAATGGGCATACATGACAAAGCTACTTGATACAATGTTACCTGGGGTGGTTAGGAACATGTGGTTTAAATTAAATGCTATATGTCAATATGGAGACGTTGGTCTGAATATCGAGCCCAGTGGCGTGCCATAGGAGAGGCCTAGGTCCAGCAGTGGACGCGAATAGGCTGATGATGTCAATATAGCGTCCCATTTCCGTCCAAGTCTCGTATCTTCTCCACCTATCCCGCCCCGCGCCTTTCATCCACTCCCATCATATTCATTGTCTACATATTATTTATTAGAGACTCTACGATCTACAATCAAATCATTTATGCGGTTTTGTAGGTTCTAAGTGAAATTAGAAATAAGTTTTTGTTTGTTTAAAAAATACATACCGTTTGCTTGGCTTGTAAGATGCCGGCTGTGAATCGAGAGACCGCGACACTCCTTTGTTATCATTTGTTCCAGGTCTGGGTTTTTGTGAGTAAAGTTTTTCGTAGTTATGTATATATGTATTATGTATCGTATGAGATCACAAAATAACATTGAAAGGAATTAAGTAGCGCTATGTTTTTCTTCTGATTTTCATAATCCATTCCACGGCTCTGCCACAATTACAAAACAAAAATGGCCTCAAAATAACAATTTCTTCCTGTTTTTGAATTGTTAATTGAAAGTGATACTAAATCCAAGATGGCGTCTACATAACCTAAAAATAATAAAACGTAAATTATAAATAGTATTAATTAAATCCCTTCAAGCCGTCTGCGTCCATTTCGTGCGGTATCTCGGTTCGAATCCGTACGCAGACGATGCGTGACCGAGCGCTCGGAAATAGCAAACGGCTACGAACAACAAAAACTCCTTTTAATATGAAACATGATGCTTTTATAAGCAGTTAAATGTAGCATCTTAGCCTATATCAGATATTATTATACTAGAGTGGACATCGCGACCAAAATCTCTGCGCATTGTGCTCAATTATTCCCGCACTAATAAGAATTATTAAGGGGCACACCTAGTGTGAAATTTCAAAAAAATCGATCTCTTGTTTTTTTCATATTTCGGTAGATTACACCTTTAAAAATAACATATTAAAATTTTAAATCGATATCTCAAATAGTTTTTGAGTTATAGCAATTTAAAGAGCAGCCGCTCGGCAGCTAGAGAGTCTCATTAGCTACGAGACGTACCTGACGTATTGTTCAGAGTCTACTGTCCCTTCCAGCCCCTATAACACGATTCAGGTTTCTATTGTTGGCTCTCAGGTATACTAAAATATATCATTATAATAATTTCTAGAAATTTCTAGATGTTTTTCGTTCACTGCCACGTAAAATATTTTCGGAGCCAGACACATCTTCATAATGGCTTCAAAACTATTGAATTGTCAAATAATTTTGCAACTGCAATATTTAATGACGGTTATTCGTCAATTTTGAAGATATTCAATGTAATGGGAGTGATAGTTGGACCTGCAGCAAGAGATTTTGCGGTTCTTAAGGACGAGACGAGAGTACGAATCGCTGATCATCGCCAAAGGGCTTCTTCAAAAGAAGGTCGATCATCTCGAAGAAAAGCTTCTTCAGCTGAACAAGCCCTTTTCGAGGAAGAGGAAGGTGAATTATATGGTCCTGGAATAGCAGATTAGCTGTAAGTATGATTTTAAACCACTTATAACAGTGAAAACGATCATTTTATCTTTAAACGCGTTTTTCTCGAAACAGCATTTTCCGAATTTGCTGCAGTGATTACTCAAAAACAAATGATCCGATCACTATCGATTTTTTTTTACATGTTCTATATATAGTTCTCCGTACAATGACCTATCGATTTTTGATCTGATCAAAAAATCGAATTTTGGCAGGCCAAAAACGACCAAAATGTTGGGTAAAATTCGACTATTTTTTTTAAAACGTCGCCATATTGTCAATTTTTGATTTATTTTTTTTATCGTAGGTCATTGTACAGACAATATTATCTAGTTTAACGAGAATTTATTTTTTTTAGATTTCATCCACAGAGAAGGCCGGAATCACTGCAGCAGTGAAGGACCTTTTTTTTTTCGCGCCGTTGGAGATCGACTATAACTTAAAAAATATTTAATTTTTTTCTTCAAAAATTTCACTGTATATTCTTGATACATGTATAAATATATTCTTAAAATTTTGAAATAATATATAAAGTACTTTTTTTAATAAAAATTCCCAAAAATCACCTTTTTTTTAGGCCATTACACTAGGTGTGCCCCTTAACTCAATTTTCACTAACATTATAAACAAAAAAATCCATTTGTAAAGACGCTGCCGCCAGGATACGTGCCACTGCAATGTCTATTTCTCCCGCCAAATAGCAGTATAAATGCACTGTTGTGTTTCGGTTTGAGGCCATTGTAGCCAGAGAGAGACATATTAAGGCAACATATTGTGTCTCAGGATGGCGAGTGCAGTGGAATGCCAAGCATTGCTTTGTAAGGAGACTGTCCCGCCCTCACACCCACCACTGTAACTCCTGTGAGCCAGGATCAACAGTGGCACGCAAAGTAATGACACCGAGCATTGAAGCTCGGCGAGTCTCCGGGAATGTCTAACTTGTCTTTAACCCGCAACGAAATTAATCAGAAAGTAAAATTAATAGGAGGAGTTGGAAATAAATTGCTTTGTAAGTCATATATCCCTTACTACCAGGCGAACGATATTCTCGTCTTAGCAATTATTGCAATAAAAAATATACAAATGTATGAGAGAACTCCCGTGTCGTATAAATGTTGCTACTGTCATGTCAACCCACGGACATGATAACAAAGTTTTTCGCCTAGCTACGTATTAGCCACCGTCCAATCCTAAAAAAATACTTACATCGGCGGGCGGGGGTTCCAATCTCAGGGGATGACCGACTTTTCGGAGTCATGTAATAGTAGTCAATCACCACTCACTGTAACCATGACGAAAAACTTCGTGAGTAAACCTAAAACCATAGCGATTTATAAGTATTTCTATGGTATGTAAAGTCCGCCAAACTTAGGCTAGGGTGGTGGACTGTATTACCTAAGCCCTCTCAATAATCTATACTAATATATCGGGTATATCGAGACTGCTACCGAAAACGAAGCTGGGTGGTAGTTTTACGGCCGTTCTCTATACCCTATCTATCTTTAACAAGAGGTTAAAATGGATATCGTTACTATGTCAATACCACTGTATGCTTCAATAAACAAAGATAGACATACAATATTATCTTGCCTAGATATATATAAATATATGCACCTTATCTAAATATCTCTGTCTTTCTTTACTGAAGCAATAAATGTATCGAAATTTCGAGAGAAATCTCTTGTTAAAGATAGATAGATTATAGAAACCGGCCGTTAGTGACTTTAGACACAACGCAACTAAAGTTTTTTTTTTAAGTTTGAGCGAAAAATACGAATACTTAGGTAACTAGAATAGGGTTTAAAACTGTAAATTTATAAGCCCGTTATTATACTATCAAAATTGTTGGACATGGTAATTATATGTAGTTCTCGGGATCGCCGCCGCGGCGCGCGTGTAGCGATAAATAATGTTAGACGTGAATTGATGGGCGTTTAACACGAAGACACGGCCACTCGCGCCGATTTAGAACTTGGTGTCATACAATATTGTACTTTGTTGCTTTAGAGAATGCGCGTAATAAAATGACACAATTATATCGGGCGTTTTAACTTTAACAATACAGGGCGGTAGAAATCAGGAATAAAACGCCGGTTTATTGAAATTACTATGTTTTTATATTCGTTTCTAAAATCAGATACAGTACCAAACGATGAACGCGTTTTATCATAATTATTTGGCGCAAAGTGAGTCTCTGAATGGAGGGCTTTTTGACATATCGGTTTTTAATATTGAGGCTCTTTGCAAAAGGTGTTCCAGTCTCACGGCCTTAGGCAAACACGCCCAATAAATATGATATTAAATAACAATTATAAACAACATTTAGATACTAAATTTTAATACTGACAGTCACATGAGACATCCGCCCTTTTTCTGCTTAAAATTTTCTTAAGTAAGAGTCTCAGCTATTTTAAAGTTAATGAGTTGTTGAATAGTTCATTAGTGATTTTTCACGTCTATGAATAACTTTTTTGAGTCAGCTCTCATTAACATACAAGTCTTGTGTATAAAACTAAGAGAGACAGAGCACACAAACATTTGTCTCGGTACGGGATCGTACCCGCGGCCTCTCGTTTTACAACCGGCATCTAACCAACGGCGCCAGGAAGTCTGTCAATATTAATAGTAGTCTTCCTATACTTCTTCTTCTTCTACTTGACATTATCCCGGCCGGACTCAGTAGTGTTGAGTAGGACATGACTTGAAAAAGAGTTTGTAAGAGTAGCCTCATTTTTGTACTGAGCCAGTACAATGACCCACTTCAATTGAAGTGAGGCGTACTGATGCTTATTTGTGTGTCATAACTTTGCCTCACGGCTCACGGCAATGAAATGACATTACAGACCAAGTAGTACACCAAATATGAAGTAGTACAAATTAAAAAGTTGAGCCGCTCTTACATTTTGACGTCATGTACGGGACAAATGTACTGCCTCTTGAATGTCCTACTCAACACTAGGACTCAGGGTCCACCTTCCGGCAAATTCTTCTCCATTTCGCCCGATCATTATTAAAATACTATGGTATTTTTATAGTATATTAAATGTACTTTATTAACAGCCAGTTTCAAAACCTATTTTAATTAAATATTTAAATGACACATACATAGTCTTGTCTCCATACTAAGATCGAGTCTTGTGTCGCGGGTAAATGTAGGAACTACCACAGAGTTTTCGGCCTCATAAACATCCAGAGCTGAAATAAATATTTGTGGGCCGCACAAATATTTCTCTCAGTGCGGGGATCGAATCCGCGGCCTCACTTTCACAAGCGGTGTCTAGCTGACTGCACCACGGAGGCTGTCTCTGTCAATAGTTATAAAATGTTTTGTCCGCTTCGAAAGACTTTTTAAATCAATTGGAGCGAAGAATACAAAACATACGCTAGCTAAAATAGCTTTTAAAACTCTGTTAATAAGTCCTTAATTGTGTATTTGTTTTGCAGTTAGAATCTGACAATTGCAAGAGTTACATGGAGTCGCCAGTTACAAGTTCACGGTCCCATGAGGCCAAAGAAATTAAAACGGAAGATGAAAAACCTTTTCTAACTAGTAAGTACTAAATAATGTGATGTATGTAAGTAGACATTGCGAGTATATAATACTTTTCGTATCCACAGCTTGGTTTTTTTTTTATTCCAATGAATGGCGAGACGAGCAAGCCGTTCGCCTGATGGTAAGCGATACGAACGCTCGTAAACAGTAGCAACATTCCACTGCGCTCGCCATCCTGAGACATAGGTAAGATGTTAAGTCTCAATATGTCCAGTAGTTGCTCTGGCTACAATGTCCTTCAATCCGAAACACAACAGTGCATTTAAGCAGTGTTGTTTCACGGGAGAAATAAACATTGCGGTGGTACCTACCCAGATGGCCTCTCACATATGAGAGACCTGCCACCAGTAAGGTTTATTTCAAAAATGTTTTTTAGTATATGTTTTTATATGAATGATATTATAGCTATGTGATTTGTCATGGCCGGATCTACCTATGGGCTTTTGGGATACAGCACAGGGCCCCGTGTAGGTATACAAAAGATCATTCATTTTCATTTTAAAATATAAAAATCGTTTTTGCACTAGGTAAACATAATAATAATCTTTAAAATAATAAGTTTAACTATCGTAATATTCCTCATACTCTTTATTTATTTCATTATCTTGTAAGTCGTAAGCTTAGAATATCTCTAATATAGAGGAAGCGCTGGTACTTCAAAAATGGTGGTGCCAGGCTACCTTTTTCTGCCCTTCTATTGGCTGATATTTGACAGGTTGTCCAACATACATAAATTACTTGGATAAGAAAAGTAAAAATAAATAGCTTAGGGCTATTTAATTCCACTCAAACTCGTTTTAAAAGAATAATATCTAAATATAATTTCGGTTATCAAATGATTTTATAGCATTACGAACAAGAAAATATCTACGTTTTTTAAGACGCGAATACATGACATGAAGTGCGTGGTGGCCTGTTGGTAAACGGACTAGACGCGACTGCCAACATGTTCACGGTGGTCGCGGGTTCGAATCCCAGGGCACACCTCTGACTTTTCGGAGTCATGTGTGTATTGATAGTCAATCACCACGCACTAAAACGGTGAAGGAAAACATCGTGAGGAAACCTGCATACCATAGCGATTTATAAATATTTCTATGGTGTGTAAGTCCGCCAACCCGCACTAGGCCAGCGTGGTGGACTATATGGCCTAACCACTCTCAATCGTACTCTCGATTGTAGACGAGGCCCGTGCCCTGCAGTGGGACGTATATGGGCTGATACAGATACAGATACAGAATACATGACAGAGCTCCCTCTACATTATTATAAATAATTTAGGGTCGTAGGCTACATTTATGAGAGACGAAGGCGGCGTTAAATAAGCCGTGATGGTACATTTAACCAGACGAAGACTGGTAGATTCAATGTTGGTTTTCAGGCGGTCAATGTAATGGGGCTTGTATTGCTGTAAACCATACCACACAGACGCGAGAAAGACAGGTGATGAACAATATCATCTCACCTCACGTAGTGCTAGATAGCAAAGTGCTAAAGGGGCTTTGGTGTGTTCCTCGTGAGATCCCGAAGTCCCTTATTTGTGCTGAAGGTGGTCATGGGGTTTTTAGCCGGTAAAAATCCGGCTTACCCTGTTTATCATCCCCAAGGTAAACAGGGATCCAAGAGGATTTTCCCCACGGAAAAAAAGAAGAAAAAAAGGCTACATTTATGAATATTCACTCCTGTGGTGAGTAAATTGCCCCCCCTTTTTTAATTAGATTCTTTTTTTGCAGATGAAAGCGGTTCCTGTGGCGGCAACAGTTTAGCAAGACTTCGATGTATAGTCCAAGCATTATCTAAAGACATTGTTCAATGAATATTAGATTAATTTTACTTTTAGTGGTGCAACCTTGATTTTGCAAGGCTAGGCTGATTATACAAGGTAAATCCAGACTGCGACAGTAAAATGAAACCAGGTGGTAGTTTTAGAGGCTTTTAAGGGGAAAACAGAGCAAGACGGAAGATACTGTACTTGCGTAGGAATGACAAGGCCAGATACAGTGGAACCGCATTATTTTAGTAAATTTTTTTTTGTTCTTATCATTAAGGTATTATACTAGAGCGGACATCGAGAACAAAAACTGTGCGTATGGTGCGTGCACACGGGTACACAATGAAGCGAGAGGGAAGATAATGTTACTTCTTAGGCGTGACAGAGACAGAAATAGAAGATACCCTTAATTTTGTTACAAAAATTTTGTTTGCAGTATCCCCTCTAGTATATTATCTCAATGGTCCTTATAATTTTTCTCAACTTTGGGAGCCTCCGTGGCGCAGTTGGTTAGACGCCGACTATGAAACGAGATATCGTTACGATCCCGAAGACACTAATATTTGTATGATCCATATTTGTTCTGAGTATTGTTGAGTGCAAATGGTTTCTCGTAGTTTCTGATAGTGTGGGGTCAGGATTATGTATGATAAAAGTTATGATAGGGTTGGCATCATCATTATCATCATCAGCCTAAACTGTTGTCCACTGCTGGACATGGCCTCCTCCAAGTTAGGGTTGGCATGTCCATATGCATATGAACAAATCCCAAAAAAATCGCATTGTCATCTCTTGTAAAAATCATTGTTTAATTCGAAGGCTCAACCATTTATAAGTGTTACCAACGTTATATTGCTCAGATAGGTTAAGATATTACAATAAAACGGGATGAATAGACACTGAGGGATGAATAGAAAAATGGTCGTCTTATTTTTTGAATAAATTGGATTATGTTTTCATTTATTAGTTTTTTTATTAAGTAGAAGAATACAATATGAATAATAAATACATATAATTACTATGTTTGTTCCAGTTCTATTCACCATTCAGTTTCGATTCAACCCGTTTATTTAATTTTCACAAATGTACAGTGTATAGATTTATTTTGAAATAGTGAAGTTATCAATATTTATGGGTACAAGTGTAAAAAAGTAATTATTTATGTCCAACGAAAGACTTGACTCAAGAAAATAAGTACCTAGATAATTCATGTAAATTATTAATTATCGATTAATTTGTAATTTAGTAATACTTAAATATGGTACATTTCAGGAAGAAACCCATCGATTGTGCTGTCAATAAAACAAATAATGGCCGTTCATTCATGTAGTTCACATATTTTATGTACCAATTTTAAAAATAACGTCAGTAATTGGCCCTTTAAGCTTTTGAAATTAAAACAAAGTCCAAAAACTACTCACGCTATGGTCAATTTATTGAAATTAAGTTAAATAAAAATAGTTAAATCTGAAAAAATAACGTAATATTTGACAAAAACAATAAAAAGTCAAGGCTGGAATAGAACATTTCTTCGAAATGAATACACAAATGGACAAAAAGACATATATAAAATAAATTTACTTTACTGGTGGTAGGTCTCTCATATGTGAGAGGTCATCTGGGTAGGTTCCACCGCAATGTCTATTTCTCCTGTGAAACAGCAGTGTAATTGCACTGTTGTGTTTCGGATTGAAGGACATTGTAGCCAGAATACCTACTGGACATATTGAGACTTTTGCTACTGTTCATGAGTGGTCGTATCGCTTACCAGCAGGCGAACGGCACGCTCGTCTCGCCATTCATTGATATAGAAATAATAATAAAATAAATAACGTTGCTTTACTTACCTACGTGTTGGATAGCGTGACTTTTAATCGAATTGTTGTTTTTAAAGTAGTCCTGAGGTCAACTGTATATTGAAGTCTATAATACACGAATACAGTACAGTATTTTGAAAAGAAAAGCACTGGCAAATTCAATCAACAATACCACTTGTAGATCGAGACTGACACGGAAACTCAAACTAAACTTAACAAATTTATTAAAAATATTGAAGGTATTTTTTGTGTGTTTACATTATGTAGTCGGTAGTCTTTTGAAACGAAAAAGATATATTCACAGAATCGTTTGAGACTTGATTTTCTTAATTTTATTTAAACAACAAGTGTAAATAAATCGAGAAAAATAAGTCTTATTTTTTTGACAATAATGCATTTGTAGTTCCGATCGTGATAGTGCAGTTAAGTTCCGATCAAAACAGCGCTTTTCGTATTCTCGTAATACGCTCGCGTCAAGTTCGCGTCACGCGAGCGCTTTAACGTATTCTACTGCATCGCGTTTTAAGTGCGTGATTTAGATCGGAACTTGATCGGTAGGTATTCACCTATTAATTTGACGACTCAAACTCAAACAGTTTGGTCCGATTACAATTGATACGCAGCACACGCGCAGCTAAACAATTACAAGAATACCATTTTAGTACAAGAAAAGTCGAAAACGTTAACTTAAGTTTCAACCGCACCGCAACTTGATAGGCGCGGCGCGTCAAGAAATTACGTGAATAGCCCTATTTGGACGCGAAAAGGTCGTACACGACAAACATATTTTTTATCTTGGATCTGGCATGCAAAGATATAACTTAATGGCAGCACGATCGATTCTATTTCTCTTTACTGTTTGTAACTTTGTATGTACAGATTAGTGAATAATTAAATTGTTCTTTCTCCTATTCATAAGAAACCACAACCCAACTATATAGACGTTAAAAAGGTAACACATGTTAAAAGCAGATAAAACATTTATTAAGTTTGGCTATTCATAATGGTTTTTCTACAGAAAAAAATATTTCAAACGTCCAGCTGACAGACATCGGCCATTTTTCTGCTTATTTGGCTAAATTAATCTCTCGGCCAAATAACTGATTAATGTATTTTGACATCTAGGAATAATGTTTTTGAGTAAGCTCATATTAACGGCATATGAAACTTGTCCTTATGAATATGAAGTCCTTATGAATAAGGAGGGTATGTATATAGTTTAAATATACGGTTATGTTTCCTAGTATAAATAGTTTTTATAGCTAAATGTACAAATAAAGTTTTATTTTAATGAAAATGTTATTTAATTTCTTTATTACACGATGTAATTGATTAGTCATGAATTTCGTAAGGACTATATGCCCTAACCGTTCTCAATCGTACTCTCGATTGTATAGTATGCCAGTGCCGTGCAGTGGGACGTATATGGGCAGATACGGAATGCCGTAAGTATGTAAAGACCGCCAACTCGCACTAGACCAACGTGGTGGACTATATAACCTTTACACTCTCAATTATAATCTCGATTGTAGAGGAGGATATTATTAAAACCTATTTTAGATATCGAATATTTTGTCCGTTTCAAACGACTTTGCAATTCAGTTTGAGCGAAGGAGACTATACATGCGTGGGGGCCTTTTGGTAATGGAGCGAACGCGGCTGTCAAGATAGTGGTCGCGCATTCAAATCCCGAGGCACTCCGATTGTCCCGAGTTAACTCATAATTCAAAGCCAATATCTGTCTGTATCAGCCCATATACGTCCTACTGCAGGGCACAGGCCTACTCTACAATCGATAATACGATTGAGAGTGGTTAGGCCATATAGTCCACCACGCTGGCCCAGTGCGGGTTGGCGGACTTACATACCATAGAAATTCTTATAAATTGCAATGGTATGCAGGTTTCCTCACGATGTTTTCCTTCGCCGTTATAGCAAAGCCAATATAAGAAAACATAATTCAATATATGCAGGATTCCTCACGACATTTTCCTTTACCGTCATAATGGCATTCGCACCCGCGACAACCATGAACATGTTAGCAGCCGCGTCTGATCCGTTTAGTAACTCTCCATGCCCTTTGCCCTAGGTATATGTATATTTGGTTAAAAATGGACTGATAGTAGTGTTGGAATAAATGACAATAGCAATTAAAGTTGGTAATAACATTTCATAACTTATACAAATAAGCTTTTTGCGATTTCATCATCATCATCATCATATCAGCCACAGGAAGTCCCAGTGGCGGCGTAAGGTAGGTTGGCACCCGGGGCGGTTTTTTATTGAGCACCCCTACATAAACATAACACCCAATACTACACAATCCTACACCGGACATATCGTGCATTTATCAAATCTGACTTTTATCGAAGGAAAGCTATTGTGCTCTTCTTTGGGTGGCCCGGAGGCGGCTGGAACTGTATGTTAGTGTCACTGGCCTTCCAGCTTGGCACGTTAGGGATGTTTTGGCCGAGCCGGGTCCCTCACAAAACCTCCGCTAGCATACCGACTAAATTCCTTGGATGACCGTCACACGCATTATGGGCGGCCCCAAACATCACAAGGCGAGAAGCGCATGGCCTCAGCGTCCTATAGAAAATCATTGATGGATGTATTTTTTTTTAATTCTTGTACGGCATAATAGCCGCATTGCGCCTGATGGTGAGCGCAAATGCCGCCCAGGCAGAGTATCCATTGGCATCGGACGGCAGTCCCATGCCAATAGATACAGTTATGCCGGCCTGCTAAGATGCCTTTTCACACTATGGCGGAAAGACCCAGGATTATAGGAAGGAGGGAACACGTGAGACGGCAAACAATTCCACAGCCTGACGGTGCGGCATAAAAAAGAATATCAGAACCGTTTAGTTGGCGCCGGGATGGTGTGGACCATCAAGCTATGGCTTCGCAAGCCAGCACGCGTGGTTCTGGTTAGGAATGGAGTGGAGGGGATCAAGTTGAACAATTCCTCAAAGCATTCACCGTGATACAGGCGGTAGAACACGCTTAGAGAGGCGACATCCCTCCGAAGTTGTAGCGACTCTAAGTTGCTCGTAACGTCTGCATCATTCACAATGCGGATGGCCCGCCGCTGCAATCCATCCAAGGCATCGAGCAGGTACTGGGCGGATCCATCGCAGAGGTGCGAACAGTACTCCATACCCGGCCGAACCTGCGCTTTATACAAACGATAAAGCTGACCGGGCGTGAAGAACCGACGCACCCTGTTCAGGACTCCAACCCTGCGTGATGTGGCAGATATTACGTCCTCGATGTGATTCCTTGGATTGAGATCACAGCGGATATCCACACCAAGGTTACTCAGGTCATTCCGCACTGAGAGGGGAGCAGCCTGAAGAATGGGGAGGGGAGAGAACGGGAATTTTTTAGACGTGAACGCACACACCTGGGTTTTCTTGGCATTGAACTCAACCATATTCCTGGAACCCCATGTAGAAATGAGATCCAAGGTCCGGTTGAGTTCAATGACAAGATCTTTGCGTCCCTTCACAGTTTCGACTCGGCAACCTGGAGGCCCGCAGTGGTATCGCCCATGAACCGTGCTGTTATCTGCATAGCAATGAATGTTGCTAAGCGACAACATATCATTGATATGCAGAATAAACAAGGTGGGCGACAGCACCGAGCCCTGAGGAACTCCGGCATTTACTGACATGAGCGCCGAAGCGTGTCCGTCTACGACTACACGTATTCTACGCCCGTGCAGAAAGCCGGAAATCCACGAACACAGGTTGCTGGGCAGACCGTATGCCGGATTTCTTCTTTTGAAGGGTGCGACTATTTCAAAACGCGGCGCCAGTTAAAGATGTTTAGGTCGTCTACGTCAGAGATGAGGCCATGCGCCCTGTCGCTCATATCCAAGTTGCTGTAGGTAAGGGCGCACCGCCCCCTGCACAGTATGCCCAGCCCAGCGTAATGTTGCCTCTTATGGTAATACCGTGGCAAAATTTTCATACTCTACGACAGGGTAGAGGCGCCGCAGCGGTTCAGTCATTTATTGCCCGGCAACCCTTTTGTGCAGGTGGCAGTGAGCGGGATCGTTCACCTCGCGATCCCGTCTCGTGCTATTCTTCTGCGAGATCACGATCTCGCAGAACGAGAGTTTTGCTTGCCAAGCCTTGCCAATCTCGACCATCGAGGGCATCACGACCGAGAGCGAGAGGTCTACTCTGGCGGCTGCATGAAGTATTCTGCACTCGTCACCCCAGAGTGGGCACTCCGAAAGAGTGTGTTTTTTCACAATGATGGCACACAGCGGAAAGAAACCGTAAAAGGCCATCGATCGCACAACTCCCGCGTACAGCCTCTGGTAAGGGGTGCCAGAATCATCGAAGTTGAGTTGGTTAGACCAGGACCTCCCGAAGCCGAACCCTTAAGAAATTATATTTTTTTTTTACGATTCCCTCAGACCAGCCCGAATAATAGATTATCAGAAAAACTCTTTTAATTAGAAAAAAAAGAAATTTCTTTACTTTTGGTTAACTGATAATGGGAAGAATGTGCTTGCTTTTCCGAGCAAAGCTTCCCAAAACGGGGCTCCAGTTTGGTTCACTCGACTCGATCGCCCCTGGGACAATGCTGCGACGCCCCAGGGCTTCGTGACGCTTAGTTTGGGAAGCCCTAGGCTAGAGAATGCGTCTGCTGCCTTGACTAGTTTCGATCTTAGGCTGATGGCAGGACATGAACATTCCACCGACTATACAAGACAACTCTAACATACTTCACCAGGAGATGATAAAGACCTCCACGCCATCAACTGTGATGTGGGCCCCTGCAAGCGGCTCCTAGACTCGTGCAAGCGGATAATCTCAAATTTATCCGCTACGAGGCCCAGCTACCGAATTTTAGAATTCATTGTTTTAGAGAATGAGACATTATATTTAAAAAACTTCCAAATATACTATTAGTATTATACAAATAGCTAAATACAAGGGTTGGTAGTTATTTATGGATACAGGTAGATTTTGTGTGCTTTCTGTGGGTGTCTTTGGCACCCCCTGGTGCTTGGTACCCGGGGCGGACCGCCCCCCCCGCGCCCCCTTTACGCCGCCACTGGGAAGTCCTCTGCTGAACATAGGCCTCCCCCAAGGATCTCCACAATGACCTGTTGGAAGCGGCCTGCAATTTGCGATTTACAATTGTGATTCACAAAGCCGATCGCCTAATATACACGATTTCGTGTAATCTATAAGGCAGTGAGTATTTTTAGGAACCGATTTGAAGAAGACACTGCACAGTCAATTTTGTGTGTGTAATTTTAAATGTGAAAAATGGTTAGCATATTTGTTTACAACTTTTGAATGGAGCAATTAGCAATAGCAGAAATGTAAAGCATGCTATGGCTTTAAAAATAACAAGGTTGTGATATTAATTTGTGCGTGGTGGCCTGTTGGTAAACAGACTAGACGCGACTGCCAACATGTTCACGGTGGTCGCGGGTTCGAATCCCAGGGCACACCTCTAACTTTTCGGAGTCATGTGTGTATTGATAGTCAACCACCACGCACTAAAACGGTGAAGGAAAACATCGTGAGGAAACCTGCATACCATAGCGATTTATAAGAATTTCTATGGTATGTAAGTCCGCCAACCCGCACTAGGCCAGCGTGGTGGACTATATGGCCTAACCACTCTCAATCGTACTTTCGATTGTAGAGGAGGCCCGTGCCCTGCAGTGGGACGTATATGGGCTGATACAGATACAGATACAGATATTAATTTGAAATAGCTATAATTCCCATTACTAGCTGATAGAGTATCTATAATTCTCTTCATATATCAAAGGTTAAAAATAATCTAGTGTGTCGCGGCGTTTTAACAGTTTATGATCTGTACCTCGAAATTTAATAGATATCATTAATAGTGAGCCTGCAAATAGCAGCGTATAGGCGGGACTTGGCAGCCGAGGCGACACGCCCTACCGTCCATCTGTTGCTGTCTCTAATATCAGCACTTCCTTGTCACTATTGCCACACCTTATCAAACTATCTTACATCCACGTGTATGTTTACTTATATGAGGCAAGCTTCAAATGTATAGGAAAGCGTTAGTTTTTTTATGAAAATCGTGTGTCGATGCGACCGAAACGAGTGAGCCAAATTGTAGCCCTATTTTGGGAAGAAATGCTCAGAATAGCAAGCAAATTCTTTCCAGTGTCAGTTACTCAAAATTAAAATAACAGAATTTTGTAATGCATTTTTGTTTTTTTTTTTCATTTCTTTTTTCAATGAATGGCGATACGAACATGCCTTTCACCTGATGGTAAGCGATACGACCGGTCATGAACAGTAGTAAAACCAAACAACGCCTTGAATTACAAAGCAATACTTGGCATTCCAAGCTCGCCATCCTGAGACATGCCGATCTGAGGGTGTCTTAAAGAAACAAATTCTCAAGGGTATCACGGTACAAATATTTTTGCATAGCCCTGGTGTAACCTGCTTTTCAACCTCAAGGTCCCGGCATCCTTTACCGGATGTCCTATACGGGAGTCGTTCGATCAATAGCCTTTTACGGATTTTTTATATATAGGGAACGAAGGAGCATACGGTTCTCCGGTAAATTACCACTGCCGCCCATAACACCATAAAACCATATAGCATAGAAATGGTCTGAGAACTTTAGGGTGATAATGCACTATTTTCTTGAATTTAATTTCTATTTTATTCACAAGCGTATTCCTTAAAGGCCTGCATCGTATCTCCATGCCCTATGGTGTTGCAGATGTTATGGGCGGCGTGATCACTATCATCAGGTGAAACGCATGCTCTTTTGCCCCCTACAACCTAAAAATGTCGCCATGTCGTATTAGCCCTGAAATGCTGACAGGAATTGGTTCACTACATTTTTAGTACGTAAAAGAAAATTCCTTGTGTTAGGTGTCTCATATGAGAGAGGCTGTCTGTATGGGTACCATCGCAACGTCTATTTCTCCTACCAAACAATAGTTTAAATGCATTGTTGCGTTTCGCATTAAAGGACATTGTAGCCAGAGTAACTACTGGACATATTGAGACTTTGCACCTTATGTCTCAGGATGGAGCGCAGTGGAATGCCAAGCATTACTTTGTAATTCAAGGTGTTTGGTTTTGCTACTTAGATCGTCTAGCTATTCATTGCAATAAATAGAGTCTTAGTCTTATGGAGTCGTCGTCGAGAGCGTCTCGACAAGGGGAACTAGCAGCCATTAGAGTGAGAGACAAAAAGAGAGGGGCGCCGTGGAGGAGTGGCACTCTAGGATTAACAATCCCATGGCTGGTGAGTAGACCATTGTGGCAGTGCGTCCTATTCTTTACTAGTAGCACACAGACACAGGTCCTGTCGGCAACGGCAGATCCAGGGGGGAGGTCATAGGGCTCATGCCCCCCTGGGCTGGTTCCAGATTGACAGAACGTATTTATTATAAAGTTGAAAAAATATAAATGCAATGAATTCTAGGTTAGTCGATAAATAGTGTTAAAAGGTGTCTTTAAAAACTTTTTATTTATTTTTATCAGAAGACAAGTCAAAAATATGAATGGGCTATGGCTTGCAATCTGGATCCGTCCTTGCCTGTCGAGGCACGGCTGCTTCGTAAGATACGTGTGGCGAGTGGCGTGAAAGGATCAAACTGCCGTACGTATTTTGTCGAGATTTACTAACGACCATGTGATCGAGAATAAATTGGCGCGCTTATGCGTCAAGTGGCGCCATCTATTGATAAAATATAAAATTAAATTGACAAAATTTTTGTATCAAGTAATTTGTATTAAAGGATTTTACATAGAACCCTATTGTTTTAATTTCATGGAGAAAATCCTCTTGGATTCCTGTACACCGCTGTTTATCATGCACAGTAATAAGCTCATTTAGCATAGTTATGAACTTCTAAATAACGTTATTGAAGCCAACAAACGTCAATAGCCACCGTAGTGTGCCATTAGTTCCATCTCTCCCTCTTCGGCCGCCGAAAGACGACTGCTGAACATAGAGCTCCCCTAAAAATCTCCACATCGACCTGGGGATTACTCAGTACTCCGAAACTACGACGAATGTTCGAACATCACACGTAAAACTGTACCTGTATCAGCCCATATACGTCACTCTGCAGGGCACGCGCCTCCGACACAGTCGAGAGTACGATTGAGAGTGGCTTACAGCTGGTGTCTATAATCTATCTATCTTTAACAAGAAATTTCATTAGATATTTCGATACATTTTATGTTCCAGTTAACAAAAGTAGAGCTATAGACATAGATGTAGTATAGAACATAGATCGGCAATGTGTCATTTTCAGCGCGACCAAAACTGATTTACGATTGTGTGCGTGAAGTTTACATGTGTGCTTGACATATAGTGGTGTACCATGCACTTTCGATAGTATCATATCGATATCGATATAGCTGTCGGCCTGTAGTTGTGAAATAAAATGTTATGGATATATGCGACATTTTATTATATATTAACAGAAACTTATTGATGTGTTTATTTCAATACAGATTGATAAACACACAAATAAATAAAGATAAATTGTCATATTATTTGGAAAACATTTTGTTTGAGATATTTTGTATGAGTCTTTAGTACAGACATCTAATTAAACTGAGAACAAAAAACACTTTTATAAAATAAAACTATATATAATTTACAAAGTTTTAGCGTTTTCGGTTTATTTTTTTAATTTGCCGTCGCGAAGTTTCGATTACTTTACAGCTTTCGTAGTCGTAGGGTGGACTCAGTCTGCAACAAAATCCATGATTATTAGTTTTTTTCAATGAGTAAAATTCGCGTAAGTATATTTATACTAGAGTTAAAAAAATATGCTTATTTAAGTCAATTAATTGACTTGTAACACATTGGGAAGTGTTGGACGCCTGCTAGGCCGCGTTGGAGGTGTACGGAGGAGCTTGTAGGAAGTCGTTGGATGCAGGCAGCTTACAACAAACTGATGTAGACATTCTTGTGGAAGGCCTATGTTCATTAGTCGCATTCCTGTGACTGAAGAAAGAGACAGTTTAATAAACTACAAAAGTTTTCTCGATCTCGTCACCTAAACTAATGTTTTTCCTATGAGAATTATAAAATTTAAACCTATACCTAATGTTATGATAAATGAATAATGTTGCTTCAAGGTTTGGATGATGATATTGTGCATAGAAGTATCGCATATTTTATAATAATATCGAATATGTTCTTGTTTTACTATTATAAATTGACAGCCTCTTGGCAGAGATTGAAACAGGTTCTTAATTCATAAATCACACACATAAAGTGTTATAATAAATATTCCACAAATATAAAAAAATGAGAAAAAGTAAAGTAATAAGTAATATTGTAAAATGAATACTATAATAATGGCCGGGGAAATATGGCCGAGATAACGCCAGGTAGAAGAAGGAGAAAAATGCACACTATCACAACATACTATAGCCCCATAAAAATGTAGGGAAACATGTGTTGTCATCGACTATTTTATCGACAACCTTTTATTGATCGAACCTGTCAGTCAATCCCTAGCTACTTTTGGTTGAAATTATTGTAAATTCACGTATTTGATATTATTTTTTATACGCAATGGATGCTTTCAGCGTATTAATACAATGAAATACTATATTCTTTTCTACCGATATGTATACACGGAGTTCCATTTAATTCTATAATATCGTCACAAAAAAGTATTGTGCAAAAGTGGCCGGTACCTGTGAAAACTGTAATTATTTCGGATTTTTACGCCTGCATGAACCACACCTTGGCACTACACAATGCACTATAATAAACTACGTTTAATAAATATAACCAAGTACTGTAAAATTAAATAAATTATGAAAATAAGCGAATTTTGTTGCTCGCTTAGTTTGACATATTTTGACTCTGGGTCACTGCTGGCTACTTCTGTGTAAACGAATGGTCGCATCATGCATCTCGCTTTAACATATGAGTTAAATTATTCTATCTCTTTCACATTGCCGATCTATGTTTTATACTAAATCTATGGCTATAGATATGGTGCATATATTTATAGGTAGCAGGGTAAGATAAAGATATACGAATGTATTAGTTTATTAAAAGCGTAGAATTGTTCGGATATAGTACTGGTAGCGATTTTAACCTCTTGTTAAAGATAGGATATAGAGAACGGCCATTAGTCTTGCACAATGGCCAGTAGTTCTTCCACTTAAACAAGTACAGTAATACCCTGGACATACGCGATCGCCGTTGAAGTCTAAATCGCATAACTCGGGGTTCAACTTGTAACTCCAAAGACTTTCATTTCTTTTTAGGTTCAAATGACTCATTAAAAAATAAAACAACAGTAACTTTTTTCACGTATATTTAAGGTTAAACGCTCTCTTGAACGGGAGGCTCGTATCCCTCGGGACGCTCTGATTTGTCTCCCGCCTCGCCGCGCTTGCCGCCACCGCCCTCTCCGTGAAGCTCCATCAACTTGGAGATCTCGAAACGAGGCCTCTTCAGCACTTTCACCTTAAAAATAAACAAAAATATTTTAGTGAGGGTAGACGACAATTTATGGGGTGCATAAGAATGGTATATCAGAGATAAATCAAAAGGGAACATGAGTTTTCATCATGTATGTGTCATTGCGAGCTAGGTGTGTCATCATTTTGAATTAAAATGTGAAATATATGACTAAGGTTCAAAATTTCAGTCTGTGGCGCACAAATCCAGGGTATATCAAGACTGCTACCGAAAACGAAGCCGAGTGGTAATTTTAGTGGCTACAGACGCTAACGAATCTTGTTTCCTGGCTATCACACTATGAGAGACTTCTTGATCTTGTTAACACAGACAAATATTTGCGGGCCTCATGAATATTTGTCTTGATGCGGGGATCGACTCTGCCTTACAATTATTGTAAGAGGTTTGTGCCTAGTAGAGAAAAATATAACTGATACATACAAAATTGTGCGTGACAACAAATTACCCCAAAACCGTAAGTAACCACACTCGTAGTACCTCAAAGCCAGTTTAACTAAATCAATTTTACACTCAAAAAACCCTTTTGCATGTTTCCCTTCATGCAAGAACAAAATATATTATAAATCATTATCATTTTTAAAAATTCTTAAAAATCAACTACTAAGTATAAGATAAAAAAATCGAAAATTTTATATGTTTACGCATATTCTTACTGTATACTGATTCAGGGCAACTCACCTTCCTGATGCAAACGTCACGGAGTGGGTAGATACCGTGGCATGCCTTCTCGATGTCCTTGGCGATCGAGTCGGGGATCAGTTTGTTGACAACCTCGCGCAACTCAGAGTTGGTCACGTCGCGAGTGATGATCTCGCACATCTTCTTCCTGATCGCACGGACCTGTTGAAACGAATACAAACTTAAGAATATAAAACGTTACACTGGTATATACAGGGTAAGTATTTAGTTACATTGTGTTTGTAGTCACTTAAACTACCACCCGGCACATACTACCGGTTTTCGGTAGCTGTCTTGATATACCCAGTATGTAAGACTTGTATCTTTGTAGGGATCAGGACTATAAATAAACACACATACGCCCGAATACTGGAACGCCATTCAAATAATAAGTTGCTCTTAACAGCGCACGGCCCACTTAGCCAGTACATTTAATCGGGATTAACGTAGTTAAGCGCCATTTATATTTAAGTTGCGTTTCAGTATTTGGGCGATAGTCGAGGAGAAGTTACTCTATAAAAATGATAAGAACTTCTAATGTTCGAATTTTCAACGTACGGAATAAGATATAAGATTTCCACTTCTAAAAATCAATATTATTCTCTATTATACTGAAAATTTCTCAGAACATAGTCTATAGTTGCAACATACAATAGATGAATCCAACATTTTGTGGAGTATCTAGGCACATAGTGAAGTTTTACGTACTGCGTCCGAACGTTCAAAGTTCGTATCGTTATTATAGAGTAACGCCCCAGACTCCACACTAAGATGAAGTCTTGTGTCGTGGGTATCGGGAACTAAGAGAGACTTCGGTCTCACAAAACACCGGACCCGAAATAAATGCGTCTGGATCTCACAAACATTTGTGCGGGGATTTTCACAGCCGACGTCTAACCAACTGCGCCACGGAGGCTGTCACGTTTTAGACACATACTACCCTCCAAAAAATAGCCCTAGAACTTTTTAAGTACCAAGAATATATTTTAAATGTAGCAACGACACGAGTAGCCAAATCATAGCGATGCTGTGGCAGATTTCGTGTGATAGCGTTTATATCTGCAGCTTGAAACGATACAAAGACCATGAGGTCACCTTTGTATAGCTGGGCTGCAGAATATTAGCAAACCTCCCAATTTTCACAAACAATCCTTTTCTTTCATTCTTATATCTTATTATTCTTGTGACAATGAAATAACAATAGATACATACTCCCGACCCCACACTAAGATCGAGTCTTGTGTCAAGGGCATCAGAAACTACGAGAGACTTCGGTCTCACAAATACCCAGAGCTGAAACAAATACTTGTTTCATACACAAACATTTGTCTCGGTGCGGGGATCAAACCCGCGGCTTCTCGATTCATACCCGACGTCTAACCAACTGGGCAATGAGGGCTGCTAAACCTAATCACCTTACGTTTTTTCAGATATTGTTCAGATATAATTAATTATTTTACTACACCAACCTTGGCCAAATGTACCTTACAGAGAAATGGTCTTTTTATTTTAGGTTTCTAAAATTTTGGCATTGACATAAAAATTGAATTGAGCATAAACAGTGACTAACTTTGCGATACATTTTTCGAAGAATAGACAATGTGGTATCAATCTTCATCAAAAGATTTTATCTAATAGTTTTAATATTAATTATTTGTTTTCACTGATACTATATAATATGTAATATTACAGTGTCGATTTCAGTAAATGTATTTTTTATCAGAACAGACATTGGGATTAAAATCCCTGCCCAAACCAAATTGTGCTGGTATAGGAACCCAGTGAAGTGAGAATGAAGATGATATTACTGCATAGGCATGAGAAAAACAGAAAAAGTGATACAGTACCATTCATTTCTAACAGACTTCAAAATGAAGAGGTTCTCAATTCCACTATATATTTTTTTTGTTTCATTTTGTTTGTATGTCCCCTCTAGTATATCTTAAATGTTTATAAAACAGTAGTTACCTGTGTGTGCTGAGCGTAGCAAGTCTTGCGTTGGCTCAACGAGTCCTTGTTGGTGAAGCCAATGCAGAACACACGGAGTAGGTATCCATCGGTGGTCTTCACATCAATGTTTGCTTCAATGAGGGTCTGCCATTTCTTGACCATCCATCTAAGGAAAGAAAGTTAAAATTAGTTATATTCTGTCTCAGTTGGCCTAAGTCCAAATGCAGGGCCCCCTTTGCAACCAGAAGTATGATTGAGGGGTTAGACTATTTTGTCTGCCACATGTACTTAATTATCTTAATAACTCCAGGCCTACCCATAAGATGAACACAAAAATTTGAAATATCGGTCTAAAATCGCTAAATTTACTTATGTTATAAACACCAGTAAATAGAACATAGGTGGTCCGCCCCATAAATTTAAATTTTCGTGTATTTTTTACAAAAATGTAGCAACGACACGAGTAGCCAAACCATAGTGATGCTGAGGCAGATTTCGTGTGATAGCGTTTATATTTGCAGCTTGAAACGATACAAAGACCATGAGGTCACCTTTGTATAGCTGGGCTGCAGAATAATGAGTAAAAACACCCAAATAGTCACACATATACATAGTCTTGCTTCATTACTACTAAACATTCTTACTATTATTACTAGACTTTTTGTCACAACATCCAAACCAAACATTAAGTGGGTCTCACTAAGATCGATGCCCGAATACTAGAACGAAACTTAAATATAAGTTGCGCTTAACTACGTTAATCTCATTTAAATGTACTGGCTAAGTCGGTTGTGCGCTGTTAAGAGCAACTTATTATTTGAATGGCGTTCCAGTATTCGGGCGTGAGTCTTGTGTTGTGTGTCAGAAACTATGAGTATTTTCAGACTCACAAACACCCAAACCGGTAACAAACACTAGTGAATCTTAAAATATGGAATGTCCAATACCCCTTTTCTTTTGGCATTCGTTTTCCTGTCCACTCTCTGCCCAATGGAAACTTCTTGCTTATTGTTTCCATTTTTATTTTCTTTTTGTGTTAAAGTATGTAATGTCTGTATGATTTATTATGGGCTTATAAATCTGTTTTCTTTCTTACCTGAGTTTGTCAGTGGTGAGGTCCATACCGTGGAAGTTGCAGAGCACATTACGTCCCTGAACGTCCTCGGCAATGAGACGGAACTTACGGAAAGACCTGAAATACAAATGATTGTATATAATGACTGTGTAAACAGGTCACATTATTTGTAAAGATTGTGTACATTCAGCGATAAATCAAAAGGGAACATAATTTTTCATCAGTTCTGTGTCATTGCGAGCTAGGTGGATCATCATTTAGTTTCATTTCTTATTAATTACGGATGGCTCTCCCATAGTATTGGGGATTTTGCTACAGTAAAGTTATTTAGTATGTTTAAAACTTATTATTCTAGAAATTCTTGGCTTCCGAGCAATATTCTTTAATCAATCAAAATGCTTTGCAAACAAGTAAGATTATTTTATTGTGACTGATATGTACTATCACAATTACGAGTAACCATATTATTTGGAGTATACTTAAATTTTAGTACACTGCATTTTATTTATTTAAGATATTGACAATAAGCTTGATAAGTTGTCCATACCTTTCCGCATCAGTGTCAGCTTGGAGGTCAGCAAGGGAGACTTCAAACACGCGTCCCTTCAGTCCTTCGGAGGCGATTTTTGTTCCCTGCAGACATACAACTTATTCAATAATAGTTGGCTACATGGAGTAATTTAACAGGTATAATTTGTCCATTCAGAGATAAATCAAAAGGGAACATAATTTTTCATCAGTTCTGTGTCATTGCGAGCTAGGTGGATCATCATTTAGGAATTAAACTCACTGCATTGTAATTATACTAAAGAACGACTAGGCCACTGAGGCACTCAATAGCAAAATGCAACAATGAGACATCATTAACACACATGGTTATAATTTTAATTCTTTTACTATCTGTGGTGCAGAAAACTTGTCTTTCAAGTATTTTTATATAGGTTAGTGTGATATTAAAGTTTGTAATGTATGAGTAAATCTATCAATGTGTTTCATACAGTAATTAATGTTTAATAATGTCATGGGATGGTACTAAAACTAATTAATTGATTTTAAATTTCAATTATTGAATTGATGTTCATTTACTTCATTTAACAATTAATATCATTATATATTTCTAAAGAAAAATAATACAGGATTAAGTATACTTCTTCTTTACAAGCACATGGTTCTTAAGAGTAATAAAAAAATCTTAGATATTTTACTTCCAGCATTCTTGATCACTTTTTTATTGTGACTCCAGAATGTTTACTGCGTGCAAAAGCCTCGTTCATCTCTTTCCATCTACTCACAACTTTATGGATACAAAATACTAATTATCAAAGCAGCTAAGTTTGCAAACATTACTATTAATATGCCGGCGGCATGCTTTGGATTTCAACATTTTAAATTAATATTATTTTAATTATATTTAAAATCTCGTCATAATTGCAATGTTATTAATGCTATCATAACCTCAAAACCTCTATGAAGACTTTCGAAACGTGTTTTATAAATCAAACTCAGTAGCAACGCATCCAAAAATCGCTTTGAAGACATACTATCCGATTGTACATTGCAGTTTTGGCTAAAAACAACGAAACAACATAACCGAAGTTAGAATAACCAAAATTTACCTGAGTACGGTTGACAAGGGTGGTTCCCACTTGTCTCTTGGTGAACATGGACGGTGCCTTGACATCGTACCAGTCTTTACGGGTGAAGGGATCAACACTGCAAGAAAATACCACTAAATTAACATAACCTCAAAATCGTACCAACTCACCGATTTATCTGGACATTGCCGGCGTGTTAACTAACTATATAGAGTAAAACACTTTTTAAGTAATTGAATTTGAATGTTGTACCACGATGATAGGGTGGGAAAGTAGGATTCTGGTAGAAAATCTCCTGACACGAGACATCAACTTTTATCCGAAATTATAGAGATCATCACACACAATGATTCGCATTTATTGCGCTACATGGCTAAAGCGTCATATAAACGAGTAAATTCCGAGTTTATTGCGCACTTACATCTTCTTCTTAACACCCTTTTTGCCACCTTTCGAAAGGCCTTTATTTTTACCGACCGCCATGTTCGCACACAAACTTGAGAAAGACTTTGTGTTGTTTATGGTCCAAACAGACGGGCGGGTGCTGTCAAAGTTGTCATTTAATACAGATAATAAATGCATGTACCATAGACAACTTTGCACAAATTAACTCGATGGGCGTTAAAAAAATTAATCAGGCATTTTATTTAATTCTTTATTGTCACATTTATTGTACACAATAAAAAGGAATAACAGTTTAGAGATAATACTAAACAACAAAGTACAAATGGCGGTCTTAAAGCTCAAAGGAATTTTTTACCAGACAACCATGGGATGTATATATGAGCAGGAAAAACCCTATCGGCAATGTAAAATAAAGATAACGAAAGCACGGAGACATAAAAGATTAAAGAGATATGGATGCAACAAAATATAAAAGTAGTCCAATAAATCTTTTAAGGCCCCATTCGCACCGGCGCTCTTCAAACGCGCGTAAAAAAACATTGTAATCACAGACCAATGAGAAAGTTGTAATGAAACAAATGTAAATCCATTAGTTTGTTTACATGAAGGCTATTTTAAAACTCATTGCTTTTTTAACAAAATCTGTCGGATTTTCGACGTTGAGCGTTAGACAGTTAGACATTACATTTTCATTCAAGTTTTCATTCCATATAAATATAAGCTGTCAAAGTTGACGCTTTCTAAGCGCCTGTGCGAATGGGACCTAAATATGGACCTTTTTACCACGCAGCTACCACCCCGAACGAACAAACATTTTGAACGAGGCTGTTCGGAGGCGGTCTCGTTCAAATGTACTGCTCATTAATTTCTAATGGCGGGTGATAATGTGGGTACCGCACAGACCAATCACGTCACCATTCGGCAATCGTACATCCATGGCAATCGGCATCCATGATCGGCATTCGTTCTGTTCCTGTCAAAATTAGAGATCCATTCATTCATTCCGTTTTTTACAATTCACATTGGTCTGTGCAATTCACTCTTTACTTCACCCGTTCATTCACTCGCCTTTCGTAAAAGTTGGTAAAAGCGATAAGATAAACGTTCGCATCCGTTTGTTAATTATTTTGTAAATTAGGCGCGCTCTTTAATTCAAACAGTTCCGCAATTGTGTAAAATAAAATTTATAAGTGACCATTGTGATATGTTTTAATTTTATACCGTTTATAAGAATGGGTGCAAAAGTGTCTAGAACTGATTTCGAGTGGGTTTACACGGAGGAGCCGCATGCTAGCCGTCGGAAGATCATCCTAGGTATGTTATTAGTTTATTTATTACGTCATGTTTTCACATATAGAAATGTTTGCCGTATTCATGGGTCCCGGGAATAATGCTGTACCTAACGATTACAGAGCCAATGCCGAGTTTCACTTGCATAATAAAAAAAGCAGTCATCTCGATGGTTTACGCCCCGTTGATTCCAAATTTAAAAAGTGAAAACAAATCTCAAATCTGTAAAGCACTAATAATCGGGAAAACAGGACAAAGTCTAAAAGCGGGATTGAAATGTAAATACTGGTTATGATTAAACTTTGTATTTTTGATCATGTTTTCAAGAGTTAATTATGAGAATGCCGGCATAGCAACAAGATTTGTCGCAGTAGATTCTTATATTCTAATAAAGTTGTAATCTTAATTACATTTTATTGGAATTGGAGCACCAATGGCTTGGCAAACCAGTTTTCTTATTTTCTTGTTTGAGATTTTTTAAATTATTAGTATGTTCTCATCTCTTCTAGTAGTTTTATGTACATAGCTTATTAGTTGTCAGGACATTTACACAAATAGTTTCAATGCCATTTTTATACATTGAGTTTTCAATATGGCCCTTGCACAACAAAATAAGTTTCTAATTAGATTCCTTATGAAACATTCTAATTGATCAGTACAGTAATGAAAGTAAAGTAAGTAGTAGTATAAAACATGAATATTTAAATTAGTCAAACAACACTCACATTCCTACAAAATATAATTAGATCATGCCTTACATATTGATTTCAAATTAGCTGTATGATTGCTTACCCATGTATTTTGCTAGGCAGTAGTATTTATGTTTGGCCAGAAATTGTAATAACATGTTCAAAATTTAGACATTATGTTTTACACATATTCTTTATTTTTTTTTTGTGTCATATTCATTAATCTGTAATGATTAATTTAAATTAATGATTTCAACATATTTTGTAATTTGAAAGAGTGTTGTTTTGTAATTCAATGTGCACAAACCTATTAATCCCCATAAATTTTATTTTATCAACTTAATATAAGTCCTACCATATGGCTTAGGTTCTAGTCTTTAAAAATAAAGCCTAGGTTGGTAGACTTCCCATAGAAATACTTGTAATAAATCTGTATTGTATTCTGGTTTCCACATTACATAAAGTTGTTTATTTACTATTATACACATAGGTATTTCAATATGTACCCATATTATTCATTTTAATTTACTATTATTTCTTATTCAACTTAGACTGTCCTATTTATATTTACTTCTATGTTAATTAATAATAGTAATTAACAATAATTTAACTATTATTATTATGTCCTTTTAACTTTGTTTCTATATAGTGCATAAAAGGATGTATGGCTACAGGATAGCCTACTATAACATATTAGGACGGAAAATACAAGGCAAAACATGAGTGTCCTGATTGCACCTCAGCTTAATTATTCTGAGAAAATATCATGATTTTATGTATGTACACATATTTATCAAAAAAGTTTTGATTGGCTTTTTTAAATTTGCTCCCTGTCTCCATGAGGAACAGCATTTTTTATTGTCATGAATGGCGACACAAGCATGCCGTTTGCCTGATTATAATTTATATGACAGCTCATGAGCAATAGCAAAACTAAACAACAACTTGAATTACAAAGCAGCAATTGCTATACTGAGACATAAGATGTTAAGTCTCAATATATCCAGTAGTTATTCTGGCTACAATGTCCATTCATCTGAAACGCAACAGTGCATTTAAACTGCTGTTTGGCGGGAGAAATAGACAATGCAGTGGTACCTATCTATAGGTGGCCTCTTAAATATGAGATACCTACCACCGGTTATGTCTGTGTGTGTAACTCAATCAACACATTAATATGACCTTAAAATTAAATTCGAACTTGACAATGTCAAGGTGAATATGTATAAACTTTTATTTACTCATCTTTCAAAACATGTAAATACTCCAAACAATGCATAATAAAAACATGTTTCCAGTAGCCGTAAATTATACCCGAATATGTGCAATTATATTGTTTTTTGGACATATTATGTTTATTAATAGTTTCAGATTTCCTGTTAATATATTCATACAACAGTCTTGTGGTAAAATAAATACACCCAACAGTTGCTTATAGTCCTAAATATATATGTCACTCAATCAATTCAAGGTGCACTCTGATGTTAAGAACAATCCAGATATATTATGTCTATACTCACTTTAACAATGACGATTGACTGGTTTGTGGTGACTTGATTGAAACATATAAGATTCTGAATGGACATTACAATATTGTCGACTTTCATACAACATTTAAATCTAAGACCAATCCCTGGCTCAGAGAACACAATCTCAAGTTGACTACTGTCCGGTCTCATAACAACCTCTACAAACACTTTTTGAGCAACAGAGTGGTCAAAATGTGGAATAAATTGCCAAAAGAAATTGTTTTCGTTCAAATTTTAATATATATAGGAACAGAATTGACAAATATTTTAATGTTAAAAAATTACTTAGATCATTGGCATATAGGCACACATCAGTTGTTTCCACTGCTTGCCTTATAATAATAATAATAAATAAATAAATGAATATTGAGGAAGGTTTGGACTTGAATTACATCCAATAGCATCAATTTGGATTTTGTCTATTTGAAACACTTCATCCATCCATCCATCAGCCAAAGGAAGTCCACTGCTGAACATAGGCCTCCCCAGGTCTCTCTCCTCTCTCCAGGTCCAGGTCAGGCCTTACCAGGTCGTTGGACCATCTTGTGGGTGGACGTCCTATGCTGCGCTTTCCACTGAAACACTTAATATCGAGTTAGAAATTATTCTGTATAGAAATGTACATAATATTATCCTTTCTAAACGTGTTTAAGTGGAATGAAATAGCCCTAAACTGTTAATTTTTCTTTTTCTTTTCAAGTAATTTGTGTATGTTGGATAGCCTGTCAGGTAATAGGAGAGCAGAAAAAGGTGACACGGCATCATCATTTTTAATCACGTTTTTGAAGGACTAACGCTCCCTTTATATTGTAGATACTCCAAGACATCTTCTCTTTTCTGCTTCGGAGGTAAAATCATGCAACCTGCGTAAGGCCAGCGTGGTGGCCTAACCTCTATGGTACTCTCGACGGTGTCCCATAGTCCGCTAACCCGCACTCGGCCAGCGTGATGGAATATACGGCCTAACCCCTTTCAATCGTACTCTCGATTATAGAGGCTGCTACAGTAAAATATAAAATATATGTAGTTTTCAGAATGCTTTCCTGCAGGCTTAGTTTGTTTTTTAAATACATGATTATGGTTTTTTTCGTGGAAAGCTCATAATCTATGCACGTTCCAAAAAACATAAATCAATAGTCATGATAAAAGAACCGTGAACATTACAAATCGATAAGTTGCATAATAATATGAAAGTGAGTTTTTTGTCCGCCATCCACCGTTGCTAAATTGGTTAGATGCCAGCTGTGAAACGAGAGGCCGCGGGTTCGATTCCCGCATCGTGACAAATATTTGCGTGTTTCACAGGTATTTTTTTCGAGTCTGGGTACACGATACAGGATTCGATCTTAGTGTGGGATCAGAACTATGTATGTTATGTGACTGTTGGATGTATCTATTTCCTTTGGTGCGTTTAGAAAAAAAAATGTGAGTAATTGACATAACCAAGAAGCTTATACCCATATGGGTATAAGCTTCTTGGACATAACCATATATTTATGTCAATTACTCTCATAATTACAATGTGGAAAACGGGTAAAGTGTTCCGACGTAAGTGGTGCGCGCGCTCCAGTACATCTCTAGCAGAACCTTACTGAAATTAGTGGTCGCTCACAACGATTTTGAAAATGCTTGCTTGTAATATGACAAAGAATTGATTAAAAATGAAATAGTGTTTTTATCACCGTGTTCAGACAAGATCTATTAAATTAATTTAATATTTATTTTAAGGGTGACGTTCACGGTCGTCTTTTTGAAACTCCAAATTAATATACTGAAGAGCCTACCCTTAGTTTTTGAATCAATGGATACGACCCAAGATTCGATCTAAGTGTGAGGTCGGGACTATGTATGTGATTGTTGATGTATTTTTTTCTTTTGACGCGTAAAACTTACAACCAAAAAATCGAAACAAAATAAAGAAGAAAATATCGAAACAATAAAATTGTTTATTATTTAAGAACCAGGGTTTGTATGAAATTGTCGGAAGATTTATTATGAAGTTGATTGATCTTGCAGTGTCCACAAGCTATACGTACTTATAATAAAATATATGAATCATTTGTTTAAATGGTCTTGACTTGCGTGTTACGTAAAACTATTTTATCAATTATTTTTTCTAATAATCAGAATAGTGATGATTGATATGAATAGAAGGAAATTTCATTTCAAATATTTATGATTGAATATGAATGTTGATAAATGTAAATGACAGCAGATAACAGTAGTGTTGCACTGTTGTGTTTCGGTTTGAAGGACAATGCAGCAAGAGTAACTACTGGACATATTGAGACTTAACACCTTATATCTGAGGACGGGCAAGACAAGCATGCTGTTCGCCTGATGGCAAGCGATACGACCGCTCATCGACAGTAGCAAAACAAAACCTTGAATTACAAAACATGCTTGGCATTCCACTGCGTTCGCCATCCTGAGAGATACAATGTTAGGTGTCAATATGTGCAGTAATAACTGGCTACAATATCTTTCAAAGCTAAACACAACAGTGCATTTGCACTGCTGTTTGGCGGGAGAAATAGACATTGCGGTGGTACGTATCCAGGCGGCTAGTGTTGAGTAGGACATACAAGAGGCAGTACATTTGTCCCGTACATGACATCAAAATGTAAGAGCGGCTCAACTTTTTAATTTGTACTACTTCATATTTGGTGTACTACTTGGTCTATAATGTTATTTCATTGGCTTGAGCCGTGAGGCAAAGTTATGACCCACAAATAAGCGTCAGTACGCCTCACTTCAATTGAAGTGGGACATTGTACTGGCTCAGTACAAAAATGAGGCTACTCTTACAAACTCTTTTTCAAGTCATGTCCATGGCCTCCAATATAGCAGGCGCCTACCACCACTATATTTTTACGAACCTAATTAAAATTTTATAGTATCGAGTCATGTTACACATACCATACACATAATACTACTTAATTACTTTTATCAGGTTCTTTTTATTTTTTATCTCGATTATGTATGCATAAACATTGTTTTTATTACATGCAAATACAGTGTTTAGGTAACTAGGTTTTAATGAGAAACTTTAATGACTCCTCAAACAAACAAGGTTTTTTACAGAGAGCCACTTTGTAAGAACATGGGGGTTACTTTAAGATTCCAAATCAATTCGAATGTTCGAACCTAGTACTTAAATCGTACGAATTTGTCTAGGTACTTCACAAAATTTTCGATTTCCCCATCGTACTTCGTAATCATTGACCAAGTTTGGAATGAATGATGACTAGCATACAGTGAACTACTTTAGTAAAGAAGAAAACACTAAGATTGACTTGCCGTGTATGAGAAACTACGACCGACTTTTCGGTCACACAAACACCCATAGGAGAGGCCTTTGTCCAGCAGTGGACGCGAATAGGCTGCCTCTTTTCAAACCTAGCGTCTAACCAACTGCGCCACGGAGGCTCATAGATCAAATGTTGGCAATTGCCATGAATGTTTGTCAATTGGTAATTTAGTACTGCATTCCTTTGATGTCGATGTATACGAAATTCAGTTGAGATTTTTCAAAGCTGAGTCAGGCTATTATGTCTAATTATAGCATTTATCTGCTTTGACTCAATTGATCGTTTCGTACATACATAAACTAACGCCTTTTTCCCTAAAGGGGTAGGCAGAGAAGGTACCAGGATAGCCACGTTTTGCCATGTGTGTTCCTTCCCACATGATGTGATAGGTTTTAACATCGTATCTCTCAGGATGGCCAGCGAAGCTTTGCTTTGTAATTCAAGGTCTTGTTAGTTTTGCTACTGTTCATGAGTGGTTGTATCGCTTACCATCAGGCGAACGGCATGCTCGAGTCGCCACACATGGCAATAAAAAAACAAAGAAGAATCACGTAAATCGGAAGATAAATATCAGTTAAATCGGTGTACATAAATTAAAAAACCAGTCGAATTGAGAACCCCCTACTTTTTTAAAAATTTTATATGTAAATTTACAAGATCCACCAACAGATGGTACAATAATTAACTTAAGTATAGAGTGATTTATAGATCAAATTATATTGTTCACCTAGTTAAAGTAACCTTTTTGAACCTCACTTTACTTTTTTTGTACCTTTTGAAGTCTTGTTAAATATGAAAATGAAATGAAAAATGAAAAATCTTTATTAAAAAATAGTAATTTTACATAGCAAGAATATTGCAGGGGTTCTCAAATTAGGCTTTGTCTGTGTGTTGAGAAACCAGTTAATTTTTTTTAAATTGAATAATTGAGTGTGTGAGTGTGAGAAAGTGCTAAGTGTGTATCAATGTATGTGTGTGTAAATAAGAGTCACTTTGGACTCCCATACACACATTATGTTTCACAGCCGACGTCAAACCAATCGTGCAGTGTCAATTAGTTTTCTCAATGAATGTTAACATGTGCATTTAAACAGTTCTTCTAATTGTTCTAATGATCCTACAAGCAAATTACTTGTGAATTGTGTAACAAGCGCGGGTTCTAATTAGGAGTCGCTATCAAGTCATCAATATAACACTGACAGATCTATGTTTGAATGCCAAGAATAGGATAGGAATGCCAAGCATTGCTTTGTAATTCATGGTGTGTGCTTTTGCTACTGTTCATGAGCGGTCGTATCGCTTACCATCAGGCAAATGGCATACTCGTCTCGTCATTTTATGAAAAAAAAAAAATGTCGATTACCTTGGCAATGTATCAAATGAATTGGAGACTGTCCCGCCCTCACACCCACCACTGCAACTCCTGTGAGCCAGGATCAACAGTGGCACGCAATGTAATGACACCGAGCATTGAAGCTCGGCGAATCTCCGGGAATGTCTAACTTGTCTTTAACCCGCAACGAAATCAATCAGAAAGTTAAATTAATAGGAGGAGTTGGAAATAAATTATTGTCCACTTCCCTCCGTGCAAAGCGGGTGACAAAACAATGAAATAAAGAGGTAAATAACCTCGCAAAAAGACTTTGTATTTGTATCAAATGAATTATCAATCTTTCATATTAACAATTCTTAGAGATAATAATGTAGAAATAAAATGCTCAAATGACGGTAGTCGCTACTACACGTGGATTTAAATGATTGCGGAAGACTGTTACAAAAACTTATTTTTAATTTCAAATTTATAAATCACAATTACAATAGATATATATATTCTCACTAAAATCAACCACGTATTTATTTATTAAATTATCAAATTTGAGCATAGATTTTACAAGAGAAGCGTCGCGTTCACTTGCTCAACCGAAAGTGCCTCCTCAGTTTTTCGCAATCTTCCTCCTTGCTTTCCTGCCCCGATGAGTAGCCATCTTCCGGTTGCTCACGTGATCGGCAGCCAATTGCCGCCGTCCGCGACAACTTCTTCTTGTTCCGTGCCGTTTACTCGATGTTGCCAACACGGCCCTCCTGCATCGTGCATGCCCCCAGGCACGCCTGATTTTTGATCAGCCTTATCTATAAACAGCATAATGTCAAATGATTAGTTGCACTCATTGAAATCATGTAAATAATTTAGCCTATCCTGTATATACTCTCAATTTTACTTTCGTTTGTTTAAGGAACTCCAAGACTCCTTTGGTCCTAGGTAATCTTAGAGAACCACAAATAGATTTCTCTGTTACTACTCGATGGTCAAAGTTCGACTCGGCCTATCCTATATCTTAAGCTCTCAACATCAATGTTGTCCATTTAAAGGACTCCAAGACTCCTTTGGTCCTAGGTAATCTTAGAGCACAGAAAATAGACTTCTTTAGTTGTAGATGATCACATTTGAGGAACATAGTCTTTAGACTTAGACCATTCCCGCAATCTTAGGTTCCTTCCCAATTTTACGCCCTAGTGCCTGTTCCAGTCACTCCTTTAGACTTAGGACGTGTCTGTGTCAGCTCACTTGCGTTAATCAGGTTAGAACTTAAACCATATAGCTTCATTCTTTTTAGTCATTTGTTAAATAAACGCAGAAACAAGTAAGATAAATCTGTACCTACTATCTATAGCTATTGTCTACTATTATCAGTTATCCAAAAACCACACAATGAGACTATATTTGATATCTTGACAAGCACGTACAATATTATTACATAATATAAATGTAAGTATATGAATTATATTTATGCAAGTATAAATAAACTTTACCTTGCCAACACGAGTCTTAAATCACAACTGCTACTTATTTATTCGATCCTCCAGTTATCGATATTTATCCAGGGTTTCATGTTTTCTGCAGCTGCTATTCCATTATAAGGTCTAACACTTCTTTCATTACCTCTCATGTCTCGTATTTTATATCTATCTCGATCCAAACACTTTTCTATTTGAAAAGGTCCTTTAAATGTGGGCAGCAACTTCTTACTTCGCCCATCATTAGATTGACTTTGAATCTTAACTAGGACAAGATCCCTTTCATGATATTTTCTTGGTTTGGTATGTTTTTGGTCAAAATACTCTTTCTGTCTAACTGCATCTTCTTTTATATTTCTGGCAACATTCTCACGCAAGTTAGTCACATCTAATGTACGTTCGTTATCAAGCTCAGGTACTATTCTATCCTCATTAGTTCGCAATCTATATCCGAATAAGACTTCACTCGGGACAGCTTTAATAGTTCTATGATAGGTGCTATTAATCCCCTGTTGTAGTAATGACAAGCAACCATCCCAACTATCCTCGTCTAAATCGGCGCCCATTGTTTTTAAAGCATCTAAAATAGTCTTATTAAATCGTTCAGCTTGACCGTTAGATTTTGGCGTACCGGGAGTTGTCGTATGTGCTCGAATATTCCTATTCACGCAGTGATCTCTAAACGTTTTAGATGTGAAAGCTGAACCAGCATCTGTTATAAGTCTGCGAGGGTTGCCAAATATTTTTGTAATGATTTCAAGTTCTTGGATTACATACTTGGACTCTGTATTTGGCACTGCCGAAATAAACACAAACTTAGTAAACCCATCTACGATTACTAATATATATTTATTTTTGTTTCGAGTTTCTACGAAAGGACCTAAATGGTCTAAGTGTAACGTGTGAAAAGGTTGTGCATATTTCGGCATTGGATATAACTCGCCTTCTTTTGTACCACCCTTATTTTTGTAGTAAATACAATTTATGCAATTTTTAATGTACTTTTTTACAATGTATCGCATACGCGCAAACCAATATTGGCTAGTGATCCTCTCTACAGTTTTATCGACAGAAAAATGACCAAGATCGTCATGGTTGCATTTTATTATTTGCCAAATACAATTTTTAGGAACTACCCAACGACGACCTTTATTTGTTCGGCGGTAAACTTTATTACCTAAGAGCTCATATTTATCGTAGACATCTTTATTATCATCAGCTGCACCTGATTGTAATATCTCTCTTATATTTACTATTCGATGGTCTTGAAGTTGCACGGAAAGTAACCAATCGGCGTTCGTGATGGACATAATTAATTCAGTTTCAGATTTTTCACCGGATTCTACTGGGTTCCTACTCAGTGCATCCACATGGTGCATACGCGTACCCTCCCTATGAACGATATCATAAGAAAATTCTTGGGTTGACAAAACCCAACGTGCAATACGCGGTATTATATCCTTTTTTGTAAGAGCATATCGAACTGCATTGCAATCAGTAACGATAAGAAAATGGTTACCCAATAAATAATGTCTGAATTTTGCTAATGACTGTATTATAGCCAACAACTCTAATTCAAAGGAATGATATTTCTTTTCATCATTTGAAGTCTGTCGACTATAATAATGGAGGGGTTTTTCACCATTATCTGTAACCTGCATTAAAATGCCTGCTATTCCGTCTCTGCTAGCATCGGTATACAGAACGCACTTTCTTTCTGGATCAAACAAGGTTAATACATTATTTGAGGATAATGACTCTTTCAGAATAAGAAAAGCTTTTTCATGTTCCTTATCCCAAACCCATTTAGCCCCTTTCTTAAGAAGTTTAGTAAGAGGACTCGACAAAATTGCACATCCTTTAATAAATTTACGAAAATAGCTAATTAGGCCTAAGAATTGCCTAAGTTGATGAACTGACTTTGGTGATGGGAATTCCTTAACTGCCTTTACCTTATTATCGCTTGGCTTTAAACCCTCCTCATTTATCTTGTAACCTAGAAACTCTATTTCTCGTTTCAGAAAATGACATTTGCTTAAATTCAATGTGAGACCGTTTTGCTTAAAAATTTGTAACACAGTTTCTATTAATTCTATATTTTCATTAGCGGTTTCACTAATTATAAGAACGTCATCTAAATACAAAACTACCTTCCCGAATCTTAAATTACCAATCACTTTATTCATCATGTGTTGGAAGCATGATGGTGCATTGACTAGACCAAATGGGAGGCGTAGGAACTCGAAATGCCCATCTTCGGTGATGAAGGCTGTTTTGTGTATTGACTCTTCGGCCATTTTTATTTGATAATAACCACTCTTCAAGTCTAAACTGGTGAAAAATTTAGAACCCTGAAGTCTATCCAAAAGGTCCTCAATACGCGGCATCGGATATTTATTTTTAATAGTATGTTTGTTCAACGCTCGGTAATCTATACACAACCGTTTCTCTCCATTCTTTTTATTAACTAACAGAGCGGGACTGGCATAGGCAGAATTACTCTCTCGGATTATGTTATTTTCTAAAAGTTCTTTAACCATATCACGCATTATTTGCCTATCATTATGCGAAGTTCTAAATGGTCTGAATTGCACGGCTTTGTCATTATTTAAATTGATCACCATTTCGTGTCCATTGACTTTGCCTAATTGGTTTATACTTGAAGCGATACATTGCCGGTATTTATAAAAAAGGTTACTCAGGATGTCACGATGTGAATCCGCATCAAAGGCTAATTCAGATTTCGTTATATTATTGCAAAAATCTTTATAAGTCGTAATATGTTGAAATATCAAGTTATCCCCGATACGAGAATAAGTTAAATACGATAATTCGGTAACATTTCGTCCTAACAAAACATCACATCCTGAGAGCTCGTCTAGAACATACAGTTCGACTCCAGGTATACAAATCGAATCAAGTTTGATATCTACCCGCACTACATCATATATTACTTTAATGCTATCTTTGGAAAAACCTTGTATCGTAACTGGTGAACTTAAGGAGTATTTTTTCAGGTTAAACTTTTTTACCAAACTGGATGTTATAATCGAACAACTACTACCTGTGTCGATAAAAGCTTGACTTTTATTTTTATCCAATTCTATCATTTTATAAAATTTATCTTTCACATTAGGTAGCTGCACATATTTCGTCTCGTGTTTATCCGCATTCTCAGACTTTGCGTTCTTTTTGTGATAGCACGTGGCTTCTTTATGACCTCGTTTGCCACAAAATTCACACTTTATCGAACATTGTATTCTCTTGTGATTACCTCCACAATTATAACATTCTAAGGGTTTGCGAACTTGATGTGAATTAGCCGAAACGTTAAAATTCGTGTTTGTGCTATTGGACGTAAGTGCCCTGAAAATGGGGGTAGATATCGTTTGTGAATGAGGAGTGATCTTATCACTCCCATCGCGCATATTACTGGTTACTGTATTTTGTTTGCTTGACTTAGCTTTAAAAATTCGACCATGAAAAAATCCAGCTAAACTATCACAAGTAACGAAATTACCCGCTTCAACCGCCGCGGTTATATTTGTATCACCGATGTTGCCTAATATTATAGAAATCATATCATCTTCCGTGAAATTTAGAGATAAATTATTAATTCTACCCTTCTGTTCAAAAAAGAAATCGTAAAGTGATTGATTTTCTACCGGTTTTTTGTCAATAATTTCTTTCAATAAATCAAACATATTTCTCTTTACTTTAAATATATTACACATTCTTTCTCTCCAATCATGCCACAACCAGTTTGTCCACGAATGATCATTACGTAATAGAGATTCATACCATACTTTCGCAGAACCTTTTAACTTATTTAGCGCTTGATAATCGAATCATACTATCAGACCAACCAAATGTTGACGCGTGATATTCTATCACATTTGACCATGCAGTAATATTATCACATATGGGATCAAATTCAGGTATCGTGTTATGAAGAATAGAATGCTTTGTACTCACAATTTCTGTGTCTGTATTACCCGATACCTTCGGCCGTTTCCTCCTTCTAGGAACCGGCGACGGAGTCCTTGCCTCAGTACTGCTTGAACTACGACTGGTAGACGACGGCGAGCGGCAGCGTTTTTTTCTTATGTTTCCGACTACTACTTTTCTTCTTATTACCCATTTCGAACACTGATTATGGCGCGCGCAGGCTACAGTGCACTTCTGATGTAGAAATAAAATGCTCAAATGACGGTAGTCGCTACTACACGTGGATTTAAATGATTGCGGAAGACTGTTACAAAAACTTATTTTTAATTTCAAATTTATAAATCACAATTACAATAGATATATATATTCTCACTAAAATCAACCACGTATTTATTTATTAAATTATCAAATTTGAGCATAGATTTTACAAGAGAAGCGTCGCGTTCACTTGCTCAACCGAAAGTGCCTCCTCAGTTTTTCGCAATCTTCCTCCTTGCTTTCCTGCCCCGATGAGTAGCCATCTTCCGGTTGCTCACGTGATCGGCAGCCAATTGCCGCCGTCCGCGACAACTTCTTCTTGTTCCGTGCCGTTTACTCGATGTTGCCAACAATAAGCACTCTAAAACGATACGAACTTAAACTGTTCGGATGTTCGACGTCCAGAGTAAAATATAAGATTTCCACTTCTAAAAATCAATACTATTCTCTATTATACTTATCATTTTCTCCGAACTTAGTCTATGGTTGCGACGTAAGATAGAGGAATCCAACATTTTGTGGAGTATCTAGGCACATTAGTAAAGTTGTACGTTCGGCGTCCATAGATTCGAAGTTAGTTTTCTTTTCTATGAATTGCGAGACAAGCTTCCCGTTTGCCTAATGGTAAGCGATACGACCGCTCATGAACAAAAGCAGAACCAAATAACACCTTGAATTACAAAGAAATGCTCGGCATTCCATCCTGGGACATAAGATGTTAAGTTTCAATATGTCCAGTAGTTACTCTATCAACAATGTCCTTCAATCCGAAACACAACAGTGCTTTACTGCTGTTTGGCGGGAGAAATAGACAATTCAGTGGTACCCTCCCAGGCGGCCTCTCACATATGAGAGACCTACCACCAGTATACGAACATTCGAAGTTCGTATCGTTTTTATAGAGTAACCCCCCATGCGTTAGTTTGATTCGGCCCTTAAATGAACTTGTGAGCCATAATCATTGTAAATAACCGTATTACCAAGTTTTGACATGACATGATTAATTGATTGTTCTTATCAGATAAGGGGAAACGTGAGATACGGCCAATATACGTGACCGATAACACGTTGACACACACTTAAAAAATAATTATGTAATGGAATTTTTAGTCATTTAAAACAATATCGTGGTGGCCTGTTGGTAAATGCATCACATCAGAAAGAGAAAACATTATGAGGAAACCCGCATACCATAAAGATTTCTAAGAATTTATCTGTATGTAAAGTCCGCCAACCCGCACTAGGCCAGCGTGGTGGACTATATGGCCTGACCACTCTCAATCGTACTCTCGATTATAGAGGACGCCCTTGTCCTGCAGACCTCAGGCAGTGAAGAAAGAAAAAAAGAAAACAATTTTATTCTTTGAAAACAGCAACGAATGCAACTGGCCACTGGTGGTAGGTCTCTCATATGTGAGAGGCAGCCTGGATAGGTACCGCTGCAATGTCTATTTCACCCGTCAAACAGCAGTGTAAATGCACTGTTTTCTTCCGGTTTGAAGAACATTGTAGCCAGAGTAACTACTGAACATATTGAGACTTAACATCTAGATCTCAGGATGGCGAGCGCTGTGGAATGAATAGAATAGAATAGAATAGAAAAACCTTTATTTGTTCATTAAAGTACACATACTGTATCAGCCCATATACGTCCCACTGCAGGGCACGGGCCTACTCTACAATCGACAGTATGATTGAGAGTGGTTAGGCCATATAGTCCACCACGCTGGCCTAGTGCACTGATACAAAACTAAAATACAAAACTATTACACATTACAACGGACAAAATGATTAAAAAAAAAAGTAATACAAGAAAAAAAAGTGTAGCAGCATATGTGTTGCAGCCATTGAGGTATTATACTAGAGCGGACATCGGGAACGAAATCTGTGCGTATGGTGCGTGCACACGGGTACACATTGAAGCGAGAGGGAAGATATGTTACTTCGTAGGCGTGACAAAGACAGAAATAGAATGTAACCTTCATTTTGTTACAAACTTTTTGTTTGCAGTGTCCCCTCTAGTATATTATCCCAATGGTTGCAGCAGAATGCCAAGCACTATTTTGTAATTTATGGTGCTGGTTGGTTTTGTTACTCTCCATGTGCGGTCACATCGCTTACCATCAGAGGAATGGAATGCTCGTCTCGCCGTTCATAGAAATAACAAAAAATAACTTCGTAATCTAGGCAGTCACTATTGAAGCAAATAGAAAAAAATCAATTCATGTATCTAACATAACATCAAAGATAAAGCATAACATATTGCCGGCTTATCGTATACAAACAGGTGCAACTCATCGAGTCATTTTCAATATTGAATCATATGCTCGAAATGAGTGAAGAAATTCCGATACAAACACATTTGTCAGATTAACGAATAGATAAGGAGATATGGTATCGGCGCTAATGTTGGTGGATTGTAAGGCTCAGTTGCACAAACTAACTTTGCCAATACCTTTGACCTTGGAACTGTCAATCCCATACATTCGCAAGGTCAATTACGTCTCAATTAGCAAATGTATGGCGATGACATTTTCAAAGGCAAAGGTATTGTCAAAGTTAGTTTGTGCAACTGAGCCTAAAACTTATATTTTGTATGACCGAAGTGTTTGGTGGCATGTTGAAACATATAACCCTTTATTCATAAGTATTTAACGCAGTTTTCAAATGTGGTTAATATGAGCCGACTTACAAACGCTATTCATAGACGGCAAAATACACTAATTAGCTCATTAACTTTAATATGGCCGAGACACTTGTTTATGCAAATTTTAAGGAGAAAAATGGATGTCTGTCGTCTGGATGTTTGATAATATTGTCATGTGAAGGAAATTTGTTACTGTGAAGTGGCAATATTAATTAAAATATGTAGAAAAACAGCCTCCGTGGTGCAGTTGGTTAAACGCAGGATGTGAAACGAGAGGCCGCGGGTTCGATCCCCGCGCCGAAACAAATATTTAGGTGAAGCACAGGTATTTGTTGCGAGTCTGGGTTTTTGTGAGACAGAAAAGTCTCTCGTATTTATTTGCTAAATAAAATAAAAATAGAATTTAATTATTTTATTCATAGACGATTTTAAAAACTATTTGTTTTTTTTTTATTGCATTGAATGGCGAGACTAGCAAGCCGTTTGCCTGATGGTAAGCGATACGAGCGCTCATAAACAGTAGCAAAGTTACACTGCCCTCGCCATCCTGAGACATAAGATGTTAAGTCTTTATATTATGTCCAGTAGTTGCTCTGGCTACAATGTCCTTCAATCCGAAACACAACAGTGCATTTAAGCAGTGTTGTTTCACGGGAGAAATAGACATTGCGGTGGTACCTACCCAGATGGCCTCTCACATATGAGAGACCTACCACCAGTAAAGTTAAAAGTTAAAACAAAATTGCATCTCTCGTACAGCTCGTCCACGATCATTTCACACCGAAAGCGCTGTCAGAATAATTAATAAAGATTTAGGATCGTAAAATAAAATTAGCAGAAGATTTCTAGACAGGCTTTTACTTACGTGACACACTGAACATTATGCACAGCAAAGAACATTTTTAACACGCTTTTATTATCTTCACCTGTATGTTTGTATGTAACCGACTCCTTTGAGCTGGATTTTGCCCTACTTAAAACGATCAGATTTAATTCAAACTTTGCATACTTATCCAGGACCGATGACAACGCAATAATTTAAAAAGTATATAAATAATAAATAAATAAATAACACCCAACAGTCACATACATAGTCCTGACCCCACACTAAGATCGAGTCTTGTGTCGTGGGTATCAGGAACTACGAGAGACTTTTCGGTCTCACAAACACCCAGACCCGGAAGAAATATTTGTGGGCCGCACAAACATTTCTCTCGGTGCAGGGATCGAACCCGCGGCCTCGTTTCACAGGCAGCGTCTAACCAACTGCGCCACGAAGGCTGTCAAAATATGACATTATCTATATATCTGACATTATCTTATCCAGAATCGTAAAAAATATTTTTTAAAAAAAAAAAAAACAATAAAAGTTGGTAATTTGCGCGCAGCTGTCTTTCTTTGATAAGACAGCCGTAGATAATTTTTTTAGTGCAAGCAATTAAATTATAGTTTAAAAAACTAAAATAACACGCTTGCATAAAAGATCCAACTAAAAACTAAATTTGGATTTTTTATGCAAGTGTTAGAATTATTGTGGGAAAAGGTATATAAAATAATATAAACATGTATATTTCAATAGATTTATCTATAATTATATTTTTTAACCATATAATTTAACATTTATCACTTAACATAATGGTCAATAATCATTATAATGTTACAAAATTATCAATTATATTAAATGTTATTTATATTTCTATTTATAATAATATGGTTTAATTCAACAACAATCGACAGTTACAATGTTACAGAATAATATTTAAATATTCTGCGCAATGAGCAACAAAAGATCATATTAATAACTTAACTTGCCAATCCTGATTGCTGCCGGCGAGGATAAGGTCCTTCCTCTGTCGTTGTCACTCGAAAAGTGACGATCCAAGTGAGACAACGCTTTATATTGCCGATTCCCCACTACTTGTGAATCATACGATGGGTAGTTTTAATAAAATTTATAAAAATTGTTGCGGTATTTAGTGACAGTATTCTAACACGGCCATACTGACATGTACTTCGTTCTCGAAGTACAATAAAGCATTCTAACACGGTCTAGTCTCGTTGCTCTACTTAATTTTCTGCCTTATATCTTACAAATAACTGAACAATTCATTCAAGTACATTATCTATTATCTGAAAAAAATAAATATATTATTGTCCTCTTTTTTTTTTCTCTTTTTTTTTTGATACACCTTTCTTTGTGCAACCAAACACCCGCCGTCAGTGAAGCTTAATCATCCGCAGTCAGTGAATGTTAGACAACAGCCAAGGGATCATAATCATATAATCACATCTTTTTGGTACACCTTGCTTTGTACAATCAAACACCCGCAATCAGTGAAGCTTAATCACCCGCAGCCAGTGAATGTTAGATAAAAGCCAAGGGATCATAATCATAATCTCATAATCATAATCTCATAATCTCATCATAATCACATCATAATCACGTCATAATCTCGTCATAGTCTCGTCATAATCACGTCATAATCACATTCTAATCACATCATAATCGCAATAATATTATACAAATCATTAATATTTATTACTATACACATTGGGTTCTAAAACAAAGAAAAATGTTTCACAAAAAGTATTTTCCCTTATACTGCTTCAAAAATCAATAATATGTCAGGGCATTTTCAACGGAAATATTTTCCTCAATCGATTCACCGGGCCGCATAGTCAATTTCAATCAATAAATGCGAAAGATCATATTGATTTAGTATTTTACTATGTATATAGTATTTTGCTATCTATTTCTGTATCAAAATAAAATATACTCGTACATGGGTAACTTTGCATATTAGTAAAATATAGGGTATATACCGGGTAGTGAATCGAAATGTTGAAACATTCTAATGGATTCATTTTTATTTTTATAAATCGTTCGGCCAATCTGATGTTTCGCTTTTAATTCCCAAATTATACTCGGTTTGTCCGGATATCAATAAATTGAACTAATTCTAGGAAATAAAACTAACAGGGAACTGATATTGAGAATCTGATGGTCCCGATATTTAAAACATCAATATAAAATACAAATTATAAAAAGGTTGACACCACAAAATGTCGGGCAACATACCACCTATTTAAAATTGTAATCTGTGCTTAGCAATTAACTACACCATTTAATTACGTATTTACAACATTGTGTGAACAGTGCCGTGGCTCAAAGAGGGAATTGATCCTCTACTTGTCAAATACTAACATATTACTTCAGTTACTTACTAACATTTGTAACATTAATTGTTGAAAAAGGAAGTCTTTTTACAAGACCAATAACTATCTTAATTCACAAACGTTTTTTTTGTGACACTATGCAATAGCAAAGAAACTTGAAACTTAGTTCACATAGTTATTAATGGTGCTACTAATACACCATCTATATATAAAAATAAATCTCATAAGAACTGCCAAGTAGAATACCTCGAATACCCAATCTTTTGTTTCTTATTCGTTTCTGTAGAAATAACTCAATACAAAAACCAATCTCCTGTCCCACTTATACAATCAAAGTGCGGATAAATATTTATATATTCGGCAAGTTTCTTTTTCAGTTATTTTAACACCCTACAAAGATGTTATTACTAAAGACTCGTCGCAGGTTCACAACGCTCGAACCAGACTAATGCAGATCCCGTCGGGCCTTACCTGCCTTAGCGACAGTCTAAAGTTCTCCAACCCATTTTTAAGGAAGTCTTTTACAGGTCACTTGTGGCTGGATTAAAAGCCGGAAGTGCAGTATCATTGTTCCGCGTAGAAGTAACAGCGTCTTTAATTTATATGTGAAGGTCCGTCAGAACGCCGTGGTCCATCCTTGCAACAAAAGTATAATTTGTATATAAAAAGTAATGGACACGATCCCACTTCTGATGTTAGAATTCTTGTGGGAAAAGGTATATAAAATACAGTCAAAACCTGATATAACTACATCGAAGGGACCGTATAGTTGCCTACGTTATATCCGATAGTCGTTAAAAGCAATACAGCCATATACACAAGTACAGTAGTTATATTATCATAGTTATCTATCTAGTATAAGTATAGGTTAAGTACGTAAACGAGTTAGAAAAGAAATAAAAATATTTATTACGAAATAATTAGAATAGAAAATGTATTTAGCTGCTTACAGTTACGAGTTATAAAACAACACTAGTTTTTAAAGTGATCAGTCATTTTGGTCTGTCTTTTTTTTTATCTGTATCTCTGTATCAGCCCATATACGTCCCACTGCAGGGCACGGGCCTCCTCTACAATCGACAGTACGATTGAGAGTGGTTAGGCCATATAGTCCACCACGCTGGCCTAGTGCGGGTTGGCGGACTTACATACCATAGAAATTTTTATAAATCGCTATGGTATGCAGGTTTCCTCACGATGTTTTCCTTCACCGTTTTAGTGCGTGGTGATTGACTATCAATACACACATGACTCCGAAAAGTCAGAGGTGTGCCCTGGGATTCGAACCCGCGACCACCGTGAACATGTTGGCAGTCGCGTCTAGTCCGTTTACCTACAGGCCACCACGCACTTCTTTTTTTTTAGCCCTGTCACAAATATTTTTTGCATTTTACGTGCGTAGGTAATAATATGCTCAAATATTCCTTCAATGCTTATAAATAAGATTTAAAATCGTTTGTATTGTTTTGTTCCGCTGAGACAAGGAGCCGTTGGTCGTTATAGCCAATGAATATCGATAAAATTTCGTCGTTGTAAGCGATATGTCTCTGTATCCAATGTTGTTATAAGCGATTTGTTTACTGAATAGTTTACTAGGGATTCGGACGGGACCATAAAATCTAGCTGTAATAACCGATAGGTCGTTGTAAACGATGTCGTTATAAACGGTTTTGACTGTAATATAAACATGTATATTTCAATAGATTTATCTATAATTATATTTTTTAACCATATAGTTTAACATTTATCACTTACTGCGATAAAATTTCTAATGTCATGAAAAGATTTGTGCCAGTCTCTAGGGGAGGCAAAAGAAACTACCAACCTTGGTTCAATTATAAATGAATAAAAATGCTTAAAGAAAAAACAGAGTTAGGTTGCGATACAATAAATATCGGAATCCACTAGATGCCTTTGAATTAAATTTAATTAGTAAACGTTGTAAAATCTTAGTTAAAGATTGCTATAATAACTATATACAACACTTAGAGAATGAAATAAAATACAACCCCAAACTTTTCTGGTCACACGTGAAAAACAGACGAGGTGGCGCTAGTGTATACCCAACTACCATGACGGATGGTTCGCGTACTACCTCTGATGGTAATGAAATTTGCGAAATGTTTGCAGACTATTTTTAATCTGTTTATAGCTCAGATCATTGTCACACCTGTAGTAATAATGATTGTCTTTCAACACTAGAAAATTATAGTCAATGTTTAACTATTCCAACTATAGATCATCAGGCACTACTGAAAAAAATTAAATCGATCGATTGTGATAAAGGAGCAGGACCGGACGGTATTCACCCGATGCTTATTAGTCGATGTGCAACGGAACTAGTCCATCCGCTATGCAGAATATTTAATACTTCTTTAAAATCGGGTATATTTCCCTCTAAATGGAAAATTGCCAAGGTTGTCCCTGTTTATAAGTCTGATGAAAACGATAACGTACGCAATTACAGGCCCATATCAATTTTATCATGTCTATCCAAACTCCTGGAGTCGATAATTTGTCCCCATATTCAAAATCATCTCAGACTATGTTTAAGTGACTACCAACATGGGTTTGTTCGTTCTCGTTCCACAAATACTAACTTGACCCTTTTCACTGAAACCCTGATCCAAATCATTGACTCAGGACACCAAGCCGATGTTATCTACACTGACTTCAGTAAAGCGTTCGATAAGGTGTCGCATAGAATTCTTTTAAGCAAGCTACACGCCTATGGCATTGCCGGTTCCAACTTTAATTGGCTGAAGTCATACTTAACCGACAGAACCTTCTTTATAGTGCTTAATGGCTATAAATCCACCACCTCTAAAATATCATCAGGGGTGCCCCAAGGATCTATTTTGGGGCCTGTACTTTTCAACTACTTTATCAATGACATTTCTAATTGTTTTCTTTACTCTGACGTTTTCATGTTTGCCGATGATTTAAAATTTTTAAGATTGGTAAATTCATATGAAGACGCCAATAAGCTACAGAGTGACCTGAATCGTATGATAAAGTGGTGTAACAACAATAACATGCACCTTAACTCCAGGAAGTGTCAACATGTAAAATATTCTCGTAATCATAACATAATAAAGTTTGACTACCACATAGAAGAACATTTAATTAATGAAGTAGACGCAATAAGAGACTTGGGAGTTGTTTGTATAATACGAAAAGCATCTAAAATGCTAGGATTTGTAATAAGGACATGTAAACCGTTCCGCAACACGAAAATCAAGATTATACTGTACAACAATCTGGTCCGGAGCGTTTTGGAGTACTGTAGTGTTTTCTGGCGGCCACACTACGCTACTCACCAATTGCGTATTGAGCGAGTGCAAAAGCGGTTCATGTGGCACCTCGCATATTCAGTGGGTAAAAGCAAGTTGTTGCGATCTTATCAGTCTAGACTTGATTATTTCCATATAACTTCTCTATCGAAACGAAGAAAAATCTTAGACGCGAAATTTGCTTGCAAAATCCTTAACAACAAAATAGACTGTCCCCCATTGTTGTCTCTTTTTAAATTTCGTGTACCAAATAGACTACCTCGCAAACCTATCACACCACTATGTCCTCCACTAAGACGAACGATCCTAGGTGCGAATTCGCCTTACGCAAATTTGTGCAAAATTATAAACGGTTGTAGTGATCTCTTTGACTTCAATTTTGGTTCGCCTGCTGCGTTGTTACAGTCGTTAAATAACTGTTTACCCGCCTCTGACTGAGTAAATAATTAATACCTAATTCACGTATTATTTACTTCCACTTGCTGATTTGCCATTTTAAAGTGTTAATGTTATGTTATTCTTTAAGCCTCTACAAATAGCTACTGTTTCTTTTAATTATTGTATTTTTATTATGTTTTTTTTTCTTTGTTGTAGTAATAGTTTTTTTTTACTGTATTCTTGTTTTTAATTGCATTTGTTATAATAGTTTCATTTAATTATATTGTGTAATATCATCAAACCACTATGCTGCTGTTATTTGCATTGACTTTATATTGTAACGCTAATTGGTTCAGACTATGATGTTCATGATGTATATTCTTATTTGTTTTGCATGTGGTGTTTGCCTGTAATTAATTGTTGCTCTTATGATTTATTATTTAATTGTAGTCAAATATTTATGTAAGGATTAGGGTAAACAATTGTTGGCAAACCTTTTAAATAAAATAAAATAAAATAAAAAATAATGGTCAATAATCATTATAATGTTACAAAATTATCAATTATATTAAATGTTATTTATATTTCTATTTATAATAATATGGTTTAATTCAATGACAATCGACAATTACAATGTTACAGAATAATATTCAAATATTCTGCGCAATGAGCAACAAAACATTATATTAACTTGCCAATCCTGGTTGCTGCCGGCGAGGATAAGGTCCTTCCTCTGTCGTTGTCACTCGAAAAGAGACGATCTAAGTGAGACAACTCTTTATATTACCGATTCCCCACTACTTGTGAATCATACGATGGTTAGTTTTAATAAAATTTATGAAAATTGTTGCGGTATTTAGTGACAGTATTCTAACACAAGCGTGTTTTTTTAGTTTTTTTTACCTTCATTCTCCCTTAAAATGGGAAGGCAGCAAACAACGACATGTTTCTAATTTTAAATTACATTTACTTCAAATACCAAAGACAATAGAGTGTGCGATTGATACCTTTACATTTATTTTCTTCAATAATAATAATAAAAGTATTTCTCACACATTTTCTTACATTGGACATGTTAGTACTGTTATGAAAAGTATAAATGCTTATTTATATTATAAAAATAAATCTCACACAACGGGCAATAATTTTTTAATGTTTTTATAGGTACTGTATTATTTGTTTTTTTTTTCTACATATATGTAGGATGACGGTAATATAAAACTCATTGTGTTAATTATTTAATTATTATTATCACGACACGTTATAATTAACGGATTAACGATTTATCCGAATATCTGCGACAACTTGTTACTTTATAGTAAACACGCGTATGTCTATGCTTCACCGCGGACTGCTGGATCTCGAATGCTTTGTCTACGATCCGGACGCGCTTTATATTGCTAACTGTCATGCTCCCACCCTTACTCTGACTGTGGGTAGTAAAATAGAACCACAACAGGGTTTCCTTTAATAAAGTTACTTCTGCAACTACCCTTAGATTCCTTAGGGCCAATTTACAATTATTTATCATATGGGTTTTACACAAGAACACCCCGACATATAATTTTATGATGTTTGTTTGTGTTCATAATATTCTTTTTTGTTTCTTGCTTTATTTTTATTTTAGTTTGGATTTTGCTTTGTTTTAATTTTACGTTGTGATTATTGTACCTTGTTAGTTGTAGTTGATTTCAAATATCACTCGCATGTTACGTACTTTTATACTGTGTCTATGACAAATAAATCATTTTTTTCTATCTTTCTTTCAATTAGTTTTATTTTATTTTATTTGTAGTTCCGAATTTCGCCACTAGCCAATAGATTATACATGGTCTGTAAGGTGCCAAGATTATTTTTTTTTTTTTTTGTCAACAGAAAAGTACCCTCAGATTAAACAGCTGTTCGGTTATGATCCGCTGTTCAAATGGGTGGTGACTGCAATGGTAATCACTCAGTTTGTGATGATGCCGGTTGTACAGCACCTCAGTTGGCCTATGACGCTCGTCCTGGCCTACTGCTTCGGTGGAGTCATCAACCATTCACTCATGCTCGGTAAGTTGAATAAAGAAAATATTGTTTTTTGTTTGAATATAAATTGTGAAGGAAAACGTCGTGAGGAAACCTGCATACCATAATAATAATATATTTTTATTTTAAATATGAACGGTGAAGGAAAACATCGTAAGGAACCCTAATTACTAGTTATAATCATACTACAAATTATAATCACTCTTTATTACGCCATACAAGATACTAAATTAAAAAATAAACATAAAAACAGAACAAAATCGTACCATAGAGATTTGTGAGAATTTCTATGGTGTGTTAAGTCTGCCAACCCGCACTTGGCCAGCGTGGTGGACTATATGGCCTGAAGTCTCTTAGTCGTACTCTCGATTGTAGAGGAGGCTCGTGCACTGCAGTGGGACGTATATGGGCTGATACAGTACAGTAAGAAAAAAGTGTAGGTAAACATAAATGTTATTTTAAAACGGATAACTATTAGGCTCAGTTGCACAAACTAACTTTGTCAATACCTCTCAAGCTCCTTTAATACTGTTTTGACAGAAATGTTTTATTTTAATGGTTAAATTTGTCTTTGTAAGCTGAAAATACTATTTCGTGTAATCTTCCCTTACAATTTAAACTGCCCTCTGTTAATCCTTTTCTTAAATCCATCCCATGGATGTCTGTAAGACATTGCCTTTGTGCGGTAAGACCGCCAATTTGTACTTTTTATGCTTGTGAGTTTCGTTTTTATTTTTTTTTATGTGTGCATTAAAGTGTACATAAATAAATAACATACATACATACATACATACATAAACTCACGCCTTTTCCCAGAAGGGGTAGGCAGAGGTGCCAGGGCACCCACATTTCACCTTGTATGTTCCGTCCCACGATGTGATAGGTGGTGAGCCTATCGCCATATCGGGCACAAATTCCTGACTCTGGGCTGATAATGAATTGAAAAATCCAATATCACTTTACCCAACCCGGGATTCGAACCCGAGACCTCAGCTTTGTAACCGTACCGTAGTACAACTACGACACCGAGGCAGTCGTATAAATAAATAATGCATAAAATAAATCGAAATAAAGTCAAATTCCAATGCATAATGCATAAAACATCCTTTATTTTCTAGACTGCCCTCTCTTCTTTTCCTTTTCTTCTATCCATCCAAAGGTTGTATGTAAGAAATCGCCTAGAGCGATAAGACCGCTATCTGTACTTTTTGTTCACTTGTAATATATTTAAGTTGCTATCCTTTTTATGTGCAGTTAAGAATAAAAATAAAATAAATACTTTACTGGTGGTAGGTCTCATATGTGAGAGGCCATCTGGGTAGGTACCACCGCAATGTCTACTTCTCCCGTGAAACAACACTGCGTAAATGCACTGTTGTGTTTCGGGTTGAAGGACATTGTAGCCAGAGTAACTACTGGACATATTGAGACTTAACATCTTATGCCTCAGGATGGCGAGCGCAGTGGAATGTTGCTACTGTTTATGAGCGGTCGTATGGCTTACCATCAGGCGAACGGCTTGCTCGTCTCGCCATTGATAGCAATAAAAAAAACCCTCTTGAAGGTATTGAATCACCCACTCAGGAAGACTTATTGACCCACTTCGATATCTGATTTCAATATTGCAATGATATTGATACGCTGTATGCAAAAACAATGCACTTGTGTAGTACAAGAGGTATAGTATTTCCCCCGAACCCACTCGAGATAAATTTAAAGTACAACTTGAGATTGTAGGTGAAAATATATATAATTATTTCTTATCCACGCGAATTATTAACATATAAAATATGTTTTATGGTTTTCTTTAATTGACTGTGACCTAGAAAACTGTGTAGTCTTCGAAACTTCGGGAAATTAAGAATATACATGTAAAAATCGGCGAGATAATTTGTAAAAAATAGCTTATTTTATAGTCATTGATTAATATGTTTTTAGTGGTGCAGCAAAAAGACTATAATATTTTAGGGTGTAATTTGACAGCCTTTAGAAAACGGAAAGGGGATGCCCAGGCTATGAAACACTAAACAATTAACACACAGAAATTCTTCTCGGAAATGTAAAAACAATGGGTTTCCCCATAAAAATATCGAGGTGTTAATTTTCTAAAGCGAAGCAAACGTCTTTTTTTTCACATTACACCACATTGAATGCGAGTCGACAAGTGCCAAACATGTAGGACTTATGCCATAAATTATAATTAATATATGTACTTGCGTGAAGTGAATGAAGTGCGTGGTGGCCTGTTGGTAAACGGACTAGACGCGACTGCCAACATGTTCACGGTGGTCGCGGGTTCGAATCCCAGGGCACACCTCTGACTTTTCGGAGTCATGTGTGTATTGATAGTCAATCACGACGCACTAAAAACGGTGAAGGAAAACATCGTGAGGAAACCTGCATACCATTTATTTTATTTTATTTTAAAAAGAACCAATATAAGCTTACAGTGGAAGTACACCAAAACGCTTATATGATAAATTATACAGAAACAACAATAATACAAAAAAAGAAATAATGATAATGTTACAAGAAAATAATAAAAATCGCAACAATTAGTAACGTGTGGTAGACGCATACAGAAAATTTACAAATGTATACACATTGTTATACATGGTGTGCACTCTGACCACAAATATACCGGCATCCAAATTAGTCTCTAAAAATAAATTCAATAAATCTATTGCTCTCGCGGTCGGATTAACACTAGTGGTCGTTAAGCGCCACACTAGGGGGCATGCGAGGAGACGATGTCGCCTGCGCCCAGCAGCACGCATGTACTGATCTGGGACGTACAAATGGATACTCTCCCGCACCGATGGATTGTCAATGGCATGCGCCAGAAGCAAGTAGTAATGCATAACTAAGGTTAATTATTATTATTATTACCATAGCGATTTACAAAAAATTCTATGGTATGTAAGTCCGCCAACCCGCACTAGGCCAGCGTGGTGGACTATATGGCCTAACCACTCTCAATCGTACTCTCGATTGTAGAGGAGGCCCGTGCCCTTTTTTTTTTTTTTTTTTTTTTGTTGACGCGGGGAAACCGGATTACCGCTAACGCCCCACCTTGGGGGAGGGTGGAGCGATTATGTTGGGTTCACCGATAGGCATACCAACCAAAACCCCGCGTTGCCCTCTTCAGCGCAATTAGAACGGCCCCGGGAACCCGAAGCAAGAGCGCTCCAGCTTCTACCGGGACCATCCCTGCACAATGCCGCTCAATTTGCGGCACGTACCATAAGTATGTTGGAGGCTGGGAAGCCTCCTCATTTCCCGGCAACAGGCAATTGCTTCCTCCTCCTCCTGCTGCCGAACATCTCGAGGTCGCATTGTACGTGAGTACAATGGGCGCAACAACAGCCCCCCACTGCGCGCCCGCGACCTTCAGTTCCCCATTAGTCGCCTCCTACGACAGGCAGGGGATACCGTGGCGGGATTCTTGAAGCGCCCCCATACCACAGGGCGCAGGCCCGTGCCCTGCAGTGGGACGTATATGGGCTGATACAGAATATGTACTTGGCGGCCCGCCCTCAATATGGTACGCACAGTGGCGTGCCTAGGGTTCTGGACTTGGGCAAGCCCAATATTTTTTTTAGATATTTTAATATGTATTGATTTAGAAGCAAAATGGTATTAAGTTGGCAGACCTAACACACAACATCTATACATACACATATTTAAAGAGGTGCTACCAGGACACTCATGTTTCGCCTTGCATATTCCGTGCCATCATGTGATAGGGGGCGGGCCTTAACGATGTTAATATTATCAATTAATTTAAAAAAATATAAAAACGACCCGGGATTCGAAACCGACACCTAAGGCTATATAAGAATAGGATGGAAACCATTAAAATAAACAGCTATCTTTATCAGCGATATGAAAACATCTATTACAATAAGTTGTTCCGTAAAAATCTAATAGATGGCGCGATTTTAACAGCCGTCTAATATTCCTAATATGATGAAGGCATTACTTATCATTCGTTTTTAAATCAATTAATAAAATAAATATGTATCTTAAATAACTTTTGGACATGCATCTGTAACTTTAATTTGCATTTTAATAGCAAAAGCATAGTTACAACTAGGGTGCCGTGTATAACTTCGCGGGCAGAAATTGTTATTAATATCTTCATGTTCTGTTTTTGTGTAATACAATTGATATAATTTTTATTGAAGGACGAACTAATTTATTTTAAATTTTAATCATTATATTCCAAATAATTTAACACACAAAACTTGGCGTTTGATAAATATTTATGAAACACGATTGTTCAATAACCTATTTGAAGTGGAGCATGTTAAAATTAAACAACGCACATAGTTTAAAGCAAGTTGATAAAATATCTCTTGTTATAAACCACGACTGAGAAATTCACAATCCCGGCGTATTTTTCGCGCCAGTTTAGTTACAATATACTTGAATAAATTTACCTTTTTAACAGCGATGAATACTTTCACCGTCACACTCACACCATCACAGCAAAACAATACCACTCATTATAGTATCAAAAAGTTTAAATAATATCAAAAACTAAACATTATCACTAAAAAGAACTATTTTTGAGAACTACTAACAATTGCAAAATGTCAAAATACATGTGAAGTTAATCGCAATTCGTTCAGTATTGCCCATAAATGTAACATAAACATTACGACATACAATTATATTTTATTAAAAAGCACCTATAGGAAAACCTCATTATTTGTACTAATATTATAAAACCAACCAAATTAATAAAAATAAAATTTAATAAATCATATTATTAAATAACAACGCGCCGACCATGACACGTAAGATGTTCATTCTAAAAAGCCGGGCATTTGGTGTAGTACAAATTGCTATATAAAATGTCTATACCTATACATTTGTAGTGCACTTCACTCGTGAGATCCCCATACAAATTTCGATTTTGCCAAAAGCCTCGTAAAAGCACACGAGAGAGAAAGGGATAGATATATTGTGCGATGTTGCGACTTGCGACTGCGGGAGCGCGCGTGGAGCCAGCGGACTTCGTATTTTAATGTCACTGCCAATTGAATGAATTTCGCGTGGCGCTTCGTCGCGGTGTACCGTCGCAGGCGCTTTTAATATTAATTTGGATTTTAGGCGCGTGAAGGGACAACGACCTCTGTCGCGCTCGACAAGACGCGGTAAATTCAAAAATTGCAGATGTTTTCTAATAAAATATGATTGTTTTGTGTGAAATAAAATGGTTTATGTTCAGTATCGAGTATGTACGTATTAAGTAGGGCAAGCCGGGCTTTTGGGCTTGTATGGAAGTACCGCCACTGGGTACGCATATATTTTGAATTGTTGGCTAGTCAAGTCGTTAAGCATATTAATCATTGTGTGAATTTAAATTAATCAAATAGATATTTTATATTTTTACTTTGTACTAGTTTTTTTTTTCATTACATACACGGTATATCAAGACTGCTACTGAAAACGAAGCCGGGTGGTAGTTAATAATAATAATAACCCCCAACAGTCACATATTTAGTCCTGACCCCACACTAAGATCGAGTCTTGTGTCGTGGGTATCAGGAACTACGAGAGACTTTTTCGGTCTCACAAACACCCAGACCCGGAAGAAATATTTGTTTTGTTGTTGAAGAAATAGTTTAAGCCACTTCAGACACAATGCAATAGAAAATATTGCAAAAAAAAAGCAACGATTTTTTTGTTATTTTTTTCCTATGGTCGTATTTGGGTATTCTAAAATAATAGTGTATACCCTCTTATTTATAAAGACTCTAAGGTATGAAAGAGTTTAAATCATTATTTCTGCAAAAACTATGGATTTACTACCCAAAAAATGGCGATATTTAAAAATTCATAAAAAAAATTGTCGCGTTTCTTTGCAAAATTTTTAGTTGCTTTGTGTTTGTACTAACTAAAACTATCACCCGGCTTCGTTTTCGGTAGCAGTCTTGATATACCCGGTATGTAATGTTACTTGGATTCAGTAAACAAACATAATATTCGGTAATTTTTTAACATCGCGCGATGTCTGGGCGTTATCATAATTGGGTAAACATAGATAAGAACACTCGTAACTTATCAAGTAATGCGCCAATCGGCGATAGCGGCACAATCACACAACTTTACTGCGGTTCGATTCCCGGTTTAGTACTTTTAAGAATTAAGAATGTATGTCCGCGATTATTTCAAATAGTACTGATCGTATTTTGGTTCAGTTTTCTTTGTTAAAATATTTAAATGCAAGGGAAGGTTTTAGTATATAAATATGGATTAGGATATGAAGATTTTGTGACTGCTTAGGCGACGTAGTTATACTTCGATACGATTACAGTGATGAGGTCTCGAGTTTGAATCTCGGGTCGGACAGAGATTTTGGATTTTACTACTAATTACACTGGTCAACAAAATTTTGTAACAAGAAAGATGCTAGCTAATTTTAAATTACCTACCTACCCTCATTTTATTGCCATATTTATTTTGATTCCATCAGGTCTAGTTTTCGTGTTACAGCTACCACAAAATTAAAAATTAACCATTTTTGTTTCAATTTTCTCTTCAAATATAATTTGTTTATTTGAAGAAAATAGTGTTTTGTTCTGTTTTTAGAGTTAAATGATTCTTAAATGATGTCAAGAAAGTGTAAAAATAATCCTGACAAGTTTTGTTACATTGGTGGTCACATTACTTTCAAAACTCAGCGAAGGAATTTGACACCAGAGACCAAAAAAATAATTATGTTAAGAAAGACTGGCCTAAAAGGCAATCTCTTACTCCAGGATAAATAAATATTAAAAGCACTCTATTGGTGCAGCCTGAGAATGTATTTTTACCAACTTCACACATAAAGTTTGGGCTTATGAAGAATTTCGTGAGCGCGGCTTTTTTTATTTGAAAGTAAAAAATCCTAAGCTAAGTGAAGCAAAAATTAAAGAGCATGTTTGTTAGACCTCAAATTAGGTAATTGATGTAAAATGATATATTTAAAGAAAAGCTCAATAATTTAGAAAAAATCAGCTTGGGAATGTTTCATGAAAGTAACTTCCAATTTGCTACGAAATCACCAATCAAGTGACTATAAGCGTGCTATAAATGTACTATCGCGGAGCTTTTACCTACTTATAAGGGTTTGGGCTGTAATATGTCGTTGAAAATACATTTTTTTCATTCACATTTAGACTTCTTTCCTGAAAATTTGGGCGCCGTCAGCGGTGAACACGGTGAAAGATTCCATCAAGACTTTCTACCATAGAAAAACGATATCAGGGCAAATGGAGCCCACATATGTTAGCGGATTACTGTTGGACATTAAAACGAGACGTTCTTGAAGCAAAATACAGACGAAAATCATAAAAGTAAATTCATATTAATGTTGCAAAAAATCAAAATAACTTCTTTTTGTTGATAAAAATTCACAATTTCTAAAATGTTACAAAATGGAATTACAAAAAAACTATTCGTATTTAAAGCATTTTAATTTTATTTCTAGTATCCTTATCCTTGTCCTAAACATGACTAGACAAAAGTTTTCATGTTACATGCAAAAGTTGATTTTTTGTTGACTAGTGTTATCAGTCTGGCGTCAGGTATTGATGCCCGATATGGCGATAGGCTCTGCCTCTATCACATCGTGGGTCGAAATATACCATGCAAAACTTTGCTGGCTGGTAGCACCTATGCCTTTTGGGAAGTAGGCATAAATATATAGAGAATATCACGCCTTTTCCCCATAAAAATGTCATGGTTTTATAAAGGGTATATCTAGCCTGCGACCGAAAAAGCAGCCAGGTGGTAGTTTTAGTGAATTCCGACACAATGCAAATAAAAATTTTGCAAAAAGAAACTTTTTAATAGTTTTTGTCCTATGTCCTATTTGGGTGATTAAAACATAGATCTTCCTAAAGTATTAATGTAATCCTTTTATTTTTAAAGACGCTATGGTACGTTAGGGTATAAATAATTATTTTAGGAAAACATGGATTTATAACCCAAGTACGACGATATTTAGAAAATAAAAAAAATCGTGTTTTTAATGAATATTTTTGTTGCATTTTGTTTCTAGTCACTAAAATTAATACCCGGATTCGTTTTCGGTAGCAGTCTTGATATAACCTGTATATGTATGATCTTGGGAGTTGGAAGATTTGAATCTTAAAAAACTAATCATGATTTGCAATAACTTTGGCGTAAGTAACAAAATTATAATTATATAATAAACCTACAAATATGAAGCGCCTGTTTAGCAAGACGATACTAATATGATGTAATGAATGACCTTGTCGCTTACGTGACAGTATTGTTAATAATTCATTACATAGTACATACATTAGAATGACGGAAAAATCTAGACTCTTTTTAAATTTATACATTACTAGCGGCCCCGCCCGGCTTCACCCGGGTACAGATACTCTATAAAAACGATCTGTATCTGTATCAGCCCATATACGTCCCACTGCAGGGCACGGGCCTACTCTACAATCGAGAATACGATTGAGAGTGGTTAGGCCATATAGTCCACCACGCTGGCCTAGTGCGGGTTGGCGGACTTACATACCATAGAAATTCTTATGAATCGCTATGGTATGCAGGTTTCCTCACGATGTTTTCCTTCACCGTTTTAGTGCGTGGTGATTGACTACACTGGTCAACACTGATTTTGCCACACGAACTTTGATAGCTAATTTTGTTTTATCAATCTACCCTCATCATTAAATCACAGTTTTCATTTGTCTGTTAGCCTCATATTTGTTGTGATACGGTAATACTCATAACTAGTACTACGGCGGTAAATTAACAGAAACGCTCACAAGTAAATCGTCATAAAAGTATTTGTAGTTGAATTTGAATATTTTTTGTGATTTATTAATCCTGTGAACATGTCGAGGAAGTGTAAAAATAACCCTAACTCTTTTTGTTATATCTGCGGAGAACTTACATTCAAAAAACAACGACGAAATTTTACGAATCTTGTGCTGGAGTGTTATCACCAATGTTTTGGTTTTTCTGTCGCCCATCAAGACAAATTCTGGGCCCCTCATGTCTGTTGCATAACGTGTGTGAAAAATTTTACCGACTGGAAGAAAGGTGCACGAGCTATGCCTTTTGCTGTACCCATGATATGGACTGAACAGCGAGATCACGTTTCGGATTGCTATTTTTGTCTCACTGACTTAAGAGGTATAAATTACAAGAAAAAAAACACAGTTATCTACCCTAACGTATCTTCTGCTATAAGACCAGTCTCTCATTGTAAAAAAATGCCAGAACTAATACCAGTTGCAACAACGTCTGTTGATAACGACCATTCACAACCGTCTACTTCAAGTCGGTGTGTTGACGAGGATGATGACTTTGAGTTTGAAGGAATTGAAAAGGAGCCACATTTGATAACTCAAGGAGACCTAAATGATTTGGTTAGGGATTTAAATTTGTCAAAAAAGCAGTCGGAACTATTAGGATCTCGTCTAAAAGAATGGAATTTGCTACATCATAATACAAAAGTTAGCTATTTTCGAAACCGTGATGAACACTTCAGAACGTATTTTTCTCAGGATGGAGATTTGGTGTTTTGCAATAACATAAATGAGATCATGAAAATGTTGGACATAGATTTTGAAATCTCTCAGTGGCGTTTATTTATTGATTCTTCGAAGGCAAGTCTAAAAGCAGTTTTATTGCATAATGGAAATATGCTTCCGTCTGTTCCTGTGGCCCATGCTTCAAATATGAAAGAAACCTATGAAAATATGAAAGTTTTACTTGAAAAAATAAATTACAGTACATATTCCTTCAAAATCTGCGGTGATCTTAAAGTTGTTGCATTATTACTTGGACTTCAGCTGGGTTATACAAAATTTTGCTGCTTTTTATGTGAATGGGATAGCCGAGACAGAACTAATCACTATATAAAAAAAACATGGCCTATGCGTGCATCGTTAGTTCCTGGCCAAAAAAATGTAAAGTATTTACCCCTTGTAGAGCCAAATAATGTGCTTTTACCACCATTGCATATCAAATTAGGATTAATAAAAAAATTTGTGAAGGGAATGGATCGCAGTGGGAGTGGATTTTTGTACCTAAAAGAAAAATTCCCTAAAATAAGTGATGCAAAAATAAAAGAGGGTATTTTTGTTGGCCCTCAAATCAGGGAGTTAATAAAAGATTCAACATTTGAAGAAAAATTAAGCGGTTTAGAAAAATGTGCATGGAACGCATTTAAAAATGTTGTTGCAAATTTTTTGGGCAACCACAAGAGTGACAGCTACAGAGAGTTGGTTAGCGAGCTCTTATTGTCATATCAAGCATTGGGTTGCAACATGTCACTCAAGATCCATTTTTTAGACTCGCACCTGGATTTTTTTCCTGACAATTTAGGGGCTGTCAGTGACGAGCACGGCGAGAGGTTCCACCAGGACATTTCTAGTATGGAAAAGCGGTACCAGGGAAAATGGAGCCCAAATATGTTAGCGGATTACTGCTGGACAATTAAAAGGGACCAACCAGAAGCTAAACATTCAAGAAAATCTTAAATTATTAAGTAATTTATATAAAAAAAAAGTTTGATTTACGAGATCTGTATTTTTTCTTAATATTTTTAATTACTCAATAGAATAAAATCCTTGGCTAGCAAATTTTTTTTAACTGTTTATTTTTTCTTACAATCACCAACTAAAGTAAAAAATATCAAAAAAGTCCGTGTGGCACGAAAAAGTTTGAATTTTGTTGACCAGTGCTATCAATACACACATGACTCCGAAAAGTCAGAGGTGTGCCCTGGGATTCGAACCCGCGACCACCGTGAACATGTTGGCAGCCGCGTCTAGTCCGTTTACCAACAGGCCACCACGCACTTATAAAACACTATAAAAACGATACAAACTTTGAATGTTCGCACGCCGTACGTAAAACTTCACTAATGTGCCTAGATACTCCACAAAATGTTGGATTCCACTATCGTACGTCGACCATATACTAAGTTCGGAGAAAATGATAAGTATAATAGAGAATAGTGTTGATTTTTAGAAGTGGAAATATTATATCTTACTCTGGACGTCGAACAATCGAACTTCGTATCGTTTTTATAGAATAATCCCCCCAGATTCCAGTCCATATTTTATTTAAACTCAACATGACTACCGTTCTCAATACTGCTTATCCAATCCCATCCTGTATTATTCTGTCCTATTTTATCCACCTTATAATCTATTCCATCCCATCTCTCAAATTCCCGTCTGTAATACAGTGCAACGGTATTACATTACTCAGGGTTGGAATTTCATTACTGGAATCCTAGATGTCGATAATTGGGTGATAATATACCTATTTTTTTTTTTAGTAAGCTAGGTTTTAATTTATTATTTTTGCAAAAACTATGGATTTACCATCCAAACACAATTATATATATATTTTTACACTAAAACTACCATCCGGCTTCGTTCAGTACCAGTCTTGATATACCCTGTGTGTTTTTTTATCAGACCATATACGTCCCACTGCAGGGCACAGGCCTCCTTTACAATCGACAGTACGATTGAGAGTGGTTAGGCCATAATAGTCCGCTACGCTGGCCTAATGCGGGTTAGTGGACTTACATACCATAGAAATTCTTATGAATCGCTACATTATGCAGTATGTTTATGGTTAAATTTATTTGATATATATTGTTTCAGCGATCCACGAGATAGCCCACAACCTGGCGTTTGGTCACAACAGGCCGATGCATAACAGACTCTTCGGCTTCTTCGCGAATTTACCCATAGGCATCCCGATATCCATCAGCTTTAAAAAGTACCACTTGGAACATCATAGGGTAAGTGCATGTACACTGAATCAAAGGAAAGATCTTGACGCCCTGTGAAACGGGAGGTTGCGGGTTCGATGCACCGAGACAAATGTTGAAGGATTGAAGGACATTGTAGCCAGAGTAACTACTGGACATATTGAGACTTTACATCTTATGTCTCAGGATGGCGAACGCAGTGGAATGCCAAGTATTGTTTTGTAATTCAAGGTGTTGTTTGGTTTTGCTACTGTTCATGAGTAGCCGCATTGCTTACCATCAGCCGAATGGCATGCTCGTGTCGCCATTTGTTTGCGAGGCCCACAAGTGTTTGTCACAGGTTTTTGAGAGATGGACAAGACTCTCGTAATTTTTAGTACAGATGAGAGACTTGATGGTTTCAACTTGCCAGACAAATTAAAGGTTGCCACTCATACTCATTAGACCCATCCGTCACCGCCTCATCTCGTGCGGTTAACAGATACAGATACACAACAATTTATTGAACACCAAATAACATAAAATAATAAAGAAACCTTACAAATAGTGAACAACTTATCGCTTAAAGCGATCTCTTCCATACAACCATTCAAGCAGGTAAAATGAGACAGCACCGCCAAGTGCTTTATGTTTAAAAATAAATGCCTTAGTTAGACATATGACATGTGAATGACATATGAAAGTTTGAGACACACTGGAGTTTTGTACATATTATATAACATAAACTTTTCTCCTCAGTACCAAGGCGACGAGGTAATTGACACGGATCTACCAACACTGGTGGAGGCCAAGTTATTCTGCACCACTGGTGGTAAACTACTCTGGTTGGTTCTACAACCGTTGTTCTACGCTCTACGCCCCCTCGTGGTGAGACCGAAGCCCCCAACGCCCCTCGAACTCATCAATCTGATTATACAGCTGTTTTTCGACGCTGTTGTTGTGAAATTGTTTGGTGAGTATTTTATATTTAAATCTTATGTTTTATATTTAAATTAATATAAATTAGTAATATAATAAATAAGAGGAACTTTTTTTGTCTTTGTGTTTTGTCTATTGTTATAGTTAAACTTATAAGACATGTTATTATGAAGTTAAGATTCAAGTAACAAAAAGCCTTTTTTATTTATATTATTTTATTTATAATATAAATCAATGGTTCTCAAGCGATGGTCCCTAGAAGCCTCCCAAGTAGTCTGCGGCGCCATCCTAAGGCCATCATTTAAATAACTGTATGCATGTTCCATTTATAGATAAATACTTTACTAATTTACATTTCGGCACTGTATTAACATACAACCAAACCAGTCAACAATTAAGAGACAGAATGAAAATTTTGATAAATGTTCCCTCATGACTAAAAAGTTGAGAACCATTGATATAAATTATAATCTACACTATAGTATACTTTTTTGTTAGAAAATTTTATTCAAGTAATATCTGGCTTATTTATTTAACCGTATTATATGACTTTGAAATGCGTGGTGGTCGCGGGTTTTTATCTCAGGGAACACCTCGGACTTTTCGGAGTCATGTTTGTATTGATGATCAATCACTACGCACTTTAACGGTGAAGGAGAACATCGTGAGGAAACCTTGCAATCCGCCAACCACTAGGCCAGAGTGGTGGACTATATGGCCTAACCACTCTCAATCGTACTCTCGATTGTAGAGGAGGCCCGTGCCCTGCAGTGGGACAATAAATAAATAAATAAATAAAAATAAATAAATAAATAATGTTTGCTGTTGATGTATATCTTATAGAAATAAGTGTACATTTGACAGCCTCCTTATGGCAGTTGGTTAGACACCGGCTATGAAACGAGAGGCCGCGGGTTCGATCCCCGCACCGAAACAAATATTTGTGTGAACCACAGATATTTGTTTTGGGTCTGGGTGTTTGCAAGACCGAAAAGACTCTCGTAGTTCCTGATACGCAAGAAACAAGACTCGATCTTAGTGTGGGGTCAGATTATGTATGTGACTGTTGGGTGTTATTTTTATTTATTTATTTCCAGGCTGGAAGGTGCTAGGATATCTGATATTCGGATCTTTGATGGCGATGGGCGTGCATCCCGTAGCAGGTAAATATACATATACATGTATTTGATAATTAAAATAAGATTTAATATGTTTTTTTTTTAATTTATTTGTTATTCTTTACTCCAGATAAAAAGAGAATTATACTTTAATAATATTATAAATTGCTATTAAAATACAGACGGAGTATTTTATTTTGAAATAAAGTTATTTTTATAGATTTTATGATCATAATATTGGTTGAAAATTTGAAAAATGTAAAATTTAAACCAAATTCGCGACAAATCTAAGAAATCATTATTTTATTTTATTACTGGATTATATTCAAAATTTTGAACTTATTAAAATGTGAATACTCTAAAAAAATAACCTGATATAAATAAATATTTATTATTGCCTCTTTATCCTCTTTTTAAATCCATCCCATGGTTGTCTGTAAGACATTGCTTCAAGCTATAAGACCGTCATTTGTAATTTTTATTCTTTTTGTTTCTGTATATTGTATTTTTTACTTCCTTTTTTTTTATTGCCTCGGTGGCGTAGTTGTACTAAGGTACGGTTACAAAGCCGAGGTCTCGGGTTCGAATCCCGGGTTGGGCAAAGTGATATTGGATTTTCCTATTAATTATCAGCCCAGAGTCAGGAATTTGTGCCCGATATGGCGATAGGCTCGCCACCTATCACATTGTGGCACGGAACATACACTTGCGAAATGTGGGTGCCCTGGCACCTCTGCCTACCCCTTCTGTGATATAGGCGTGAGTTTATGTATGTATTTTTTATTATGTGTACAAGAATGATTTTACTAAATAATAAATATTTTTTTAATTATTGATGTATTTTTCAGGCCACTTCATATCCGAACACTACATGTTCCGTAAAGGATTCGAGACGTATTCCTACTATGGGCCGTTGAATTGGATCACTTTTAACGTCGGCTACCACAACGAGCATCATGACTTCCCGGCTGTCCCGGGACGAAGGCTCCCAGAGGTAGGAAAATGTGGTTTATTTACAGCCTCCGTGGCGCAGTTGGTTAGACGCCGCCTGTGAAACGAGAGGCCGCTGGTTCGATCCCCGCACCGCGAGAAATGTTTGTGTGGCCCACAAATATTTCTTCCGGGTCTGAGTGTTTGTGAGACCGAAAAGTCTCTCGTGGTTTCCGATACCCACGACACAAGACTCGATCTTAGTGTGGGGTCAGGACTATGTATGTGACTGTTGGGTGTTATTTATTTTATTTAAACATACAAGAATTTGTGAAATTAGACCAGAAATAGTTGGAAATACTGGTGGTCTTTCGTATGTGAGAGGCAGCCTGGGTAGTTACCACCGCAATGTCTATTTCTCCCGCCTAACATCAGTGTAAACTGTTGTGTTTCGGATTGAAGGAAATTGTAGCCAGAATAACTACTGGATATATTGATATATTGAGACTTAACATCTGGTGACTCAGGATAGCGAGCGCAGTGGAATTCCAAGCATTGCTTTGTAATTCAAGGTTATTGTTTGGTTTTGCTACTGTTCATTAGCAGTCGTATCGCTTACGCAAACGGCATGCTTGTATTGCCATTAATTGCAAAAAAAAACATTTTAGATTTTATTCACAAAGCCAATGCAATGTATTAAATATTTTTAATTGGACTTGCGCGTTTACTTCTCCATGAAATCCGGGCCTGGGTCGCAATTATGTGTATTTTTATTGAAAATATATATTTTTCCCTACACAAAAAAGTAGGTTTCATTGAGGTACAACAATCTTCGCACTGATACTAAGTTTCATAGAATGGGCATTCTTCTTTTTAATTTGAATGATGATAATAAGCCATAAGCAAGAAGCTGAATGGTGAAGTTACCTGTTGTTGGCACAATTAGCATTAAAATAAACCTAAAATAATAATTGTCACTACGTTTAGAACTAGTCATTGTATCGCACCATATAAATATTAATGTATTTGTTTTCTAGTTTCTTGTTAAATGTTATTTTTATTTTGTCTCTCTTCATGTTGAAATCTGCTATTTGTATGTGCGATAAATAAATCTTTCTTTCTAATATTTTTTCAGGTGAAACGCATAGCGGCAGAATTCTACGACAACCTACCTCAACACAATAGTTGGTCTTCTGTTTTGTATGATTTTGTCATGGACCCAGACATTGGGCCCTACGCTAGGATCAAAAGGAAACACCATGGCCTAGAAAGCTAGACTTGTCACTATTAGCTTGAGACTACAACCCTCGGTTAAATTTGAAGACATATGGAAATAAAAATATTTACGGATTTTATCCAGGATTTGGTTTGATTTTTACATTTTTTAACTTCACAATGCATCAATTACATTACCGATTTGGTCCGTGATCACGCAAGCTGTGTGTGTAAAGTAATCGGAACTTCGAGAAGTCAAAAATTAAACAAAATCCGCGATAAAATCCGTAAATAATAGTTTTATTTCAATGTGTAACATTCGTGTAAATCTAAAAAAACCTTATTCAAGACAAATGTTTGTATGATTTTGACAGGACATCCTTTCTAGTGAGTCACTTGTGTGGCTTTTCTGTTTCTGTGTATATCAATATAATCATACATTATTGTATCGAGAGATGAAAATCTCATCTTGATAAATGATATTTTATCTTCTCTGCGCTAACCATCAAGCGCATTGGACCCAGTTTTGTAGGACCAAGTCTTTAGATATAGGAGACTGTCCCGCCCTCACACCCACCACTGTAATTCCTGTAAGCCAGAATCAAAAGTGGGGCACGCATTGTAATGACAACGAGCATTGAAGCTCGCCGAGTCTCCGGGAATGTCTAACTTGACGTTAATCCGCAACGAAATCAATCATAAAGTTGAATTAATAGGAGTTGAGAGTCTTATAGGTCTTTGGGACTCTTGTGGGACCAAGTATCTCGTAGTTTCTGATACCCACGACACATATTTTGATTTGTGGATGTAACTAAAGTTACCCCCGCATATTAAGATGTGTTGAGTCGTGTGTATCAGAAACTACGAGGTACTTGGTCCCATACAGTTCTGTAAACAAGACTTGGTCCCAATCAAAAACGGTAATAATTTGTTTTTCATACAAACATTTGTCTTGTGAAACCATTGATTCTTATTTTCAGAACTATGAAGTTTTTAAATTGGATAAAAATTGAGGGTAGTTGTTTATCTTCAGGAGGGTAGTGGTTGAATTTCTCCGGCTATATTGTATTATATTTTAAAAGTGATAGCATTATCACGAACATAGTTTATTCCAAAGTTACATATTAATATTATAAACGGAAAAATCAACAATTTTATAATAATATGGATTTACAATTAACAAATATTGAAGTGAAACTTTTTAAAAATATAATTTTTGTTATGTCCACTGAGAATTTGAGATAAAAAAATGGTTTAAAGTTGTATTCGTCGATTACAAGTACGTGTTGTTTCTGGGGGGGTTATTCTATAAAAACGATACGAACTTCGATTGTTCGGATGTTCGACGTCCGGAGTAAGATATAAAATTTCCACTTCTAAAAAATCAATACTATTCTCTATTATACTTATCATTTTCTCCGAACTTAGTCTATGGTTGCGACGTAAGATAGAGGAATCCAACATTTTGTGGAGTATCTAGGCACATTTGTGAAGTTTTACGTACAATCCAAACATTCGAAGTTCGTATGGTTTTTATAGAATAACCGCCCTGGTTTATAATTATTTTGACATTTGCGCTTACCATCAGGCGCAGAAAAGAACCATGAAATAATCCGAACTCTCATGCCGAAGTGGGCCAATGTTAAAAAGTTATGTCACCCTAGATCTGAATTTGATTGCTAATATTTCGATGATATTTAAAATTTTCACTTCAATACAATCATTTTGACCTTCTAAAGATTGATACAAAAACTGAAAGTAATTCAGAAAAGATTAATTCTTGGTGAAGTTAAAAAGGCACATATTGTTGACAAATCAAATGTTATTGGCATTTATGAACGCCATCTTTTGGCGGGGGTTGAAGTTACGTTGTAACCAGTTTACATTACGTGCCGTTAGATGGCGCTGTTAATATACGCGAATACAAGTGATATTGTTGAGATAATTTTTGACTCCGCACTGTCTTAGATACCCTCTTCCATATAGTTACCTCGTTTATTTTTTATCTGACAATGATAGTAAGAGGAGTCATATTTAAGAGCTCGATAAATGTATTTTGAGAGATTGTACATTGTATATATATATACATTTTTTTATATTTTTGTCATCACAACAGCACACATTTTGTAATCAAAGCTTTGAACAATGAAAATTTAAGTATATATAATTTATGAACTTATTGGGCATAATTATGTAAAGTTGATACGTAATCAGAAATTCCGTGAAAAGGCATACTAAAATTTAATTAAAAAACCCACAACTTTTTGAAGGATTTAATGAAAAATGTTTTCTTCTCACCAACCCATATGCATATGAAATTATATGTCTTTTATGTAAAACACATATTGTTTGTACAGTTAAATTATCTCTTGAAGTCCGTTAATTATTTTAAAATTGAGGTGACTGAATAAATACAAGAATAGAAAAAAGTTTTAAGTTCGAGAAATAAGTAACTCTTTGTAAGAAGTTTATTTCAACGTGTTAATCTCAACTAATTCTCCAGACAGCCTCCGTGGCGCAGTTGGTTAGATGCCGGCTGTGAAACGTGAAGCCGCGGGTTCGATCCCCGCACCGAGACAAATAATTGTGTCATCTACAGGTATATGTTTCGGGTCTGGGTGTTTGTGAGACCGAAAAGTCTCTCGTAGTTCCTGATACCCACGACACAAGACTCGATCTTAGTGTGGGGTCAGGACTATGTATGTGACTGTTGGGTGTATTTATTATTCTTTTGGTGTTGGAAAGTCCATTAATCCTTTTTCACGCGAGCAAACCTATACTAGTAATATATAAACGGACTTCTTGAGATAGAATAACTAATTTTTTTTTAAAAATCTGTATAAAATACATTGAGATAATATACTAGAGGGGACACTGCAAACAAAATGTTTGTAACAAAATGAAGGGTACGTTCTATTTCTGTCTCTGTCACGCCTACCAAGTAACATTATCTTCCCTCCCGTTTCACTGTGTACCCGTGTGCACGCACCATACGCACATATTTTACCCGATGTCGGCTCTAGTATAATACCTCAAGGATTAAATATTAAAATGCATATTGTGAGTGCTCAAGAGCAATTGGATATTATTTAAGTTTTAATAATTATGAATTTATTTTTTAAGTTTTCAATTCTAGTAATAGTGTTGTTTTGGTAAGTTCCAAAGATAATTGTTGTATTATGTGAAGTCCATTTTGATTTTGATGTTGGGCATATATTCAATTTTATAAGAAATTTGTAAAATAGAAAAGTGCTCATCATGAATTTCAATCAGTCATCCAAGTTATCTATTTTTATATTTTCTTTAATTTCCTATTTAATTAAATATAACTACATATTTGCTTTCGCTACTGTACTCATAATTTAGACTTTCCATGCATTTCATATTTTTTAAATGGAATTTTAGTGTTTTATTCAGACTACATTTTACATCAGTATTGTAGTCAAATTAATTATATTTGCTTAGCAACTATGGCTAGTGTATATTACCATACATTTTAAACGGTACATCTTTAGGTATTTTTATATATTTATGTATTTTTATAATTGCGTCTTATAATAGAGTATTTGACTATGATCTTTTTTTATTACGTGCACTTTTAAACACAATTTCCATTAAAATTAAATAATTATGTGAAACAATATTAGCTGGTAAGGTGAGGCAAATATTCATTTTTAAAGAAAGTGGGAGTGTTTTTGGGGCATCTTATCGTCTCTTTCTCACGTGCACACTGTAATGCATATTAAGACTAGTGACGTCACCAGTTTTGTAACCTTTTTCTTTAACTCCCACTGCAATATTTAAATCAACTGTACCTTGTTTAATACTGAATGGATTTACGAAATTCTTTGTTTGCTCAATTTTGGTTATGGGTACCTTTTGATGAATACATAAAATTGAGTCAAATACACTATATATACGATATTATAATGTAAAATTTGTACACTACATTTAACATCAGTGGTATGGTAAGTTAATAATAAAATGATATTTAGTTTCATTACAGATTTACGAGAAATTGATAAATTAAGTTGTTGGTATAATTCTATAAACTACAATTAACATCAGCTGGTTTTTATTAATTATTTCAACATCCATTCAACCAATAAAATTACGAGACATGAAATATTACACTAATATTTCCACAATCAGCTATGGTGTAACAAATAAATAAAATAATTTGCAAATTGATGTTGAAAAATAAATAATTAAACAGGATTATGTATTTTAAATTGTGTATTTATGTAGCTGGTACACGAATGAATTTATGTCTTAGAGAATCTATAACTTTGTATATTTATGTAAAATTGTTGTAATAAAGCTTTTATAAATATATTTTGTTTTATTATATATGTTACGCTCAAAGATCGAAAACGCTCAGTGACTGGAAAAATAGTTCACAACGCGTTGTGGTCACAGTAAAACATCCACATAGTGAAATTCGTGTTATGACACTAATGAAAACGCGTACGGCGCGTTGTGGCAATCACAGAAAGACCAAATAGCGAAATTCGTGTCGTTACTGACATGATATTCGATCTCAACGCGTTGTGGCAATGAAGAAAAGCTATGACGCCTATGGAATATTATTTGATTACGACGCACACTACTTTCCGATATGGATCCTACTAGGCCAGAGGTAATCTTCCTAGTGTGCTTAATACAATAAAAACTCCATAATCTTCTTAATAATATATTCACATACACAAGAGCATTACAAAATATACTGGACGGCTTATTTTAGCATTCAGTACTTGATTAGTCTCTTCTTAGTTCTTACAAACTTTACCGGTAGATGGCGTTTCAATACAACAATCGTCTTGGGTCATGTGTATCAAGAACTACAAGACTCCGGTCTCATAAACACCCAGACCCTTAGCAAATACCTGTGATTCACAAAAATATTAATTTCGGTGCGGGAATCGAACCCGCGGCCTCTCGATTCACAGCCGGCGTCCAACCAACTGCGCCACGGAGTCTGCAGCTGTTACATTGCATCGCCATCAATGATTGTAGAATAATTTCTTTTCCATACCATCTTTACATATCAGAGTCAATAATTACACAAAAGTATAGAAAATATAGAATAAATTGTGTTGTTAAATTACTGTGCATCCACACAATATGCCAACTTCCAACTTTCTGTCCAACTTTTAACGCGATTGAAAGAGATTTAATATAAAAATCTAAGGCCTTATAAATCTAACTAGATAGGTTCTAAAACATATTATAAGCCACAATTTAAAAGTAATAACCAGATCAGAATAAAATAGAAATATTTATTATTTTTATTTTAAGTAGGAATTTCGTTAATTTCAAGGTACTGCAACATCTTTTTTTTTCATGTAATATTTTTATTTCTTTTTGATAAAATATAGGTTAATTATTTATGGCCGAGTCGCATCAACTAACATTAACGATAACTTTCTTAATGTCAATATTAGAATTTAGAGATACCTAATGTACGAGATAAATAAGTACACCCAACAATCACATACATAGTCCGGACCCCACACTTAGATCGAGTCTTGTGTCGTGTATCAGGAACTACGAGAGACTTTTCGGTCTCACAAACACCCCGATGAAATATTGGTAGGCCGCACAAACATTTCTCTCGGTGCGGGGTTCGAACCCGCGGCCTCCAGCCAGCGTCTAACCAACTGCGCCACGGAGGCTGTCGATTTCGGATTGATAAATTCCAAGTTAATAGGAAATATTAGTTGATACCACTAGGCCTAAGCGTATTTAACTATGCTAATGAGACATAAAAATATCTACATCAGATCAATTATTATAATTAAAGCAACCTTTCCACCCAACCATTGGTTCAACAGTTGGCAAGTTGACAAATCGTGTGGTCTATAAACTAGAAAACTAATCGATCGCTCCAATGAACACTCCTCTAAATTAAAATTTTTAAATTTTCGTTCTTCGCGTAAAATGCTTTACTATTCAGCAATACATAACAAAAAAGTTTTCAGATTTACATAACGCTAATTATATGTACTTAAAGTTAGCGTTATGCAAATCTGAAAAACCTCCCACTATGCATTCATCATCATCATCATCTCAGCCACAGGAAGTCCACTGCTGAACATAGGCCTCCCCCAAGGATCTTCACAATGACCTGTTGGAAGCGGCCTGCATCCAGCGACTTCCTGCAACCTTAGTCAGATCGTCCGTCCACCTTGTAGGCGCGCGTCCTACTATGCATTGCTAAATAGTAAAGCATTTCACGCGAAAAACGAAAATTTTGAAGTTTTACGTACAATCCAAACATTCGAAGTTTGTATGGTTTTTATAGAATAACTGCCCTGGTTTATAATTATTTTGACATTAGCGCTTACCATCAGGCGCAGAAAAGAACCATGAAATAATCCGAACTCTCATGCCGAAGTGGTTCAATGTTAAAAAGTTATGTCACCCTAGATCTGAATTTGATTGCTAATATTTCGATGATATTTAAAATTTTCACTTCAATAAATCATTTTGACCTTCTAAAGATTGATACAAAAACTGAAAGTAATTCAGAAAAGATTAATTCTTGGCGAAGTTACAAAGGCATATTGTTGACAAAAAAATGTTAATGGCATTTATGAACGCCATCTTTTGGCGGGGGTTGAAGTTACGTTGTAACCAGTTTACATTACGTGCCGTTAGATGGCGCTGTTAATATACGCGAATACAAGTGATATTGTTGAGATAATTTTTGACTCCGCACTGTCTTAGATACCCTCTTCCATATAGTTACCTCGTTTATTTTTTATCTGACAATGATAATAAGAGGAGTCATATTTAAGAGCTTGATAAATGTATTTTGAGAGATTGCACATTGTATATATATATATATTTTTTTATTTTTTTGTCATCACAACAGCACATTTTGGAATACAAGCTTTGAGCAAGAAAAATTTAAGTATATTTAATTTGTAAACTTATTGGAAATAATTATTTAAAGGTGATATGTAACCAGATATTCCGCGAAAAGGCATACTAAAAATTTAATTAGAAACCCACATTTTTTTAAAATGATTTCATGCAAAAGTTTTCTACCCACCAACCCATATGCATATAAAATTACATGTCTTTTATGTAAAACACAAATTGTTTATACAGTTAAATTATCTCTTGAAGTCCGTTTATCATTTTATAATTGAGATATGTCTGAATAAATACAAGAATAGAAAAAAGTTTTAAATTCGAGAAATAAGTAACTCTTTGTAAGAAGTTCATTTCAACGTGTTAATCTCAACTAATTCTCCAGACAGCCTCCGTGGCGCAGTTGGTTAGATGCCGGCTGTGAAACGTGAAGCCGCGGGTTCGATCCCCACAACGAGACCATATTTGTGTGATCCACAGATATTTTTTTCGGGTCTGGGTGTTGGTGAGACCGAAAAGTCTCTCGTAGTTCCTGATACACGACACAAGACTCGATCTTAGTGTGGGGTCAGGACTATGTATGTGGCTGTTGGGTGTATTTATTATTCTTTTGGTGTTGGGTAGTCCATTTATCCATGTATAGCGCTTTTTAGGGTACTTTAATCCCGGAAATCCTTTTTCACGCGAGCAAAGCTATACTAGTAATATATAAACAGACTTCTTGAGATGGAATAACTCCGTTTTTTTCTAATAATCTGTATACAATATTAAAACATTGTGAGTGCTCAAGAGCAATTGGATATTATTTAAGTTTTAATAATTATGAATTTATTTTTTAAGTTTTCAATTCTAGTAATAGTGTTGTTTTGGTAAGTTCCAAAGATAATTGTTATATCATGTGAAGTCCATTTTGATTTTCATGTTGGGCATATATTAAATTTTATAAGAAATTTGTAAAATAGAAAAGTGCTCATCATGAATTTCAATCAGTCATCCAAGTTATCTATTTTTATATTTTCTTTAATTCCTATTTAAATAAAATAGTAACTACATATTTGCTTTCGCTACTGTACTCATAATTTAGACTTTCCATGCATTTCATATTTTTTAAATGGAATTTTAGTGTTTTATTCAGACTACATTTTACATCAGTATTGTAGTCAAATTAATTATATTTGCTTAGCAACTATGGCTAGTGTATATTACCATACATTTTAAACGGTACATCTTTAGGTATTTTTATATATTTATGTATTTTTATAATTGCGTCTTATAATAGAGTATTTGACTATGATCTTTTTTTATTACGTGCACTTTTAAACACAATTTCCATTAAAATTAAATAATTATGTGAAACAATATTAGCTGGTAAGGTGAGGCAAATATTCATTTTTAAAGAAAGTGGGAGTGTTTTTGGGGCATCTTATCTCTTTCTCACGTGCACACTGTAATGCATATTAAGACTAGTGACGTCACCAGTTTTGTAACCTTTTTCTTTAACTCCCACTGCAATATTTAAATCAACTGTACCTTGTTTAATACTGAATGGATTTACGAAATTCTTTGTTTGCTCAATTTTGGTTATGGGTACCTTTTGATGAATACATAAAATTGAGTCAAATACACTATATATACGATATTATAATGTAAAATTTGTACACTACATTTAACATCAGTGGTATGGTAAGTTAATAATAAAATGATATTTAGTTTCATTACAGATTTACGAGAAATTGATAAATTAAGTTGTTGGTATAATTCTATAAACTACAATTAACATCAGCTGGTTTTTATTAATTATTTCAACATCCATTCAACCAATAAAATTACGAGACATGAAATATTACACTAATATTTCCACAATCAGCTATGGTGTAACAAATAAATAAAATAATTTGCAAATTGATGTTGAAAAATAAATAATTAAACAGGATTATGTATTTTAAATTGTGTATTTATGTAGCTGGTACACGAATGAATTTATGTCTTAGAGAATCTATAACTTTGTATATTTATGTAAAATTGTTGTAATAAAGCTTTTATAAATATATTTTGTTTTATTATATATGTTACGCTCAAAGATCGAAAACGCTCAGTGACTGGAAAAATAGTTCACAACGCGTTGTGGTCACAGTAAAACATCCACATAGTGAAATTCGTGTTATGACACTAATGAAAACGCGTACGGCGCGTTGTGGCAATCACAGAAAGACCAAATAGCGAAATTCGTGTCGTTACTGACATGATATTCGATCTCAACGCGTTGTGGCAATGAAGAAAAGCTATGACGCCTATGGAATATTATTTGATTACGACGCACACTACTTTCCGATATGGATCCTACTAGGCCAGAGGTAATCTTCCTAGTGTGCTTAATACAATAAAAACTCCATAATCTTCTTAATAATATATTCACATACACAAGAGCATTACAAAATATACTGGACGGCTTATTTTAGCATTCAGTACTTGATTAGTCTCTTCTTAGTTCTTACAAACTTTACCGGTAGATGGCGTTTCAATACAACAATCGTCTTGGGTCATGTGTATCAAGAACTACAAGACTCCGGTCTCATAAACACCCAGACCCTTAGCAAATACCTGTGATTCACAAAAATATTAATTTCGGTGCGGGAATCGAACCCGCGGCCTCTCGATTCACAGCCGGCGTCCAACCAACTGCGCCACGGAGTCTGCAGCTGTTACATTGCATCGCCATCAATGATTGTAGAATAATTTCTTTTCCATACCATCTTTACATATCAGAGTCAATAATTACACAAAAGTATAGAAAATATAGAATAAATTGTGTTGTTAAATTACTGTGCATCCACACAATATGCCAACTTCCAACTTTCTGTCCAACTTTTAACGCGATTGAAAGAGATTTAATATAAAAATCTAAGGCCTTATAAATCTAACTAGATAGGTTCTAAAACATATTATAAGCCACAATTTAAAAGTAATAACCAGATCAGAATAAAATAGAAATATTTATTATTTTTATTTTAAGTAGGAATTTCGTTAATTTCAAGGTACTGCAACATCTTTTTTTTTCATGTAATATTTTTATTTCTTTTTGATAAAATATAGGTTAATTATTTATGGCCGAGTCGCATCAACTAACATTAACGATAACTTTCTTAATGTCAATATTAGAATTTAGAGATACCTAATGTACGAGATAAATAAGTACACCCAACAATCACATACATAGTCCGGACCCCACACTTAGATCGAGTCTTGTGTCGTGTATCAGGAACTACGAGAGACTTTTCGGTCTCACAAACACCCCGATGAAATATTGGTAGGCCGCACAAACATTTCTCTCGGTGCGGGGTTCGAACCCGCGGCCTCCAGCCAGCGTCTAACCAACTGCGCCATGGAGGCTGTCGATTTCGGATTGATAAATTCCAAGTTAATAGGAAATATTAGTTGATACCACTAGGCCTAAGCGTATTTAACTATGCTAATGAGACATAAAAATATCTACATCAGATCAATTATTATAATTAAAGCAACCTTTCCACCCAACCATTGGTTCAACAGTTGGCAAGTTGACAAATCGTGTGGTCTATAAACTAGAAAACTAATCGATCGCTCCAATGAACACTCCTCTAAATTAAAATTTTTAAATTTTCGTTCTTCGCGTAAAATGCTTTACTATTCAGCAATACATAACAAAAAAGTTTTCAGATTTACATAACGCTAATTATATGTACTTAAAGTTAGCGTTATGCAAATCTGAAAAACCTCCCACTATGCATTCATCATCATCATCATCTCAGCCACAGGAAGTCCACTGCTGAACATAGGCCTCCCCCAAGGATCTTCACAATGACCTGTTGGAAGCGGCCTGCATCCAGCGACTTCCTGCAACCTTAGTCAGATCGTCCGTCCACCTTGTAGGCGCGCGTCCTACTATGCATTGCTAAATAGTAAAGCATTTCACGCGAAAAACGAAAATTTTAAGTTAGAGGAGTGTTCATTGGAGCCATCGTAATAGAAATAAATGCATTCAAAGTGCAGTCATAAAAAAACACATACAAATCAAAATTCAAATTCTTTAGGTTATTTAATAAAATCTATTAAAATACATGTATTCTTAAAAACATTATAATCAACATTTCACGGCCTATTTTAATATTGTTATATAATAATTATATATTGTATATTTCACATTATTTTTTGGCATAGGCCAACGCGGTGGACTATGGCCTATCCCTCAATCTTAGAGGGTTGGGACCATAATTAAGACATATTATATATTGATATATTTATACAGGGTATATCAAGACTGCAACCGAAAGCGAAGCCGGGTGGTAGTTTAAGCGACTTCAGACACAATGCAACAGAAAAAGTTGCAAAAAAAAGCGAATTTTTTTTTTTGTTATTTTTTTCCTATGACCATATTTGGGTGGTAAATACATTTTTTTCGTAAAATAGTGTATACCCTTTTAGTTATAAATAATCTAAGGTATAAAAGAGTTTAAAATATTATTTTAGGTAAAACTATGGATTTACCACCCAAAAATGATATTTGAAAAATCATAATAAGCGAAATTTTTAGTTGCATTGTGTTTGTAGTCACTAAAACTACCACCCGGATTCGTTTTTAACCGACTTCAAAAAAAGGAGGAGGTTCTCAATTCGACTGTATGTTGTTTTTTTTTTTTTTTTTTTTTTTTATGTTTGTTACCTCGTTTCTCTGTACTGTGTGAACCGATTTCGACCATTCTTTCTTTGATTGAAAGCTGATGCTTGTCATTTGGTCCCATAAAAATATGGTGAAAATCTGAGCAATATCTTCGGACCTGGAGAGGGGAACTCCTTAAAATTAAGTAGGATTCCAATGGTTCTTTATGCATTAGGTTCATTATAAAAGTTAATTTACAGTGAGAGAGGAAAAAAGGGGTGGGGAAGAGGGGGGGTAGGTGATAAAATTAAAATACACGTAAATTCTAATATCTTCGACAGCTTTTAACCGATTTTAGTGATTTCTTTTTCATTGGAAAGAATGTATTGACAGGTTGATCTCAGGAACACAACATGGAGATCTGATGATCATTTTCGGACCTGGAGTGTAGAACTCTTCAAACTTTAGTAGGATTCCAATGGTTCTTTTTGCATTGGGTTCAGTATAAAAGCTAAGCTACAGTGGTGGTGGGAAAAGGGGGTAGGGGCAAAGGGAGGGGGGGGGGGGAGAAAAAATAATAAACATATGAATATTCCAATATCTTTGGCAGCTTTTAGCCGATTTTAGCGATTTCATTATCATCGGAAAGAACATATTCCTTGTGGGGACGAAATCTTCTTCATTTTGATTCCTATCAACACTAAAAAGATAAAAATAACCAAAATTTATAATAAAAAAATAAAAACCGACTTCAAAACAAAAAACCGCTAAAAACCAAAAAATAACTAAATAATAAGTACCACTGCAAAGCAAACAATAATATTTGTTTGATGGAACTTGCGCTTGTTGATTAATTTGCTTAATGACTTGACTGGCCAACAAATCAAAATATATGCATAACATATTGAAGGCGGGTCGCCCAGTACCAAACATATAGATATTTAAATTAATATAAGGCATAGGTCCTACATGTTTGGTACTTGGCGGCCCGCCTTCGATATGTTATGCATATATTTTGATTTGTTGGCTAGTCAAGTCATTAAGCAAATTAATCAACAAGCGCAAGTTCCATCAAACAAATATTATTATTTGCTTTGCAGTGGTACTTATTATTTAGTTATTTTTTGGTTTTTAGCGGTTTTTTGTTTTGAAGTCGGTTTTTATTTTTTTATTATCAGTCTTGAGATACCCGGTATAATACTATTTTATTCAAGATAGTGTCACGAATACAGCTTACTAAGTAAATATATAATCAGATCCTTAACTTAAGTGAAGGCACTGAATACGGTGTCGAAGTTTTACATATAGGCACATACTTTTACAAATTATTTTTATATCGTATATATTCATTATACAGGGTTATTTTCCATAGAGTATTAAAACTTTAACAGGAGTTTCAAATTCATGAATTCATGGTATTCTTAGTAATATAAAAAGTTAATTTTTATTTTTTTCAATAATGTTTATCCTCATAAACAATATTCTTACAGACTCATTCATAGACAATTTTAAAACGAATTTTGGTTATTGAATGATTTGTCCGTTTCGAATGTCTCTTGAATTCACATTGCGCGAAAAATATAAAATAGTTTAAAAAACTGTCTATGTAAGACCGAAAGCTTTTTTTATGAGAATAAAAAGATTGAACATTTTACATAATACATTACCGCCACAGAATATCATGATTTCACAAATGTTAACACAGTACAAACTATGATATCCTTACGATAATCGCTTCTTAGAGGCGAGAATATCACCCCGTGTAAATTGGACTGAAGTGTGACTTCTCAATTTTAGGTCACAATGAACCATCCATCCATCAGTCAAAAGAAGTCCACTACTGAACATAAGCCTCCCCTTCAATCAAATATATACTAGATACAGGGTCCGGAACAAAATCACACGCCAAACGTGGCCGAGGTTGCTTATACTTATACATTTAAATTTATAAGTATAAGCAACAAAAAATTCTTAAATTATAATCAACTGCAGATAAAAATAAACCTTGTTCCTTTAAATTAAGATTTATTATGGTTTGAACCATGCTTAAATCAATTAAGGGCACACATTCATTTGTGATCTTCTCTTGCCGTTTTTTAGGCCGTTACTTATAATCTAGTGTATATTTGATCGAAGCCTCACCTAATGATTTCCACAGTGAGGTGTTGGAGGCAGCCTGCATCCAGAGACGCCCTCTATTCAATGAAACACAAGAAATGCTTCACTTATAATATTTAAAAATCACGATATGCATAAGTATTTTGTGCACACAATAAAATGAATGTCACTTATATTAAATATACATAGATTAAAAGCTGAGTAAATCAGACTATGGGGTATATTTTTGTGCTGTTTGAGACAAAAATACCGTACACTGTTTTCTTGCACAAAATGTACAAATCGATATTGAATCATATTCTTAGAATATTTATATATTATATAGAGGGAGCGCTGCTAATTCAAAAATGTAGTTATAAATAGCGATGCCGGGACACAATTTTCTGCCCTCCTATTGGCTGACATTTGATAACGCTGAAATACGCACGAAGAAATTGAACATTAAAAAAAATGTTTTGCGATTTTGAATTCAATTCGAATCGTTTTTGGACGGATAATTATATACTTTAGGTTACCAACGGAATGTATAACAATATGTTATTAATTATTTAGCTCAATTTTACAAATATAGCAGACTAGAATTATGAACAAAAACATACCTACGTACTAGAAGACACAAATGACAGCGCTCCCTCTAAACATTAAAGTTAGTTTAGTTATCGAAAGTTCTGTCCCTATGCAATGAGTTTTGAATTAATTTTGAGCAAAGCAGACAAAACATTGGATTATTAAAATAGATTTTAAAACCGTATGGATAAGGCCGCATAAAATTAAAATATACTAGACAAGACACTACGAAAATGCAACAGAAAGGCGATACATATATCTTTCTCTTTTACTCCTACGTAACACTATGTTCTCTCTCACTCTTCCCTCGTTCACTTCAACATTATAAAATATACTTAAAATTAACAAAATTATATTGGACGGAACGCTCAGCAACGAAATAAGGGCGAACATTTAAAATATTAAAATTTAAAAATTAAAACTAACCTATCGGTGTTATTTTTCAATATAAAAAATATCTTATACAGAGTGTTTCTAAAGTGATTTTTAATAGAATCAAATATGGTCCGTATGTATTTTTTTATTTATTAATCACTACATAGTATAAAACAAAGTCGCTTTCTGTCCCTATGTACCTTTGTATGCTTAAATCTTTAAAACTACGCAACGGATTTTGATGCGGATTTTTTTAAATAGATAGAGTGATTCAAGAGGAAGGTTTATATGTATAATACATATTATTGTACAGAAATCTATTTGTACCCGGGCGAAGCTGGGCCGGGCCGCTAGGCATTAATAAATTTAATATTAGAGTTTCGTTTCGGATCATAAACTAATCTAGAATAACTCAGGGTGTTAGTGGCTAGTCTCTCGTAGTTTCTGATACACGACACAAGACTCAATCTTACTGTGTGGTCAAGACTATGTATGTGACTGTTGGGTGTATTTATTTATTAAATACATGCTTTATTAATTATATATTTCTCACTATAGAAACACTTTGCTAATGTTAAAACATAAGAGATTCCGTTAATTAGTAAATATTATTTGAAAACTATCGTGACGTCAGTTTTACATACATACATAAACTCACGCCTTTTTCCCAGAAGGGGTAGGCAGAGGTGCCAAGGGCACCCACATTTCGCCTTGTATGTTCCGTCCCATGATGTGATAGGTGGCGAGCCTATCGCCATATCGGGCACAAATTCCTGACTCTGGGCTGATAATGAATAGAAAAATCCAATATCACATTGCCCAACCCGGGATTCGAACCCAAGACCTCAGCTTTGTAACCGTACCGGAGTACAACTACGCCACCGAGGCAGCACGAGTGCACCGAGGCACGTCAGTTTTACATTGAATAAAATCCATGAAATTAAAATCAGACTTAGAAAATGTCTCGTAAATGAGTTTACAGTCAGGAATAGAACTTAGGACTTCTAATCAACACCTATAAGTGTTGAACCATTTGAATAATTAATATCATTCCAATACAGATATTATAATATTATATTGATGATAAAATTTACTGAAAAGTGATGAAACTTATTTAGGTGATGATCGAAATATTGATACTGACTTGAGAGACTTCTCTCTATCAAATAATACATTCTGACAAATGATGACCCAAACAATAAGAATAATTATAATGTGGTAAATTATATTTATTTAGGGCCCACATTTATGTATAAATACATGCTTGAATAAGAGATTATTTTCGAAAAGTTATTAGACTTAGAATATAGAAAAAATGCAGATTAAAAAAATATCAGTATTAATATTTAAAATAGAAAATACAATAAATCTAAGATATCTGTTTCAATTATAAAAAAATTGCATTCGTATATAAATTCGGGCCCTAGTCATTCTAATAACTGATGAATGTCATATTTTACTGAATTATGATAAACCAGACATATTTTTATTATACCGACTATAAATCCATTCAACAATCATTCTGAAAGATGATTATTCTCACATCACTGTCACTGAATTATAATGATACTGATATACACTGAAAAAATACTTCTAAATGGTGATTAATGTCATAATTAACATTTCATAATGTTGATGACTCACGAACGATACTGAGTTATGTTTTATACTGAGATATACTGACGCATACTGAGATATACTGACGTATATTGAGATATACTGACGTATACTGAGATATACTGACGTATACTGAGATATACTGACTTATGATTACACGGGAGTCTCTATGCTCTGGTTGAGTGGCACGCACTCTTCGGCGGTCTCAGTCGCCGGGTCGTGGCATCAAATCTGCGAGGCCGGCATCGTCGAGACCGTGCTGTGTGGCGTGGTGGGCCGGGAGCCCGCTAGTGATGCATTTATTGAAGCCATGGTGCCCATCTGTAAATCACAATACAGATATTTTTATAGAGTATGAAATAAAACTTGTTGAGCCTGTGAAGATATAGTAATTGAATTATGCAACGGATTTTAATGTAGTTTCAAGATCGAAAGTGTCTGGATTTTAGTTTTAGCAGGTTTTGGAACCTACAGTTCTATATTTAAGGGGCACATTGTGATTTATTTTGTATTGAGACACTACACTTATGTTTTTTGAGATGGGCAGAATCCAAGATGCCTATACTTGGTTATTGATATGTATTGTACGCCGTAGTGTAGCAGATCGGCATAATTGTATCGAATGGCATGGGACTACCGTCTGATGCCATACGAAACTCTGCCTGGACGGCATTTGCGCTTACCATCAGGGGTAGTGTAGTCATTACGCCGAGCCAGTGTAAAACAAAAAATATATTTGGTGAATAATAAATTATATTTTACTCACCCTCAAATGTGCCAAATCCTCCAATTTAGTCAAGTCTGCAAGCTCCAGGTATAGACTATAGACTAGGAGCCATCCATAGACACCGGCGACGCAGAAAACTATCCATATAAGGCACATGAGCACATTGTACGCGAATATCATGTCGTTGACTATGGACGCGAACACAAATGCCACGAAACGGAATAGGATGAAGACACCGAACGTGTAAAGCCAGGGTACTACCCGTTTTTCGTGTTCCTGTGAAATAATATTAATTAATAAGGTCAGTGTTTGACAATATTTCTAAATGTCGAACGATTATGTCTCATGGTGGCGAGCGCAGTGGAATGCCTAACATTGCTTTGTAATTCATCATGGTGTTTGGTTTTGCTACTGTTAGAGCGGTCGTATCGCTTACCGTCAGGCGATTGGCATGCTCGTCTCGCTTTTCATCGCAATAATAATAAAAGATAAGTAAATAATTCAATTATATGAATTGGGGTGATATAGGATGGTCTCTCCCTTACATACCATTTTTGCAACACTTCTTACATACGGTTTTTGCAACACTTCAAAACACAACACGCATACACACAGCAAATAAAATTAACAAAACATGTAAAAATAAATAAAACAAGCCATATGAAGTTGAATTGAAACCGTTTGTAACTGATATAATAGTTTTTTTTTTAAATAAATTACTGAGTACCTACTCCTTTTTTGAAGTCGGTGAAAAAGTTATACATCTTCCTATACGGGTTGATCAAAAGCCTAAAATCACGATTACTAACAAAACTAGCGGGCAATTTTATTTTTAAACTTGGTGCAATTTTATTTTGGTTGGATAGAAACATGTGGATTTAATTAAATACCTTTCATGGCAAATTTTGGTAATATTCATTCACATCAGATTTCGCAAGATGCAATAACTATATTTAATATTGCTTTCAGAATTCAGTGTAATTTTTTTCTACAATTTATTTCTCTTAAAAGTAGATGTTTTTTTTTAAATAAATTAAGTATATAGCTAATACGAATATAGTACTTTACTTGAAGAATATAATACGATATTTGCAGTTCAATCAACAATATAACATTTTCTTTTTCTTTGTATGTTTCTTAATAGTTACAAACGGTTTTAATGGTAATGAGACAATAATGTACCTTATTTTTAGCCTGTGCAACTAGCTGATGCATGAAAAATATGATTAAATGATTTTATATAGTGTATATCAAAGGATTACATAAGGAGACATGATAATTGATGAAGCTAAGTACATATGTGTGGACATCAAGTAATGTAAAACCACAAATTCCTTCAAATTTATGAAACTAACGAACTACCGTTCTCTATATTCTATCTATCTTTATAAAGAGGTTGTAATAGTTACCATTACTATGTCGGTACAATTATACGTTTCATTAAACAAAGATACATCTAAGTATATATTTTTCTTACCTATATATAAATATATACACCATATCTATACCTCTCTATCTTTACTAAGTGAAACATACAATGAATCGAAATATCTAATTAAATCTCTTGTTGAAGATAGATAGATTATAGAGAACGGCTGTAAGCGTGTCAGTTTTCTATCTACTATGACATCACAACAAAGGTTGATTATAATATTTAAAGATTTCGTTTTTCATGTCACAAATAGATTAAACAGAAGTGAAATCATGAAGATATTTGTGAAAGTGGTAAAACGGTGGTCTCTGGATTCGGGCGTGATAAATATGTATCTGTATCAGCCCATATAGTCCCACTGCAGGGCACGGGCTTCCTCTAAAATCGAGAATACGATTGAGTGGGGTAACGCCATATAGTCCACCACGCTAGCCTAGTTCCAATATGTATATATTCAAATAAAACTATTATTAACGGATTTTATCGCGTATTTGGTTTAACTTTCACATTTTTTAACTTTACTTGATCATAGGTCGGACTCACGGTTACCTCGTCAATAACAGTTTTATTTAAATGCGTAACATTCGCGTAATCTAAGACATCATGTATTTCTCAATATTGAAATGTTGATAATCTTTAATATTTTTTTGTACTCTGTTTATGATATTCTAATGAATAAGATATTTACCTTTCTCAAAGCGTTGACAAGGACGATACTTGTCACCATTACAGCGATGGAACCGAGCCAGGAAAACAGCGAGAACACTATCAGGACATTGCGAACTGAAAATAGAATAAAATAAATAATACACCCTACTGTCACATACATAGTGCTGACTCCACACTAAAATCAAGTCTTGTATTGTATCCATTGAGATAATATACTAGAAGGGAAACTGCAAACAAAATATTTGTAACAAAATGAAGGGTACATTCTAGTTCTGTCTCTGTCACGCCTACGAAGTAACATATCTTCGCTCTCGCTTCACTGTGTACCCGTGTGCACGCACAATACGCAGAGATTTTGCTCCCGATGTCCGCTCTAGTATAATACCTCAATGATCGTATCAGAAACTACGAGACATTTTGGTCTCACAAACACCCAGAATCGAGACAAATACTTGTGGCAACCAAACATTTTTTCTCGGTGCAGGGATCGAATCTGCAGTTATCATTTTACAGCCGATGTCTAACCAATGCGCCATTGAGGTTAGTGGCGGTCAGAGATGTGCCCTGGGATTCAAACCCGGCACCAAATTGACGTCCGTTGTTTGTTTCTTTAGCAACAATAAACCATCAAGTTTAAATTAATAATGACAATAATGGATCTATAAAAACACTAGCGGTCGGGCCCGGCTTCGCCCGGGTGCAGATAGTTTTTGAGTCCAATCCACATCAAGAACATATTATTTCGCGTGTCTACTAACTATATTTCCCGCGTGCCGTCGACTATATTTCCCTTCCGTAGGAGAGGACATCCCGTGCCAACAATTTGAATTTGAAAGAGTAGAAAATATGTATATTTGGTTTCCTGACTCATCCCACGGGAACACTACATTTTTCGGGATAAAAAGTAGCCTATGTGTTAATCCAGGGTGTCAGCTATCACTATACCAAATTTCATCAAAATCTGTTGAGCCGTTTTTTCATGAAAGAGTAACAAACATCCATACATACATACATACATACAAACTTTCACCTTTATAAGTAAGGATAATATAAAAACTACCTTAAATAACAGGCATACTTTTTCTGTCAATATCATACTACAAAAACAATTAATTATCAAAATTTAAACAGACAATAGACAATAGATAAATAAATAAATATTAAATACACCCAACTGTCACATACATACTAACCCCACACTAAAATCAAGTCTTGTGTCGTAACAGAAACTCCAAGAGACTTTCCGGTCTCACAAATACCGAGAGACAGATATTTAAAATTTTAAATTTAGACTTACTTGGAGGGCTACCAACATAGACGAACTGATAGCTGATGACGTAATATCCGGTGTGGTGGAAACCTGGTGTTGCCATGTACAAACAGTACAGGTCGAATATGCTTTGAGAGAATGAGAACAGCGATATGAACTGAAACAAAATACATTATAATTATTTGCACAATTTTCTAAATTTTTGCCGTGCCTAACAGGGTCCACATTGTGCCTATTTATAAAATTTTAACATCTTCATAAAATGTGCAATAAAGGTATTGATTATTTTTTATTGCAATGAATGGCGAGACGAGTTTTTCCATTCGCATGATGACAAGCGACATGACCGCTCATGAACAGTAACAAAACCAAACAACACCTTATTTCAAAGCAATGCTTAACACTCGACTGTGCTCGCCATCCTGAGACCACATATTAAGTCTCAATATGTGTCTAGTAGTTATTCTGGCTACAATAAATAAATAAATAAATAACACCCAACAGTCACATACATAGTCCTAACCCCACAGTAAGATCGAGTCTTGTGTCGTGGGTATTAGGAACTACGAGAGACTTTTCGGTCTCACAAACACCCAGACCCGGAAGAAATATTTGTGGGCCGCACAAACATTTCTCTCGGTGCGGGGATCGAACCCGCGGCCTCTCGTTTCACAGGCGGCGTCTAACCAACTGCGCCACGGAGGCTGTCAACAATGTCCTTCAATCCGAAACACAACATTTAAACTTATGTTTGGCAGAAGAAATAGACATTGCAGTGGTACCTACCGAGGCGGCCGCTCACATATGAGAGACCTAGCACCAGTGAAATAGTATAGATACATACCAATGACAGACAGGCGGTGAGCAGAGAGCCTCTCTGTAGATCCAGTACCACTGCATCATGCAATATTGGCTTCTGATACCATGGAACTCGTAATGATCTTACTGATTTGGCTGATCTAAGGTTTGTTGATGATCTGAAAGCAATTATCATTTTTTGGATTAAAGTGTTATACTCATGCGTCATATTACATCATAATGAATTACCTTAATGAGATTAATAAGTGTTTTAGGATTGAAAAGTTCACCTACACTGGTGACATTTTTTTTTATAGCAATGAATGGTGTTATAATCATGCTGTTCATCCGATGGTAGGCACTACAACCACTCATGGACAGTAGCAAAAGTAAACATGATGAATTACAAAATAATGGTTGGCATTGCACTGCGCTCACCAACCTGAGACATTAGATGTTAAGTGTCAATATGTCCAGTATTTACTTGGCTACAATATCCTTCACACTAAAATGTATCAGTGCATTTAAATTGCTGTTTGGCGGGAGAAATAGACATTGTGGTGGTACCCCCCCAGGTGGCCTCTCACATATGTGAGACCTACCACTACCATAAGTTTTGTCTGTTTGTTTATGCTGTTGTGCACAATGAACTCAAAAATAGCTTTATGGATTTCAGAGAAATTTAGTTAGGATGTAGCTGCCACCCTGGATAAATACTTAGGCTATTTTATATACTGAAAAATTTAGTATTCCCCTGGAGTAAGTAAGGAATTCCAATATATTTATTACTATTTTATATTCAAAGGAATATCACGGGACTGAATTACATGCCTTAAGTGAGAATGAGACGGTGTGGGAGATAATAGCATGGGATGAAAATAATAAATGCGCTTGAAATATTGATGGCAATGCAATTATAGGAATGCAATCATAAATAAATGTTGTAAGTGGTTCAGGGTTTTGAAACTTTTTCAGTAGCAATTTAATAAAAATCATATCTACATAACCAAAATTAATAATGGCAAATTATAAGTATTTTGTATTTTTATATTCTAAGTGGGGAAATTGCTGTTGATAAATTAAGCACTTAATAGGCCCCATAATTCGCCCTCAAATGAGGTACAGTGATGATATCTGAAAGATGGCTGGTAGTGGTTGAAGACGTTGGACTGAAAATCGAGCCCAGTGGCGTGCTATAGGAGAGACTTATATCCAGAAGTGGACGTGAATAAGCTAATGATGATGATGAATTTGGCCAATATTATAATAAAAAATAAATAATGTCTTTTGTGGCTTTAGGTTTTTCTCCTTTTGAGGGGAGAAATGGAAGTGAAATTTGGTGAAGGAGAGTATTCATCGATTTTAAAGCTTGTAAATACAGTTCACGCAGAAACAGTTGCCGGTAAAAGCTAGTTGGAAATAAGCTTCTGGAGCTGTAGGTGGCAATATTTACACTTGTGTTATATCTTATATGTTTAAGTTGTTTAGCTTTATATTCTTTCCGTATGTAAATATTATATACACATAGAATTCTACAGTTACATTATCATGCACTATAGGTATCATTTAGTGTCAAGGGACTTTTCGGTCCCACTGCACTAAGAACAATGATTATTTGTAATGTTATCTCTTTTTACAGTCAGCGTTTTGCTCATTTACCGTGACTGTCTACTTCCAAGAAGGAAAAGTGAAAATGAAAAAGAGAAATGTGCTAAACCGATTCTTCTATGGCAGTAATTAAAGAAATTTATCCTTTTGAATATACAATCAGTCACCATTCGAAACAATATTGCAGAATAAAGCTTACTTTTTAACATAAATTTATTATGGCGAAGCGGAAATTGCGAACGTCGAGTTAGTAGAATTCTTATAAGAATAATTTATGAATGTGAGTCGCAGTACTTACTTCCCGGTATAATGTGAATAAACAGATGGTGTGGATCGATATGTTGATGGAGTTTTGCGTCCGTACATGATTTCAAGAATTTAGTTAACGCCCTAAAAACTAGCACTCGAAACACGCACTTTTTACAACAATAAGCGGGTTGTAGCCCACATTTGCACTACTTATAGCAATTTCACTATATCCACAAGTTACTTGGATGGATATTTTAAATATAAAATATAGTTTTATTAGAAAAAGCCACGCCTGAAAATTGTTTGTTGCGATTTCGAGTTGTCAACTTGCCTGTATAACCCGACTATACAATAAAGTTATCAAGTTAAATCGTAGAAAAGAAGTTTGTTATTAAGAATGACGTTTGCGGCACCTTCTTAATTTGTAGGTGTTATACGGTGAAACACAGAGGAACTTCGTTTTGTTTATGAATGACCGTTATCTATGACGTTCATTTGAACATTTTAAAACCTTTCCCAAAACTACGCAAAAATATTCATAAAAATACAATATGACTACGTCATATAAGTTATATAATGATTGACAACATCACAGTGATGAATTAACAATAAAATTAAAATACAATGGTAAAATAAAAATTAAACAGGATGGCAGGAAATATTAAAGAAAATTTTACAAAAAGCTTACTAGAAGAACCAAAGAGAAAGCATTTTGAAACGTTAGCAAAAGATAACAGTCAATGTTGTGAGTAGCTCAAATAATTAACATCTTAAATAATTTTAATATCTAAAATACAATTTAGTTCCTGTCCTTAAAATCGATCGATTATAATAAGCTCCACATGTGCCATCGTGTAAAATTAGTCAAGTTTACATAGTAAATGTAATTTTATTTATTTTATTATTATGAGCCCTTTAATTCCCACTGCTGGGCAAAGGCCTCCCTCCTTTCCTTCCATTTGTCGCGGTCAGGTGCTAATTGCCGCCAGTTCGGAAGATATGAATCGAGTTCGTCCCGCCATCTCCTTCTAGGCCTACCACGTAGTCGGTTTCGGCCATTGGGGAACCACTGTGTAGTAACTTTCGCCCAATGGTCGTCGGACATGCGGTAGATGTGGCCAGCCCAGTTCCATTTCAACTTGGCAGCTGTTTGTCCCACGTCAGCGATCTTGGTTTTGGAACGCAGCGTTGAGTTCTTAACGCGGTCGACAAGTTTAACTCCAAGAATGCTGCATTCCATCGCTCGTTGGCAAACCCCCAGGACGGACTTTTGACGATTGGTTAGAGACCAAGTTTGCGCTCCATAAGTAAGGGTGGGGAGTATACACATGTCCATAAGTTTCCTTTTCAGGGAGAGAGGTAATGACCCTTTCATTAGATCTTCATTGACCAGTAGTTCCTCCAGGCATTCTCGGTTCGTCTTGAGATTTCCTTGTCTTGTCTTGCCTGGAAGGATACTATCTGGCCAAGGTAAAGGTACTCATGGACATATTCAACTCCCACTCCCCCAATTTCTATGCGCCTCTCTAAGCTATTTGTCATTACTTTGGTCTTGGTCATATTCATGCTAAGTCCGACCTCGAGGCTCGCTAGGCTCAATTGTTCGAGCATTTGGGTCAGATCAGCTGCAGATGAGGAGAAGAGGACAATGTCATCGGCGAATCGAAGATTAGTTAATCTCTTTTCGCAGATAACAATGCCGCTGTTTTCCCAACTGAGTTTCAATTTTCGAAAAACTTCTTCCAGCGTGGCTGTAAAAAGTTTTGGAGATAGCGGGTCACCCTGTTTCACACCCTTTTGGATAGGAAAAGAAGGCCCTGCGGAACCATTGATGCTGATGGATGCTGTGCTGTGTTTATATATGTTCCGAAGTAATTGTATGTACCCGGGGTGGATATTCTGTTTTTCAAGGGACTTAAATATGACTGAATGGTGTAGGCTATCGAATGCTTTAGAATAATCAACGAATGCAATGTACAAAGGTATATTGAATTCTTGATGTTTTTCTATCAGCTGATTTAGGGTATGTAAATGATCGGTAGTCGAAAGGCCACGGCGGAATCCTGCTTGTTCAAAGGGTTGGTAGTCGTCTAATTTGTCAGATATTCGATGTTCGATTATTTTTATAAAAAGTTTATAAAGATGGGATATTAAGCTTATTGGACGGTAATTGTTTATATCGGACCTGTCACCTTTTTTGTGGAGTAATGTAAATGTAAAATGGGTATAAATTACTTCAAGAACCTTTCAAACCAATGTTTCAAACACGATTTGTTCGTTAAATGTATATAAATAATGTTTTCTCACAACTAGCATCACACGCACTATACGTTAGTAACAATCAAATGATTTTAAAAAATAATGGAAAGGATATTTAAAAAATGGCATAATTAAACACGATAGACCATCATTAAGTTATAGTAGACCATTATTGGACAAAGGCCTATTCAGTTTATAGAAAGCTAAACAGTAAACATATAAATAACAATTTCTGTCACCAATTTAGCTGTTCATTTAGCCATTTTGATAAAAAGCACTGCGTTATACAAGAACCGCAGAAAGCCCAATTATATCACAACGTTACATAAACCTAGATTGAAAGCTATGATCATATAAAACTGACTGCCTCGGTGGCGTAGTTGTACTACGGTACGGTTACAAAGCTGAGGTCTCGGGTTCGAATCCCGGGTTGGGCAAAGTGATATTGGATTTTTCTATTCATTATCAGCCCAGAGTCAGGAATTTGTGCCCGATATGGCGATAGGCTCGCCACCTATCACTTAGTGGGACGGAACATACAAGGCGAAATGTGGGTGCCCTGGCACCTCTGCTTACCCCTTCTGGGAAAAAGGCGTGAGTTTATGTATGTATGTATCATATAGAAAGTAGTATTGACAGCGTCCATAGCTGTTGAGTATGAACCTGTAGCGAAATTTGAGGCCGCAGGTTCGATTTATTTAAGGAGTGAGGAAGGAGTAAGCTTACTAATATTTTCTTTATTTTTAGGCGTTTGTCGTAAAATATCGTCCCGCGTTCGAACGTATTACGGTCGTATGTTCTGTAATGATTGTTTCTATAAATATATATGGTCAACGCCTAGAATAAAATTGAATAATCTAAAACTGATTGTCAATATTGAAAATTGTCTGTAAAATGTGTGAACACCATACTTAATGATTTGTGTAATAACTTCATAGTTACTTGAATAAAAAAGTCAATTTTGTGAATGTTCTTATTTACATAATATAATAATACATAAAGGTTTACCAAGTGGCCAATGAGTCGAGCGTGCCGTTCATCTGATGGTAAGTGATATGATCGATCATGAAAAGTGGCAAAACCAAACAACACCTTGAAGTACAAGGCAATGCTTGGTATTCCATTGCGCTCGCCATCCTGAGACATAAGATGTTATATCTCAACATGTCTAGTAGTTACTCTGGCTACAATCTCCTTCACACGGAAACACAACATTGCATTTACACTGCTGCTTTGTGCGAGAAATACACATTGCGGTGGTACCTACCTACATAGGTGGCCTCTCACAAATGAGATACCTACCACCAATAAACCGTTGTTACCATAGATTTAGTATAAAACACTGTTCTATACTACATCTATGGTTGTTACCGTTAATGTATGTACGTATGGTACCGAAGTGCGTGGTGGCCTGTTGGTAAAACGGACTAGACGCGACTGCCAACATGTTCACGGTGGTCGCGGGTTCGAATCCCAGGGCACACCTCTGACTTTTCGGAGTCATGTGTGTATTGATAGTCAATCACCACGCACTAAAACGGTGAAGGAAAACATCGTGAGGAAACCTGCATACCATAGCGATTTATAAAAAATTCTATGGTATGTAAGTCCGCCAACCCGCACTAGGCCAGCGTGGTGGACTATATGGCCTAACCACTCTCAATCGTAATCGATTGTAGAGGAGGCCCGTGCCCTGCAGTGGGACGTATATGGGCTGATACAGAATGTTACCGTAGGATAACATGTTTTATGGACCTAATTTACTAATAAGTACCTATTAATTTAACTCAATTTGTATGTATCTGATGACTGCTAGATTGCAACTATCCAACATTTTTCTTTTCGACTCATTGCTGGTTTTAAAGATATCCCATGGTCGCAGCTTTTTTCGAAGGAAATCGCAGTTTTGGGAGTAGTGTGTGATTTGGGCTGTAAATTGTTTATTGGTGGATGCTGTTGACCCTAGCCATTAGAAGCTGCACACGTGATGTGCTTAGTAGTATAAAAGTGTTTGATAAAGGGGAAATAAGAGCAAGTACCTAAAAGCAGTAGAACTGAAGTTAAATTGGATCTATACAGATGTGTGGTGTAGATGCATAGATGTAAAAGTCAGGTTGTGTATCCTGTGGGCTTTAAATGCAAAACGAGTTATGATTTACCGGGAACACTAACAGCCTAACAAATGAAAGAAAGTCATGATTTTAATAAACAGCACATTTTATTGATTCGAAACTTCACCGCAACAAACTTCCTTTTGCAAATACCTACGGCTCACATAGATGGAGCCGCACTGCCACAAACATTTGGGACAATCCATGGCCCTTTCGGTTTGCAAGTCCGTCCAGCCATAGTACATCGGCTCATTGTAATTTTTCCATTTTTTGGTGCATATTTCCGCGTTTTCGTGCAGATACTTGGTGAGCTTTTCAATTTTTTCTTTGGCGTTCATGTTTGCTGATTCGTATGGGGCACACGAGTCGGGCAAGTCCGACATTTCGGTTCTGTTCTCGAAGGACAGGTCCCACGTGGTGTGCGAGTCCCCGCCGGTGGACGCCACGGCATGGGTCGCGGCTGTGGAACATTACAACTCTTACGCACCTACGGGGGTAAACGCAACACGTTATTACATACAACATACGCGACTACAGCTAAGTTGGTAGAGTCGGTATATTATCCACGTCACACTGCTGGGGCTACAGAGCCGCTTATATCCGTGTTGGCGATGAAATTGTGGAAAACTATTAAGTGTGCAGAAATTCATTCGCCGCTAAAAACGAAAATACAAAGAAAATATTCATAATTTTCCACGCCTGAGGTCATAAACCTCTGGGCTCGAACTTGGGGCTAGCAACTATGCTAAACTATATAAACATCTGATATAAATCCCACTGCAGGTCGAGAATTTCCTCTACAATCGAGGTTACGATTGAGAGGGGTTAGGCTATATAGTCCACACCACGCTGGTTCTAGTGTCGGTTAACCAAAGCAGACTTAATTGCAACCACTTTATCGTCTAAACGTATATCACCTTCAGCCACAGGAAGACCACTGCTGAACATAGTTTTTCACGAAAAAATCCTACAATGAAGCAAATTTCTGCAAATATATACTGGAAAGTAGTTAATATACAAAATATCCACTTACATTTCTTAGGCTCATTGCTCTGGAACCAGTCCTGAGGGCCGGTCCCGCAGCGACAAAATGGTGGTTGTGGGCCTTGCATCATAAACACAAACGGCGCTGCGTCCTTGTTCCCAGCCATGAAGTCCCTCATATTATCTGCAAACTGAGTGTTGTTCTGCCATTGTTCGAAGCACTGCTTGAAGAATTCGGACGGGTTGTCCTTATTGCGGTTGAGCACGTGTCGGTTGAAGCACTCCTCGCAAAACACCTGGCCGTAGTAGATCTTCAGGTTTGACGTGGGCACGGCGTGACAGAAATCTAGAAAAAAAAATCGTTTGTTGAAGAAAGAAAGCCCGAAACGTGAAAACAGGCTACCATAAATTTGGTGCTTATAAACGAGATCTATGATATCAGGTTATACTGGTAATCGCACATTATTTCCTTGTATTTTGAAAATGGGCTTTACGACCAGTGTGCCTCCACTATCTCAATATAAAGAGACTTAAGCCATGACTATGTGTCTTATTTCGTACAGTGAGTGATATTACAGGAGTACTAATAAATATTCCATTTTCGGAGGCTAACATTGATAATAGCATTATTAGTATTAATATATTTATAGTCATCAGTAACAGCCCATACGAAGTTTACATGCTGCGGACTAATGCCATAAAGTTTAGATTTAATTAGCATATGATTATATTAGTTTGTCAATCTAAGGTTATAGTGAAGCGGTAGCGCCCGAATACTGGAACGCCATTCAAATAATAAGTTGCTCTTAACAGCGCACGGCCCACTTAGCCTATACATTTAATCGGGATTAACGTAGTTAAGCGCCATTTATATTTAAGTTGCGTTCCAGTATTTGGGCCTAAGTGATATATTTCCTCCTTTTTCAAGCTTGTTTCTTAAGAGTATAACTAGACTGCCTCAGACAGACAGATCTCGGATCCAAATCCTGGGGGGGGTGGGGGCAAAGTGATATTGGATTTTTCTATTCATCAGCCTATGCTCAGGAATGTATGAATGGCGGTAAGCACGCCCTCTGTCACATCAGGAGACGGTACACACAAGTCAAAATGTAGGAGTTCCAATAATAGCTCAGACTATCCCTTCTGGAAAAAGGCTTGAGTTTTAAGTTTATGTACGAACACATGTAGAATAACTAGAAATAGTTATTTATATGACTCACAGCATTTGGCGCACTGCGAGTGAAAGCTCTGGCCACCAATCACGACCTTGTTGCCCTCGTCCACCATCTGCAGGCACCGCGCGCAGATGCACCGCTTTGGAGCTTCCTCGCTAGAGTTCTCCGATTTAGTCTCTGAAATATAAATACATCATAATCCTTCTTCAGAAACAGTTTAATCCCCTGTAATGTAAACATATTCATCCTTCGCTGTTATTATCTTTTAGTATTGATGCCAGTATGGGTTCACGGAACTAAGATATTTCAATAAGTTTATTTTTATAAAATAGATCCGGCAAACGCGCAAGCAGATCACCTTTTAAGTGACCACTGCCGCCAATAAACAATTATAACCTTGCCGCTTAGATCATGGATGTGATGCAGACCTATCAAAAGGTTACGGAAACGGGAAGGAGTAAAGATGGAAAGAGGAAAATGGTACCTACTGGGCATCCAGTAATCTCATTCTCCAAAGTAAACGCGACAGCTACGCTTTCACTTTCTTCCATCTCCCGTTAACAGTTATACATTAAGCATCCCCCCCCCCCCGCCCCCTCCGAATAATCCTACTGATTGATGCAGAGTTACGACTGACACTGACAATTTGAACTAAGTACATCAAATTTGCTTTAAGAAAAGTCTTAATTTAGTAAAATATTTAGATCAGCGTAAAGATTAGAGACTCCTGTAAAGAGCAGCGTAAAGAGTATTAGTAGACCTCCTTCCTTATTCTCGCTGCCTCCCTCCTGTGGTGGCTTGCTGCCCGGCGCCCACTGCATCCACCAGCTGTTTGAATGAATCTTCGGATTCTCGCCACGGAAGCGCGTCAGCACGTGAGTCTTGAAGCAGTCTTTGCAGAACACGTGGCCATAAAACATCTTCAGGGAGGGCGGGATCGTTCTGCAGATGCCTGAAATAAATATCTGGATAATTTTTGTTCGTATTAGAGGGTGATTCTGGTATGTGAACTTTCAGCAACTGGCATTAGGCCAACGTGGTAGAATACGACCTAAGCCCTCAATTCAATATAATTGTCTTAACAATTGTAAAGGAGTCCTGTGATTAGCAGCGAAGTACTGTATTAAGTTCTGATGCTGAAATATTTAGCCAAAAACAACAAATCTGAATATTTAATCTGCAAAAACTTACAGCACATGCTGCAAATCCGGTGAAAGTTCTGTCCATCGATATCAACTTTGTCCTCTGCATCTATCGGAAGAAAACATCTTGCGCAAAAGCATTTTTTCGGTTGTTCCTGACCTTTTTCCATACTAGACGAATTAATTTTGGTTTTGAATATTATTATTGTACTTAAACTAGAAAAAAGAATCAGCAAATTGTTAACATAGCGGTTTGATGTGGGAAATGAAATAAAACAAATGAAAACACAATTCTACGAGAAAAGAAGGAAGTTTTGAATTCTTTTTCCAAATAACTTCTCGCAGGCCAGGAGTCAACAGTTTTCTTTATTACTATAATTATTTAATTATATTCCATTGTCAAAAATACAAAACTAAATTTGAAAATTGAAATGTAAATAGTTAAATATTTGAATTATTTTACAACGGTTTAGGTAATGGATCGATTTTAGATGGCGTTACTAGTATAAAACACAATCGTAGACATCCCTAGCGAACATCATTGCAAAAATTCAGATTGTAACGTTCACATCACATCACTATAGTATTACGTACCGTAAAACGTGGTGATTAGGGATCAAAGGGAGATTAGGGACAAAACTGAGAAAACATTTTAAGGTTGAAATGTGAGCCATTAGTTGCACATAATTTATTAAAAACAAATTGTGACAATAGAAGACTATATATAGTCCCTAGTGCAACAATCAGTAACAATTAATTTGAGTTACAAAATGTCTTATTAGTCTTTTGAAAATAGCCTCTCGATATGCAGTAAAAATACACCTAAACGAACTTCGGTCTACTACAAAAACTACGCCATTTATGAAGGAGATATTGTTAAACACACAAAGTATAAGTATTGGACTATCGAATTCATAAAAGGTTAGTCTCAATTTCTCGTTTAATTCATGTTTTTTTGATCATTTAAAAAGTAAATAAAAAAATATGATATTTTGGGGGGAATAGAGGCGACTTGGGGGTGATTAATAACGAGTCTAAGGTTTATAGAGACGTGAAAAGGTACAATTGGGACGAAAAAGGGTGTATAGGTACAGTGTGTGTAGGGTTGTCGCAACAGTTTTTTTTTTGTTGTAAAATATTTTGTCGTTCTTAATTAACTTTGTCTGTTAATTATATTTATTTTTAATGCTGTAAGTTACATTGAAAGTACTTCCACTTAAAATAACTAAAATTTTACTTCAGTTGTGGTCACAATGGTTGAGATATTATATGTTGAAACTGCAGTAAGAATATTCTTGTTAACAACTATTCCTTTTTGATAGATAGATCTAGTACTGTGCGATGCATGGAGTATTTCTTTAAATATAGAAAAAACTGATTCGCCATTTTCCTCTTTCTAATAAGTAGTACACATTAATTTGGGCAAACCGCTAAACAGCAGTGTAAATGCTCTATTGTGTTTCGTTGTGAAGGACATTGTAGCCAGAGTCACTACTGGACATATTGAGACTTAACATCTATGTCTCAGGATGACGAGCGCAGGCCTAGCTTTGCTTTGTAATTCAAGGTATTGTTTGGTATTGCTACTGTTTATAGCGCTCATATCACTTACCATCAGGCGAACGGTATGATCGCCTCATCAGTGCAATAATAAAAAAGAGCATTACGCACTTAAGAAATTTCGTGTGTTATTTTGCCCATTCATTTTCTTCGTAATTTGTTTTGTTAGCGTATCTCATAATTTAGCACATAAGTAAGAAATCATTAGCTGATTCCAAACTATACATAATACTCTACGTATTACTTCTTAGAAGAATAATAAGACTGCATTATAGAATACCTAATATGTTGATTTTTAAATTTTTAAAACTATATCTTATTGAAATGTGTCACTTGATTTGATAAATATCATTTAAGACAGTTGTAATCTTTAATTATTTCATTTGTGGCAAAGCAAATTATTACGATAAATAATTCAGAATATTTAGATGTGTCGGTTAAAAAGTAATTAATAAGAAACAATTCAGTGCCAACCCTTGTTAATTTCCCTATTGAACTCGATCCCGCCTCTATTACCCCCAAAATCCCTATTAACCCCAAACCCATATTTTGTGCCCCTTTTTTCTTATTTTACAAGGGATCTAAAAAAATTGGATAGTTAATAGTCAAGACGCAACTAAGACTTAATGAAATATGCTATAACACAAGAATATTTCTGTATAATACTACCAGAAAATTCGTCGTGAAGTTGAAAATTGTCCCTATCCACCTCGTTTTACGGTATGTGTGTCGAAGTATTGTTTGTGACTTTGTGTTATTTATCATGTTTTTATCAAAAAAGTGATGATTATGTGCACGTATGAAACTAAATCAACGCGCATTTTGTGGTAAAGTATATCTGTTATCGTATCTATACAGTTTTGTTTGATTACAAAGCGGTTTGGGAGTGTTTGCATAGGTTATATCGGTGGTAACCGTCGTCGAGCGACAGACTTATGTTTTAACATATTTATGATATAAAAACGAATGGTTTTGCAATTACGAGGTTATTAGCCGATAATTTACTCGTGTATCTTCATGTATGTGTAAATAAACGCTTTGTTTGTGCTTTCAATTGAGAATTATGAGCGATCTAAAAGTGCATTTGTCCGATGATCAAAGTTTACTTTTTTGGTATTTCGAGATGACCCAGTAATTCTAAATTGCATTGTTGAACTTCAACAATGGTAACTGTACGACAAATAAACACATTTACCGACGATTTGAATGATTTTACCAACTTTGTTTTTACTTTCTTAGGAATATGTGAAGTTTTTTTAAGTGCACAACAATATATGCGTTTTAAAAGTTTGTTTTAAAAATAATGATAGGTACGAATAAAACATAACATTTAAGAAATATTAATTTTTAATTTAAAAGGTTAGATGAGTTTAAAGTAAATTTAAGTATGAAGATTCAGACACATTGAAATTTTTTGAAAAAAATATATTAATAAATAAACCAGCAACATATGAAATACCCATCAGTAGATCCTACAAATATTTGTCTTGGTGTGGAGATTTAACCCGCAGCCCTTCTTCTCAAAGCCAGTGTCTAACTAACTGCCACTGTCTATTTGTTAAGATCACAATAAATAAGATAAGTACTAGAAAGGGAGAAAGAATTAAAATAAATTTAGTTAACTAACATTTACTATTTCTACTGATATTTTGTTTTTTTTGCAATTATGACAATAAATTGTAAATTAATAAACAAATCATATTTAATGGGATTAATTTTTCAATACAATGCTAGGATTTCTTTTTGGATACAAATTCTATTTAAAATTAACTTTAATACACATTAGTTATAATATTTACATATCTTTGTTCTCAGAGATTTAAATGAAACTATATTGATGGGTGTATTCACAGTACTTATTATATTTATATTTGCAAATATATCTGTAATTAATGTAATATAAATCAGAAAGTAAGTTTTGGGTACTGTTTCATCCCTTAATTTGTTAAAGTGTTGTTATGCTATTAAAGTGCAGTAAGTGTATGGTAGTCTGTTGGTAACAGACCAGATGTAGCTGCCAACATGTTCATGTTGGTCATGGGTGCAAATCTCAGGCCACATCTCTGACTTTTTAGTCATATGTGAAAGTGATCATAATGCAAAATAATGGTGAAGGAAAACATCCTGAGAAAACCTGCAGGTGCATACCATAGCAATTTGTAATTAATATGGTATGTAATGTCCGCCAACTTGCACTAGACCAGTGTGGAATATACAACCTAAACTGCCCTCTTAGTCAATATCTCAGTTGTGACAGAGGCCTGTGCACTGCAGTGGGATTTATATGGGTTAATACAATATATAATACAGCAGGTTTGATATCCGCACAGAGAAAAAGTATTTGTATGGTCCTCAAATATTTGTTAAGCTTCAGGATGTTTGTGAGAGCAAAGTGTCACTTACAGCCGCTGCCAATAAACAATCCCAATCCAAAATTTGACATTTAAGATTGACAACTCAATCTTTTTTCTGATACTATATTGCCAATAATCAATCTCTTTAGTGAAAAAACTATACCAACATGACAAGAGACCAATCGAAAAGTAGAAAACAATCCAGATTGGCAACAATCTAATTTTTTCGATTGATTATTGGCATTGGCCGTTAGTTTCTTATACATAATTCAAGACTGGTTACTAAGTGTAAGGTCAAAACTATATGACTAGTGCATTAAGTATTAATTTATTTATTGACTTAACACTAAACAGAGAGAAAATGCACTGTTGTTTTCCAGTTTGAAAGAAATTGCTGCCAAAGTAACTAATGGATTATTGAGATTTAGCAATGTCTCAGGATTGTAAGGGTAGTGGAATGCCAAGCATTGCTTTGTAATTCAAGGTGTTTTTTGGTTTTGCAACTTTTTAGGCGTATGGTTTGCTTGACTCGCTATTCATTGGTATATAAAAACATTGTACTAGTTTGCTAATTATGAAAGTCATTTGTGTGTACTTGTTTTCATGCTTATTACCGGATTCCTCCGTCACTCCACAATAGTCCACTTAAATGACTGCCTCTTTAGCGTATCTGAGATCACGGGTTCGAATCCTTGATCGGGTTCACTATACATACATATATAAACATCACGCCTGGTTCCCATAGGGGTAGGCACAGACTATCGATCTCCACTGCTCGATCCTGGCATACTATTTTAGCTTCGTTCAATTTCATTAATCTCTTAATTCATGTCGGTTCAGGCTACTTTTAACCTGACCATTTCGGAGGGTGCCATCTATTTGGTTGAGGGAGGTCCACTGGGCTTGAAGCCCTTAGTCCCTACCCCTACCTATCGGATTGGCTAATATGGGCTTTTCTATTCATTATCAGCTCGGAGGCTGGAATTTGTACTCGATATGGCTATACGATTCCACCCTATAGTGGGACGGCACACACAAGGTGAAACGCGGGTGTCCTGTTGGCTTCCCCGCCTACCCTTGTTGGGAGAAAAGACGTGCGTTTATGTATGCCTGTGTGCATGTATGTAGGAACCCTACACACATGGGTAACTATGATCCTTAATGTGCCTAGATACTCCATAAAATGTTGGATTCCTCTATCGTACGTCGCAACTATAGACCGAGTTCGAAGAAAATTATAAGTATAAAAGAGAATACTAATAATTTTTAGAAGTGGAAATCTTATATCTTACTCCGGACGTCGAGCATCCAAACATTTGAAGTTCATATCATTTTTATAGAGTATATAAAGGAGTAGTGTGAGGTCAGGACTATGTGTGACTGTTGAATATTAATTACTTATCCGAATAAAATATTATCAAGTCGAGTTTAAACACTCCCCGTTTTACTTTTTAGCCACGAAATATTTCGTGCGTTGTGTGAATTTATCAGTTGACAGCCTCCGCGGCTTAGTTAGACGCCGGCTGTGAAACGTGAGGCCGCGGGTTCGATCCCCGCACCGAGACAAATATATGTGTGATGCACAAGTATTTGTAGGGTGTTGGTGAGACCGAAAAGTCTCTCGTAGTTTCTGATACACGACACAAGACTCGATCTTAGTGTGGGGTCTATGTATGTTACTGTTGGTTGTATTTACTGTATATAATCTCCTTCAGAACCTTTGCCCAGCAGTGGGACAGAATAGGTTAAAAAGAAATCCAAATTAAGGACAGTTTAAATTTACTGCTTATTCGTTAGCTAAACTTAGACAATTATGTATCAAGTAAAATTTGCTGTAAGCGGGAATTGAAAAATGTGTCTGGACGACGCGAGGGGTTGTGGCGAAAATCACGCTAGCTTTCGTGCAAACGGCAAATAAGTAATAATTAGGACAGTGATTCTCAAAGTGTGCGCCCTCGAAAGTATAGAAGGGCGTTGTTAACCAATATGAATGACTTATTTTTGGAATAGCTTTTATTTTGTTATATAGGCCCTATATAAACACGAACAGAATAATTTGAATAAAATTTAGGCCAACATTTAATAAAAAAATACATAAACAGAAACAGTTTTTTTTATTGTAATGAATGGCGAGACGAGCTTGCCGTTCGCCTGATGGTAAGCGATACGATTGCTCATTAACAGTAGCAAAACCAAATAAATTCTTGAAACACAAAGCAATGCTTGGTATTTAACTGCGCTCGTCATCCTGAGACATAAGATGTAAAGTCTCAATATGTCCAGTGGTTACTCTGGCTACAATATCCTTTAATCCGAAACACAACAGTGCATTTGAACTGCTGTTTGTCGGGAGAAATAGACATTGCGGTAGTACCTACCCAGACGATCTCTCAGATATGAGAGACCTACCACCAGTAATACCATGGACATCGGCCTGGTTATGGTTGCAGGAAGTCGCTGGATGCAGGCCGACGACAACAGGTCGATGTGGAGATCCTTGGGGGAGGCCTATGTTCAGCAGTGGATTAACTTTGGCTGAAGAGAGAGAGAGAGAGACAGATGGGTCAAGGCGCCGAGACAAAATAGTTAAGAATGTATGGGTGCCGCGGACGGAAATACGAAACTATGAGAAATCTATACTAATATTATAAAGCTGAAGAGTTTGTTTGTTTGTTTGTTTGAACGCGCTAATCTCAGAAACCGCCGCGCTGGTCCGATTTGGAAAATTCTTCAATGTTACATTTATCGAGGAATGCTATAGGCTATATATCATTACGCTATGACCTATAGGAGGGAAGCAGTAGTGACATTTCTAGCAAATACGAGGAAATTTTATTCGTGGTCCGATTGGTCGATATTCTATATTGATAGTCGGAATAGAACATTTTAACCGCCATTTTGAAACGTGTATCTGCACCCGGGCGGAGCCAGGCCGGACCGCTAGTAGTAAATAAATACATAACATACATAAATTCACGCCTTTTTCCAGAAGGCGTAGACAGAGTTGCAACCCTGACATCCACGTTTCGCTTAGTAATTTCCGTCCCATGATTTCATACAGGGCGAGTTTATCACCATATCCTGCACAAATTCCTGACTGCGGGCTGATAATGAATAAAAAATCCAATATCACTTTGCCCGGCTTGGGATTCGAATCCGAGACCTCAGCTTTGTAACCGTACCGTAGTACAACTACGCCACCGAGGCAGTCTTGGGCCCTACTCTGTAAATCCGAACGATCAAAGTTTATAATATACAATACGAATGTACCTACTCTGTAAAAGTTCGAATTTGTATAACGTACATCGTAACCATAAGTCAATAACGACCATAAGTATATGTAGGTACATGCATGTCGTATATAAGCTTCGATCGTCCGAAGTTTCGAACTTCGTTTCTGATTTACAGAGTAGGGCCCCTTGACTGCTAGTATAATATAAATAATTAAAATAATAAAAAAAATGTTTGTTTGTTACAGAATGGTCCGCCTGAATGTTAACAAGAGAAAAATGTCCCGCCATGAAAAAGCGAAAAGCGGATTTGTAAGTAATTTACATATTTATCTTTGAATAATATCTTCTTATCCTTTTCTTATTTCCAAAGGTTGTCTGTAAGAAATCCCTTAGGACGATAAGACCGCCAACTGTACTCTTTAATTTTATTTGTAAAATAGTGTATGCTTTTTTGTTCTTTTTTTGTGTGCAGTAAAGAATAATAATAATAAAAAAATAAGTACAGACAACCTAAAAAAATTTAAGGAACTATTATTATAAAGTTCCTTTAGAATAACTTTTGAACTCGTAACTCTCCGCGTTCTACCTTTGAAATAATAATAAATCACAGGTTAAAAAACAAAAATATTGAAGTTTCCGTCATCATGGTCGTAGTTTTAGTATTGTAAGGACACATAAGAATTTGAACTGGTTCGAAATTATTTTTTCGAGATTGAGATTGGTTTCAAAGGTCTTGCTAGTGGTAGCCGTAATGCCGTCCAGGCATAGTATTCACAAACTCTAGATTCTGTACTGAATCAGCCCATATACGTCCCACTGCAGGGCACGAGCCTCCCCTACAATCGGGAGTACCATTGAGAGTGGTTATACCACATAGTCCACCACGCTGGCCTAGTGCGGGTCGTACATCGAAAGGCATTTTTCGATGCCGTGACATCAATTTTTCACAAAAGAATTTGTGTTGTATTCCCACCAGATAAGTTTTAATATCCTAAAGCAAAAAATTGAATCCTTTGCCATTCTGTCCTGACGCTGGCCTTTGGTCTTCTCAGTGGAACACTTGGTGTAAGTCCAGCTATGACCGATTATGAACTGATAAAACGTGGCGTAAAATAATTGCCAAGTGCATGTAATGTGCCGGCAAAAAGCGTGACTCTCTTATATACTTTTTATTACGCTGCGACATCAACGATAAAGGATTCCTAGTACGGTCAGCAAATAAATAAAATTAATTATTTGTTTTGGATATTTTCTTGAATTATTTTATAGTGCGTATGGTTTTGAGTCCAGTCTACATCAATAGAATATCACTTCGTGTACTGTTTTATATTTAAATGAAATGTGACCGCAGTCGACTATATTGCTATTCCCGAACCGTCCCGTTCTGTCCCTTCTCATTTTGTCCCTTCATGAAAAGCAAATAATCCTGTCCTCTCCAGTCCCGTGCCATCTGTTTGAATTTGAAAGAGTAGCAAATATGTATATTTCTTACTCATGCGGAATCTTTTTCGCTTCACTCTTATTGGGTTGCTCCGTGGTTCTGTTGGTTAGAGGCAGGCACGTTCCCGAAATGAGACAAACGTTTGTGCGGGCCGCAAATATTGATTTTGGGTACAGAGACCCAGGGAAAAAAGAATAATATTATTTTGTCAGAAATGACCACTTTCATAAAGTTTGTCGTGTACTTTCCAAAATTAAATGTATATTAAACATTGCTTTATAGCAAAATTGTGAGATGGTGTGTCGCCCAAAATGTTTTGAAATTGAATTTAATAGCGCTATTCCAATTTGCCAATTGGAGGCAGAAATATCAATTGTCAGCCAATAGGAGGGTCGAAAAAGTGACCCGTTAACACCATTTTTATCTACGTTTTTGAATTTCGAACGCTCCACAGAGTACATTTTACATACTAAGATAGAGACGTCACTCAATCAATTCAAGGCGCCCTCTGGCGTTAAGTAAGAAAAACAATCCAGTAATATATCTATACTTACTTTCATTACCTTTATATACGAAAAGAAAAGATTTAGGGAGGTTTGGACCTGAATAAGATCTAACAGAATCGATTTGAATTTTGTCTATTTGAAACAAATTATTCTCTATAGAAATGTGAACATAATAATTCTCATTTCCGCATGTGTATGCATTTTAATAAATTTAATAATTGTTTTAAAATTAACTCATCAGCAAATAAGCTAATCAATGCTGTTAAAAGTAATTTACGGCCAATAATATCCGCGTAAAATACAATCTACGTAAAATGGAGAAACCCGTACAAACTAACGATTTTTTCGCCCTCTGGTGTTAAGTTAGTAAAAACGATGGTTATAATTCGTCATTGTTTGTTCTAAGTTAAACCACCGTGGAACGCTCCCTCTAGATATTATATACTCTAGGGTCTTTGTTTATGGTCATTAGTCGCATTCCGAGTACTTAAAGATTATTTTATTTGCTGACGCTACAAGCATACGTGACGCGCCAATGTACTCAATGATAAGGTTTATCTATTAAAAAAAAAAAACAGTTTTCACCGCCGTTCCGTCCTAGTGTGTCGTGTTATCAGTGTCGTGCTGAAATATGTGATTTTTCATACATATATAATTTAATTTTCATATGGAAAATCGGTGTGGTTATGAAGTTTTTGATTGCAGTGTTTGTGTTTTAAATTTGATAAAATTAAGGTTTTTGTTATAGTGAGTATGGAATGTGAAGTTTTTTCGGTTCTCAAGTCAGGCCATTTCCTACTTTTGACGTCAGATGATTTGTTGGAAAATTGCGGAGAAAAAAAACTTTTTGAAATGTGATATGCGTGAATATTGTTAGAATATTTTTCAGTGGCTAGTACCCCGCTAGTTTTTATCGGTAATGTGCAACGATAGGCAATCGTTAGTGACTACAAAAGTACATTATAATAAAATAAAATGTGTTTCGGTTTGAAGAACTTTGTAGCCAGAATAACTACTTTACATATTGAGACTTAACATCTTATGTGTCAGGATGGCGAGCGCAGTTGAATGCCAAGCATTGCTTTGTAATTCAAGGTGTGGTTTGGTTTATGAGCGGTCGTATCGCTTACCAACTTACTTACCTTACCTTACTTTGTGTTGTTTTTAAAATAAGAATCTTATCTATTATTTACATTCTGTTATACATGTCAAATCAAACGTCACGACATTACAAATGTATGACGTCATGTGATGCTGTTAAATGAATTCTTTATTATAAAAGACACAATTAAAAAGAAACGTACAATGTTATTTTGTTCAAAAAAAATAGTGTTATGTTTTTAAAATAAGAATGCTTTAAACATTGTGTTAATCGTAAGAAATAATACGTCACACCACTACAAATGTATGACGTAATGTCATTATTTGTAACATGGCGTCATTTTCCTTTTCATATGGTCATAAATTGTCATTGTTGGTAACAGCTTGTTTTTTTTTTTTAAATAGTTACATAAATCTACGGGTTTGTTAAGTGTGCCTTATAAAGTTTTCAAAGATATTAATTTCTTTCGAAATTTCATATATTTTCCTAGGTTTTTGAAGTACTTACTAATGACGTCATGTAATGCTGTTAAATGAACGAAGACTTAACATCTTATGTCTCAGGATAGAGAGCGCAGTGGAATGCCATATATTTCTTTGTATTTCAAGGTGTCCTTTGGTTTTGCTACTGTTCATGAACGGTCGTATCGCTTACCATCAGGCGAACGCCACGTTCATCTCGCCATTCAATCCAATAAAAACAAAGAAACCCCAAGCAGGCGGATTCAACCTCTAACACTTGAGATTTCAGTTGTAGAGGATGCCCTCTGCAGTGGGACGTATATGGCCTGGATTATAAAAATATCACCCATTATAAGCTTTTCGGGCTTTTCTGCACTGATATTACAGCCTCGGAGCCTGGTTAATCACTATATAGTATAAAACAAGTCGCTTTCTCTGTCCCTATGTCCCTTTGTATGCTTAAATCTTTAAAACTACGCAACGGATTTTGATGCGGTTTTTTTAAATAGATAGAGTGATTCAAGAAGAAGGTTTATGTGTATTATACGTACAGATTATTGTAAAGAAATTTATTTTTACCCGGGCGAAACTGGGCCGGGCCGTTAGTTAGAAATAAAATCAAAATAAATACACCCAACAGTCACATAGATAGCTCTAACCCCACACTAAGATCGAGTCTTGTGTCGTGTGTACTACTACTACTAACTACGAGAGACTTTTCGGTCTCACAAACACCCAGACCCTGAACAAACCTATGGTTTACACAAATATTTGTTTCGTTGCGGGGATCGAACCCGACGCCTCACATTTCTCAGCCGGCGTTTATGCAACTGCAACACGGAGGCTGTCATAGGAGAGGCCGATACGATCCCCACACCGAGATAAATGTTAGTGTGATCCACAAGTATTTTTTTCGGCTCTGACTGTTTATAAGACCGAAAAGACTTGTAATTAATGTCTTGTAGTCACTACATAGTATAAAACAAAGTCGCTTTCTCTGTCCCAATGTCCCTTTGTATGCTTAAATCTTTAAAACTACGCAACGGATTTTGATGCGGTTTTTTTTAATAGATAGAGTGATACCAAGAGGAAGGTTTATATGTATAATACGTACATATTATTGTACAGAAATCTATTTGTACCCGGGCGAAGCTGGGCTGTAATAGATATGCAAGCCCTCCCACCTACAAAGTGGACGGACGACCTGGCTAAGGATGCAGGAAGTCTTTGGATGCAGGCCGCTTCCTACAGGTCGATGTGGAGATCCTTGGGGGAGGCCTATGTTCAGCAGTGGACTTCCTGTGGCTGATATGATGATGATAATAGATATGTTATTTGGACCGGTGTGAGTATGTTCAGAATAAACCGGACAGTTTAAATCGTTATCAGAAATGTGTGGTTGGTTGGTATACTGTCGACCTTGCAACGTGTTCGCCTTATCTGGACACGTCACTGCTCAAACATGCACGCACCTAGAAATATTTTTATGCTTAATTCTTTGTTCTATATCAGTGGTTCTTAGTCGATGGTCCGCAGACCACGGGTCAAAACCAAACAACACCCTGAATAACAAAGCAATGCTTGGCATTCCACTGCGCTCGCTATCCTGAGACATAAGGTGTTAATGGTGTCTCAATATATCCAGTAGTTACTCTGGCTACAATGTCCTTCAATCCGAAACACAACCGTGCATTTACTCTGCTGTTTGGTGGGAGAAATAGACATTGCGGTGGTACCTACCCAGGCGACCTCCCACATGAGAGACCTACCACCAGTGAATTTCCAGTAAATGATTTCTTTCACCAAGATTCTTATGCCTGTAAATAAGTTGTCCGCTGTAAGAATGTGTTACGTAGTTCATTATGTAATGTGTGTTTTACATGGCCTTGTGTGTCTAAGCACTTGTGTACAGTCAGCAACATAAGTCGCTGAACACTTTACATTTTTTGATAACCTTTTTATGAATTAAAATTTGTACGTACTACTCTGTAGCCGTAAAATATAACCAAGTAAAGTCATCTGTGCCGAGAAGTGCCATACGATATTGAAAATAATTATTATTTTGGATGATAAGACAATTCCAAATCTTGTGAATGTGTACCGACTTATGTTGCTGACTGTACATAGGAGATCTAAAATAAAAAGAGAAGCTCACACGCTATGTTTTTCGTAACAACGCAAAGGACAATATTCGAATTCGGTCCATGAATCAACACGCATTTCACGTAATCAATAATTACTAGATGATTACATACTAACAATAGATTATTTCAATGTCATGGACACTCAAATAATTGCGAAATCATTAAAAGTGATAGTAGATTTATAGTCAATCACTACGCGCTTAAACGGTGAAGGAAAACATCTAGAGGAAATCTGCATACCATAGCGATTTATAAGAACTTTACATACCATAATATGTAAAGTCTGCGAATCTCAAATAGGCCAGCGTGGTAGACTATATTATGGCCTAATCACTCTCAATCGTACTCTTGATTCTAGAGACGGCCTGTGCCTGTAGTGAGAAGTAGGTATATGGGGGATGATAAAGGAAAAGGGATGTTTTTTGACGTGACAACGTCTTAAATTAGGTTGCGGCTGGGAGTCACTTATGAAAAAGTGTAACGCCCGGTAACGTTACGATGAGTCACCGAACGAGAGAGAGGCCCGCCGAATGCCTTGCGTCTCTCTCCCACTCAATTTAATTATATTTTTTTTCAGTTTCACCCACTTTTTCCAAAATTGTCCCATAGCCCCCCCCCTGCCTTCCCCCACCCTTATTCCGAAATAGTGCCTATTAGCCTCCCCACGAAACCTACCGCCCCCCTCCCCTACCCCCACCCCGAAAATTTACCTCACCCCCCCCAATCCTATCTCGGCCAACATAGGTCGTAGACCCACCGAGTTTGGTATCCTCGGAACCGTCTTGGTGAGGGCTACAAATTGACCCCGCCAGAAATCCCAAATTACGCAAAAAATTACCCCCCCAAAAAAAAATATTTTACCTCCAAAACAATTAATTTAAGTTAGCCTCCCCACGAAACCTTCCTCCCCCCCCCTCCCTTACCCCCACCCCGAAAATTTACCTCACCCCCCCAATCCTATCTCGGCCAATATAGATCGTAGACCCACCGAGTTTGGTATCCTCGGAACCGTCTTGGTGAGGGCTACAAATTGACCCCGCCAGAAATCCCAAATTACGCAAAAAATTACCCCCCCAAAAAAAAAATATTTTACCTCCAAAAAATTTATTGACGTGACAACGTCTTAAATTAGGTTGCGGCTGGGAGTCACTTATGAAAAAGTGTAACGCCCGGTAACGTTACGATGAGTCACCGAACGAGAGAGAGGCCCGCCGAATGCCTTGCGTCTCTCTCCCACTCAACTATGATCGGTCTGCCGCGCGCGCAGCACTAGAGAATTAGGCGCATTGAATCGGCGCATGCTTGTGTCTCTGTCTTTGTCTTTCTCGAACGTTCTTGGCGTTGGAAAAACAAGAAAGCGTCACAATACAAGTTCACACGTGTGGTTAAAGTATCGTCAGCTGTGTCTGTAGTGAAAATATGGAGTGCTTAGATTCGTCATTACATGTACAATGTTTTAGTAAACAAAATATATTTCTATAGTTAAAATTTGTGCAATTCTTATTTTCATTCAATTCCTTGTTCCTATTGTGCAATTTAATTATATTCATATCAATAAATATTCTACCGAGAAAAAGACGTTGTCACGTAAAATCTTCGCCCGTAAAACCGACTTTTTATTGCAATAAATGGTGAAACGAACATGCCGTCCGTCTGATGGTAAACGATACGAACGCTGATGAACAGTAGCAAAACCTTGCATTACAAAGCAATGCTTGGCATTCAACTACGCCGGTCTCCATTGTATCTAATATATCGTCGATATTGTCTATGTATCAATTTATTTAGTCCTATAAGACATTTTGTAAGTAGATCTAAGATTCGAGTAACATGAAAGTATTCGGCGATGTTGTAACGCCGGCTAATTGTTTACTAAACATGACAATAATGTGATCATTACTGGTTGTATTGCGTAACGGTGATGCAGTTTTGGACACTAGTTATTTGAATGTTGTGCGTGACAGTTGTGAGTTTGTGAATTGTGAAATTTGTGTGTGAATACGTTTATTAGTGGGTATAAGCTTCTTGTTTATTAGTTACACCTATAAGAGGCGGAATTTTTAAATAAACTGTCAGATTTCGCACTTATCGATCGATGGCTGTAAATTAATTATTGTAGATTATAATTTAAAAACAATTACAATCTAAAATGTATACTGGTGGTCTCTCATATGTGAGAGGCTGTTTGTGTAGGTTCGCCTGCAATGTCTATTTCTCCCGCCAAATAGCAGGGTGCTTGAACTGTGCAGGCTGTGGAATTGTTTGCCGTCACGCGGGTTCCCTCCTTATAATCCTGGGTCCTTCCGCCGTAGTGTGAAGAGGCATATTAGCAGGCCGGCATAATTGTATCTATTGGCATGGGACTGCCGTCTGATGCCAATTGATATTCTGCCTGGACGACATTTGCGCTTACCATCAGGCGCAGTGTAGTATGCCGGGCCATCATAAAAAGAAAAGTGCGTGGTGGCCTGTTGCCAACATGTTCATGGTGGTCGTAGGTTCGAATCCCAGGGCACACCCCTGACTTTTCGGAGTTATGTGTGTATCGATAGCCAATCACCACGCACTAAAGCGGTGAAGGAAAACATCGTGAGGAAACCTGTATACCAGAGCGATTTATAAAAATGTCTACGGTATGTAAGTCCGCCAACGCGCACTAGGCCAGCATGGTGGACTATATGGCCTAGCCAATCTCAATCGTACTGTCGATTGTAGAGGAGGCCCGTGCCCTGCAGTGGGACGTATATGAGCTGATACATGAATAGCATTTTTCAGCCAACTCATATTAACGGCATTTGAATACTGCGTTAAATTTTTATAAATAAGGGGTTTATTGTTTTCCAAATGTCATGTAGCCTAAAATATATATTTGTGTCGGAACTATCTTCTCCAAGTATTGATAGCAGTATCTGATAACTTATCTTCGCTTGATAGTAATTTAGTGCAGTTTTACTGTCTTTATGTGTTTTATTTTTATATTCTCCCCTGACTGCTACGGTACGAATACGCTGACGTCTCGGGTTCAAATCCCGGGTCGGGTAATATTTCTATTATGAGTCTAGAATTTGGAAGTATAGATATATTGTACTGTATTTGCCCATATACGTCCCACTGTAGGGCACGGGCCTCCTACAATCGAGAGTACGATTGAGAGTGGTTAGGCCATATAGTCTATATAGTATACAGTCAGATATGGCGATAGGCTCGCCCCAATTACATGTTGATTGTCCTGGTAGCACCTATGCCTACCTATTCTGAGAAAAAGGCATGAGTTTATGTATGTGTGTATATAGTCTACACTAAATTATACAGTATTACATAGTTAAAATGACGAAATACATCCTGACATACTTAAATACAATTCTTGTATTATACATATCACCAAATATTTCTATGAAAATACATACATACATACATAAAGTCACGCCTTGTTCCCAGAAGGGGTAGGCAGAGGTGCCAGGGCACCCACATTTCGCCTTGCATGTTCCGTCCCACAATGTGATAGGTGGCGATCCTATCGCCATATCGGGCACAAATTCCTGACTCTGGGCTGATACTGAATAGAAAAATCCAATATCACTTTGCCCAACCCGGGATTCGAACCCGAGACCTCAGCTTTGTAACCGTACCGTAGTACAACTACGCCACCGAGGCAGTCTATGAAAATATATTATACATATCGAATAAAATATCGTCACTTTGAATAAATCGCCCGGACTTGGAATCGAATTTAGTACTTCACGGACCATACATATTCTAAAACTTAATTTTCAGTGCTCCAATTATGTAGACGAGTGAATTCTTAGTGCATTAAATCGTGAGACATTGATGTGAAATGATGATTTTTAGTTTTAAATTCAGTGAATGATAATACAGTGAAATGAGTGATAAGAAATACAACAGTTTGCCTCGGTTGAAAAGGAAGGAGACATGGCGAAGGAAGGGGGTGAGTAGTGACTATAAATCGACCTACGTAAATACATATTAGTCTAAAGCACGGAACCACCATATTTTTATTTTTCCATACATGGTGTATCAATCTTATTCAAGATTTTTTTTAAGTGATGTATTGATAGTCAATCACCACGCACTAAAACGGTGAAAAACATCGTGAAGAAACCTGCGTACCATAGCGATTTATAAGAATTTCTATGGTATGTAAGTCCGCCAACCCGCACTAGGCCAGCGTGGTGGACTATATGGCCTGACCACTCTCAATCGTACTCTCGATTGTAGAGGAGGCCCGTGTCCTGCAGTGGGACGTGTATAGGCTGATATAGTGTACAGTATGGTATCTAAATATTTCGCCTGGCTTACTATTGAGTTATACCACGTGACATATACGTAGCTTGTGCTAGACTGGGTCGTAAAGATAATGACATACTTAGCTCATGTGATGTGCAACAAAAGATTATTGATTTAAAAAAAAATCTCTCTTTTCTTTTCAGCCAAGAAGGCCACTGTTAGACCAATAAATAGTAAATACACCCAACAGTCACATATTTATTTCTGACTCCACACTAAGATCGAGTCTCGTGTCGTCGGTATGAGGAATTACAAGACAGTTTTCGGCCTCAAAATACCAGACCCCAAAGAATTATTTGTGGGTTTCACAAACATTTCTCTCGGTGCAGGGATCGAACCCGCGGCCTCTCGTTTCATAGTCGGCGTCTAACTAACAGTGCCACGGAGGCTGTTGTATGTATGGTGGATTGCCGCTTATGACATTGTGTGACGGAATACAAAAGGCATAACTTGGATGTTCTGTTAGCATCTTTCCCTATCCCTTCTGGAATAAAGGCGTGATTTTACGTATGTATGTGCATGGTCAGCCTACGAGGCGCAGGCGGTTGGACGCCGCATGTGAAACGAGAGGCCGCGGGTTCGAGCCCCGCACCGAGAGAAATGTTTGTGCGGCCCACAAATATTTCTTTCTGGTCTGGGTGTTTGTGAGACCGAAAAGTCTCTCGTAGTTCCTGATACACGACACAAGACTCGATCTTAGTGTGGGGTCAGGACCATGTATGTGACTGTTGGGTGTATTTATTTATTTCATTTATGTATATGTATAACAAACGTCATATAACTCATTGTGTGACGATCTTTACTGCATTAGTATTCAACATGAATCCTTTTGCAAGGTGAAACGGTTTGCCTGGCACAAATAACTGCGCTATTATATACATACATATGTACATAGACCCAATAGTCACATACATAGTCCTGACCCCACACTAAGATCGAAGCTGATGTATAAGAACATACGAGAGATAAATCACAAACACACCCAAAATCATCACACAAGTATTTGTCTCGGTGCTGAGATTGAACCTGCGACCACTCGTTTGCAATCTGCATCTAAAAAACCAGGCATAGATGACGGAGTTTGTCATGTAAATACATTTTTAAACTGGCATGACAATCTGTCATTAATAGTCAATCACCACGCTCTAAAACGGTGAAGGAAAATATCGTCAGAAAACCTGCATACCATAGCAATTTGTATGAATTGCTATGGTATGTAAATCCACCAACCCGTTATAGGCCAGCGTGGTGGACTATCGGCCGTTCTCTATATCCTATCTATCTTTAACAAGAGGTTAAAATAGATACCATTACTATGTAGGTACAATGCTACACTTCAATAAACAAAAACAGACATATTTATTTATTTAAATCCTTTATTGTACACTAAGTTAACTTAATAATAGAACATTATATTACATAGTAGTACAAAAGGCATACATATTTCTTTTACCTACCTATCTATAAACATATGCACCATATCTATATCAGTCTATCTTTGTTAACTGAAACATAAAATGCATCGAAATATTTAATGAAATCTCTAGTTACAGATAGACAGATTATAGAAAACGGGTGCAAATGGCCTCAACGCTGTCCATCGTACTCGATTGTAGAGTACGCTGATACCTACAGATACAATATTTTGAGCGAGGAATACAACAAGTTGTATTATCACTATTTATGTAACTGTGGATGTATTTAATTAAGTATTTTTTTATTAATTCTTCATTCACTTACACAGGCGCGTATAAAAATTTTAAATTTATACAATTAAATCATAAGTACCCAACCGGAGTTCGAACCTTGTACCTAACGGTATCTCGTCGTGACCCACTCCTAAACCAGTTCCGGATTAATGGCATTGAAAATATTTGTGTTGAATTATTTGTGCTATAGGTTATATATCATCACGCTATGACCCATAGGAGGGAAGCTGTAATGGAAATATAGCAAATATATGGATATTTTTGTTCGTAATGTTGGTAGCACTGCCTTATGAAAATAGAGATAGTTATTTAAAAAACATGCTTTAAATTTACACGGCTTTTACCCAGGATAGGCAGAGGTGTCATCTACAATAGGTAATAGAGGGTGAGCCTGTCGCCATATAGGGTACAAATTCCTAACTCAAATTGTAACATCTTTATAACATGTGGTGTGCAATAAAGATATTGAGTATTGCGTATTGAGTATTGAGAACTCTAGGCTAGTAATTAACAGAAAAATTCAAATTTTGCCGACTCGGGATTCGAACCGGAGACCTCAGCATTGTAATCGTATTCGTAGTACTAATGCGCTACCGAGGCAGTCGTAAATAAGTAATTAAATACTGGGTATCTCAACACTGCTACCGAAAACGAAGCCGGGTGGTAGTTTTAGTGACTACAAACACAATGCAACTAAAAATTTCGCAAAGAAACGCGACAATTATTTTTTATGATTTTTTTAATATTGTCATTTTTGGGTGGTAAGGTAAATCCATAGTTTTTGCTAAAATAATAATTTAAACTCTTTTACACCTTAGATTATTTATAAATAAAAGGGTATTATTTTAGGAAAAAATGTATTTACCACCCAAATATGGTCATAGGAAAAAAAAACGCTTTTTTTTGCATCTTTTTCTGTTGCATTGTGTCTAAAGTCGCTTAAATTACCACCCGGTTTCATTTTCGGGAGCAGTCTTGATATACCCTGTATAATAAAGTGTAATATATTTATTGGATGTTTCACTGTTAAAGTACAAGTGGAAAAATTATGGCTATTTTGTGTTTATTTTCGTAGCAATGTCGATTACGTCACTGTTTAGTAATATTACTCATTGATGCGTGTTGGATAAAGGTGCGCGTAACAGAACGATTTTCAGTCGTGCGACTGTCTTGTTTAGATACCATTAAAAAGATTACTATCTTAATGTCGTCTAAAATAAAATAAATAGTTATCCACCTCCAAATCTACGACTATCGATTTATGTATGAATTTTGATATTTTGGACAAAAGATAACGTTACCCAAGTTATTGAACTCTATCACTTCAGCAATAGAAAGTCCACTGCTAAATATAAGCCTCCACCAAGGATTTCCATACCAAATCGAACGTTAACATAATAATAATTCCAGAATTGTGAAAGCTACGCCCATTTTAAATATGGCGGTGGGGGTAATACAAGGAAAAGGGGGTAAGACGCACATCGTGAACAGTGACTTACGGCCGTTCTCTATATCCTATCTATCTTTAACAAGTGGTTAAAATGGATATCGTTACTATGTCGATACCACTGTATGCTTCAATAAACAAAGATAGACATACAATATTATCTTGCCTAGATATGTATAAATATATGCACCTTATCTAAATATCTCTGTCTTTCTTTACTGAAGCAAAAAATGTATCGAAATTTCTTGAGAAATCTCTTGTTAAAGATAGATAGATTATAGAAACCGGCCGTTAGACTTATGTAGATGTTCTAATAAATGGATAATTATGCAATGATTGACATTGCTGTTTTAATATAAATATTTTATATATTTAGTTTTCCCTTGTGTATAACATCAATTAGCAAAGTTCGACAATATATTCAATTTTGTCAATAAAATATCGTTATTTTATCCCTGAATATGTATATGTATATAATTTTATGAATAATCTCCGATATTTCAGTACTTTGTAGAGTTTTTTATACTATTTTTGTATTTATTGCATTGGAGTATATGGCGGGAATGTTACGGTTGAATTAATATAGTATTAAATGGAAACTGTTATTAGGAAATGTTTAATAAACAGGTAGTAGGAGTCCGTATTTCAATAAAATAAACTTTACATTTACATTACGACTGTTGTGCGACAGTTTAGTCGGCCAACTGTCTGACGCGTGCGTTAAGGCAAACGCATTTGAAGGTCTCTTCCGTTCCTGCAACTATCGTGCACTTCCGCGCAAATGGAATGCAGTTTAGCTATATGTTACTTACTGTCTTTATTGTTTTATACTGACATGTCAAGACTTTTTAAGAGACTCTAGAAAGATGGGGTCCTATGTTTGATTGTACGATTTTTTTATGTATGTTCACCGATGTTTCAGTAATTTATGAATTAATTTTTACGATTATTTTTGTGTTTTTTGTATAGGACTAAATTACAATGTTAAACTTAAATTAATTAAGCATTTAATGGAAATAAATTGTGTGTGGCATAGTATTGTAGAATTTAGTTTGAACATTAGTCGACTAACTGTCTGAGGTGTGCGTTTGCCTAACATTTGAAGGTCTCGTCCGCTCCTGCTACTATCGTGCACTTCCGCGCAAATGGAATGCAGTTTAGCTACATGTTACTGTCTAGATATTGTTATACTGGCGTGTCACGACTCTTTATAGGCGTATATTTTTTATTCCTCGACAAAGTGAGTTTGCGTGATGGCAAGCGCAGTGCATGTAGAGCAGTGGTTCTAAACCTTTGTCATGAGGGGCCATTTGTTGTTGATTTAGTATTAATTGTAATATTAACGACTAAGCACATTATAAAGGTCTCTCGTCGAAAATCAGTTGCAGTACTGCTCAGGTGTTGCAGCATATTAGCTGAATGAGATATAACTTTGCTGTTACTACTCTGTTATTTATTGTGCCAGTAATAAATACTCTTTTCTTTCTCTATCCTTTTATTTGACATAATTTCTGTCCAACCATCGACCACTCAGTTTGTTGACTGGTTTGTTTGTATATTAATACAGCGCAGAAACATTAATTAATAAAGGATTTCTCCATCTATCCGTAACTAAAACATGGATATAAATATTTTGTGAAATGTTTAGTTGCATTGTGCCTGAAGTCACTAATACCACCACCCGGCTTCATTTTCATTCGCAGTTTGGATATACTCTGTATTTTAAATTATAATCCATATACACACAAGACGGTCTTATTCACGTCCGGATGTTAGCTGAACGGTCACCACAATGACACAAGATTCATAAAAATGCAGGTAATATGATTCACGTATTCGTGGAAGATAAATGCACGAACAATAAGCAAATAAATTTACTTTACATTGCACATAGTCACACTACAGTAAGATAAATAAATATATAACACTCAACAGTCACATTCATAGTCCTGACCGCACACTAAGATCGAGTCTTGTGTCGTGTATCAGGAGCTAAGAAAGATTTGTCGGTCTCACAAACACCCAGACCCGAAAGTAATATTTGTGGGCCGCACAAACATTCCTCTCGGTGCGGGGATCGAACCCGCGGCCTCTCGTTTCACAGGCGGCATCTAACCACCTGCGCCACATAAATCTAAATTAAAATCATAAAGAGAAAATATTTATTTCTATACGTTGAAGACCTTGCTAAGGTTGCAAGAAGTCGCTGGATGGAGGCCACTTCCAACAGATCGATGTCTAGATCCTTGGTGGAGGCCTATGTTCAGCAGTGGACTTCCTGTGGCTGAGATGATGATGATTGCATTGAATAGGCTGTGAAACTACTCAAGCGATTTGAAAAATGTTTTATCATTAGAATTTTATATTATCCCTGATGATCGTACGCGATAGTATATTTTCAAAAAATATGTGAACCCGATTGGAGCCGGGCTTGGGCCGCTTGTAATTGTGTTGGTAAAAAGTTTATTCCTTTGAAATCCTCCGTGGCGCAGTCGGCTAGATACTGCCTGTGAAACGGGAGGCCGCGTGTTCGATCCCCGCACCGAGAGAAATGTTTGTGCGGCCCACAAATATTTCTTTCCTGTCTGGGTGTTTGTGAGACCGAAAAGTCTCTCGTAGTTCCTGATACCCACGACACAAGACTCGATCTTAGTGTGGGGTCAGGACTATGTATGTGACTGTTGGGTGTTATTTATTATTTATTTAAGTATTGAGAGATTTTATCTCGCCATCGGTTGTGACGTCACCATAACAGAGCAATTAAGTAATATCTATATTTATACCACAGCGTGAGTCAACGACTCGTATTAAAATAGACATGTCGTGTGCTCTGACGTCACACTGTTTACATTTTTTTAAGTTTTTAACCTTGCAATCTTTCAGAGTAGTAAATCTCTTGTAGATAATAATTTAATGTTGTCTTTACTTTTTCATATTATTGTATGCTGCTCCTGTTATCTAGAATCAATAGCAAGCAATCTATAAGACTTGATCGAGAAGTTTCTTAGCGATATTACTGTACTGCTCATAATCGATTACTGCTGGGCATGGGACTCTTCTATAATCAAGATTACTATTGAAAGGGGTTAGGCCATATAGTCCACCATGCTGGCCTAGTACCAGGTGGTTCTCACATATATTCTGTATAAGCCCATATACGTCTCCATGCAGGGCATGACCTTCCTCCACAGTCGATAGTACAATTAAGAGGAGTTAGGCTATTTAGTCTATCACGCTGGCCTAGTACGGGTTGGTGGACTTTACACGCCATTGAAATTCTAACAAATAGCTATGGTATGCAGGTTTCCTCTGAATGTTTTCTGTCCCAGTTAAAGAGCGCGGTAATTGACTATCAATACACACATGATTCCAAAAGTCAGAGGTGTGTCCTGGGATTTGAACCCGCGACCACCGATAAAGCCGCGTCCGGTCCAATGTCAAGACTTCACGCACTTGTAATGGTTTGTCTATAAACTAGGAAATATTTATAGGCTCAACGCATTTCGACCTTCGGCCAAGTCTTTATATTAACATCCATATTCCAATAAGGACAATTCAAATATGGAATACGAGAGAGACGACAATATCCGTTGTCTCTCTATGGTGATGTGAAATCATCACATTCATTAGTTATTACGTCTCTGCCCCATCTGTTCGGTTTTATTCAATCATTATTACGAATTAATTGTTAAAAATGAATACGAATTTAATTTTGTACAATTTAAATTGATTATTTTTTATTCTAAATTAATAATTGTTTAGAGAATACCGTGGTTTTTAAATTTCGAATACTGACTTTAGTGCGTGATTTGTGAATTCAATCAAGTTTATGGCCACTTATTTTTTAAAAGTGTATTGTTTTTAATAATTTATTTTTCATTATTAATAATGAAAACGTAGTGCGTAATAGGAAATATTGGGAGCCAAAAACTGTGTTGTTATACAGGATAATTCTTATTTATAACAATGGTGAGTTAATTTTTCCTCAATTAAATTATTTAATAATTGTTTCAGCGCTATAATTAAGAATTATTTATAATCATAACAATATTACGGTAGCTTTTAAATGGGACAGGCCGTATACTATAGCTTTTAAAACCTAATTCTATAACATATTGACCTAACCACTCTCAATCGTATTCTCGATTGTAGAGGAGGCCCGTGCCCTGCAGTGTGACGTATATGGGCTGATACAATTCAAACTGGTTAGGTCTCTCTATGTGAGATGCCACCTGGGTGGGTGCCAACGCAGTGTCTATTCCTCCTGCCAAAAAGCAATGTGAATGCACTGTTGTGTTCCGGTTTGAGAGACATTGTAGCCAGAGCAACTACTGGACATAATGAGAATTAATGTCTTATGTCTGAGGATGGCGAGCGCGGTGGAACGCCAAGCATTGATTTGTTATATTGTTTAGTTTTGCTACTGTCCATGAGCGGTTGTGTCGTTTGCCATCTGGCAAATGTCATGCTCGTCTCGCCATTCATTGGAATAAATATAATACAAGACTAACGCCCGAATACTGGAACGCCATTCAAATAATAAGTTGTTCTTAACAGCGCAAGGCCCACTTAGCCAGTACATTTAATCGGGATTAACGTAGTTAAGCGCAACTTATTTTTAAGTTGCGTTCCAGTATTCGGGTGTAATTCTTTGCTGTTGGTCCTGGCTGACAAAAGTTGTAGATAGTGTGTGGTCTGGGCTTATAATCTTTCATTAATACTTTTTTATTGATATGTAATAAGATAATCTAGAAATGCTATCATACACGATCGATAAATAATGAACATATAACTGTGTTATAGTATCAATGAAATTGACATTTAATGATGTAATTTTTATAAGCAAGAGATCTAATGTTGGATTTTACTTTCATACATTTCTAGCGCCCAGAGATTTTGAGCTAGTCATTAGTTTTATTTATTGCTATGGATGGCGATACGAGCATGCCGTTCGCCTGATGGTAAGCGATACGACCGCTCGTCAACAGTAGCAGAACCAAGCACCTTGAATTACAAACCAATGCTTGGCATTCCACTGCGCTCTCCATCCTGAGACATAAGATGTTAAGTCTCAATATGTCCAGTAGTTACTCTGGCTACAATGTCCTTCAATCCGAAACACAAAAGTGCATTAAAACTGCTGATTGGCGGGAGATATAAACATTGCAGTGGAACCTACCCAGACGGCCTCTCACATATGAGAGACCTACCACCAGCGTCTAACCGACTACGCCACGGAGGTTATCAATGCTTGCTTATGATGAACTTGATCCAGGTTATTTTAAATCCAGAGTATTTACTCTGCCTGGACGGCATTTGCGCTTACCATCAGGCGTAGTGCTGTCATTACGCCGAGCCAGTGTAAAAAATGAATTAATAAAAGACGATTGGGTACTAGGAGGATACATACATAAACTCATGCCTTTTCCCCGGTAGGGGTGGGTAGGGGTACTACAAATTCCATAGTTTCATGAAATAATATTTTTTTTGCCTGATATACATCCTGATGACATATATGCGTGTATTAACGGCAGTGGATTTCCTGTCTGTTATCACGGATTGAACCTGCATACTCATCAAATATGACGTCACGGTGACGTATGGTTTGCACAAATGGCGGTCACGAGCCGGCCCAAATCGTGCCAAGTTCGAACGCAAGGTTGACTGCAGATAGCTAATATAGCAGGAAAATTAACAGAGAGCATAAATGGTACATGTTTTATACATACAGGGTATATCAAGACTGCTAACGAAAACGAAGCCGGGTGGTAGTTTTAGTACCTACAAACACAATGTAACTAAAAATTTCGCAAAGACTCTCGACAATTATTTTTTATTATTTTTTACATATTGTCGATTGTGGGTGGAAAATCCATAGATTTTGAAACGTACACTAAAACGGCGAAGGAAAACATCGTGAAGAAACCTGCATACCATAGCGATTTATAAGAATTTCTATTGTATGTAAGTCCGCCAACCCGCACTAGGCCAGCGTGGTGGACTATATGGCCTAACCACTCTCAATCGTATCGGGACTTATATGGTCCGACACAGAACACATAGCCATGAAGTCCTTTCAGGGTCACGACCTTTTGTAATGAAAGGCACGACCAGGTATTCGAATATTCACAACCTGAAAAGCGACACACGTGACTCATTATTACGGCTCCTAAATCGTACAGAATATTTTACCACTAGCAGTTGATGACCACCCGACCTAGGCCAGCGTGGTGGACGATATGGCATAACCAGTTCGTACTGTCGATTGTAGAGGAGGCCCGTGCCCTGCAGTGGGACGTATATGGGCTGATACAGATACAGTTGATGACAGTTTTAGATTGTCGGATGCTCAATACCTCTTTACTCTTCCTAATATTTTTCCTTCCCGCTCCCCTCTTAATTTGATGGGTCAGCAACACATTTATCCGCGCGTTGTGGATGTCCAAGTGCAGTGATCACTTACCATCAGGTGACCTGTTTGCTTATGTGCCCGACCTATCACTACATAGTATAAAACAAAGTCGCTTTCTCTCTCCCTATGTCCCTTTGTATGCTTAAATCTTTAAAACTACGCAACGGATTTTGATGCGCTTTTTTTTAATATATAGAGTGATTCAAGAGGAAGGTTTATATGTATAATACGTACATGTTATTGTTCAGAAATCTATTTGTAACCGGGCGAAGCTGGGCCGGGCCGCTAGTTGAATAATAAAGAAACATCTGGTACAGTAGGTAGGGCACCTTGACATTGAAACACACAGAAAAAGGAAAACAACACAAATTGTGTCATTCGCATTTGCACTACAAATGGGACATTGATAGTATGTACTGTAACGAATTGGGTTAATGCTAACAAGCGTCAGATAAAGACGGTATACTTGTATCTGTCTCCTTTACTCTTACGTAGTTATACTATGTTCCCTCTCACTCTGTGTTCCCGCCTTTCAAGTAAAATGCAAGTTTACAGTATCTGAACCAATACACTTATAAACAATAGAAAATAAACAATATTAATGTTATTTCTACAATTTAAGCAACAAAGTTATCAGTAAAAACACAAGTGCATTTGCACTGCTGTTTGACGGGATAAATAGACATTGAGGTGGTACCTTCCCAGGCGGCTTCTCACATATTACCCCCCACCATGGGTGATGGATGGTGAAGCGATAAGACTGCCATTTATAGTTTCTTCAAATAATTTCTTCTCAACAGCCGCAGGAAGCCCACTGCTAAACATGCCTATGTTTAGCAGTGGGCTTCCTCCAATGATCTCCACATCGACCTGTTTTTTTAATAACAGACAAGAAACGTCCTTAGTTAAACATTCGATAAATAAAATAAGTTGTAAAGTGGTCTATGAATAATGCAGTAAATAAAAATACACCCAACAGTCACACATAGTCCTGACCTCACCCTAAGATTCAGTCTTGTGTCATGGATATCAGGAACTACCAAAGACTTTTCCGTCTCACAAACACCCAGATCCAAGACAAATACTTGTGGGCCACACAAACATTTCAAATCAAACAAGACTTGATCTTAGTGCGGGGTCAGGAATATGTATTACTGTCGGGTGCATTTCGACGAAGGGAAGCGATTTTGTCGTACCTATCTCGAAACAAGCAATTTTACAACAGAATCAAAAAAAATATTTAAAAAAGAATAACCTCTAAACTAGAAAACTTAGGAATACCATTTCTTTAATAATAACATTTTAAAATAAAACCTTACATTTTCACGAGGAAATTCAATGAGGTATTTTTTTTTTATGAATTAAATAATCTACAAAACGCATATACGCATTTTTTGACATACGACAAAATCGTTTTCCTGCGTCGATTTATTTATACAAAATTTAGTCATCCATTGCAATTATATCGAAAAAACAGTATTATTTTTGCATGATGACAAAATATCATCAATATATTTAGTGAGTGGCGTGTCACCTACCCGTGTTTGAAATCATCGTTGGGGTGCATTTAGGAATATTATTAGGGGCGATAATACATATGAGCTCATACTTGTAATAGTAAAATGATTTACCGTACTGTATTATTGCTTCGGTGGCGTAGTTGTACTACGGTACGGTTACAACACTGGGGTCTGGAGTACGAATCCCGGGTCGGGCAAACTGATAATGGATTTTTCTATTCATTATCAGCCCGGAGTCAGCCTAATATGGTGATAGGTTCGCATCACATCACATCGTTTGATGGAACACACAAGTCAAAATTAATCATTTACGGCTGGTCGTTAGTTTGTGCCTGATATGGCGATAGGCTTGCCCCCTTTGTTATTGTGGGAGAGAACCACTTAGAAGAAACCTGGGTGTCCTGGTAGCACTTCTGCTTACCCCTTCTGTCAAAAAGGACATAAGTTTATGTATAAAAGTAAAATCTTCCAAAATTAATCTCTAGCTCATAAAAATGACATAATAAAATGTCAATTTCGCTGAAACTTCAACACAGATATGTTCATTATTTATCGATCGCGTATGATAGTGTTGCTGGAAGATTAGCTTATTACTTATCAATAAAGAGTATTAATGAAAGATTATAGAGTTCCACCCACCCAATATCCGCAACTCCTGTCGGCCAGCACCAACAAGAAGTTATCTTGTATTGTACTATATTAGCCCGTATAGATCCCACTGCAAGGCATGGGCCTACTCTTCAATCGAGAGAATGATTGAGAGGGGTTAGGCCTCTTTTCCACGTCACGGTTGTTCAGCCGTACGGCGTGTTAGCCGTACCTTTGAAAAAACGTGCGAGCTTGTACATGGCACGGCAAAATCACCGGGCGATACGTTGGCCAGGTACGGGCTAGTAGCGTTTTTATCAGGGGCTGTGTAGGACGTGCTGCGTCATGAATTTTCTTACGAAAAAAAAGATTATCGTTGCTTACTACATATATAGGAAACGGAAAATAGAAAAAAAAGGGAAAGACGGTTTTGGATACATCCGATTTATATAATGAAATTAACAATAATAATGAAAAAATGATAAAAATAATGATAATGAAATTAATACATACATACATAAACTCACGCCTATATCCCAGAAGGGGTAGGCAGAGGTGCCAGGACACGCACATGCTGCCTTGTAGGTTCCTTCCCACAATGTGATAGGTGGCGAGCCTATCGCCATATATCGGGCACAAATTCCTGACTCTGGGCTGATAATGAATAGAAAAATCCAATATCACTTTGCCCAGCCCGGGATTCGAACCCGAGACCTCAGCTTTATAACCGTACCTTAGTACAACTACGCCACCGAGGCAATCAATGAAATTAATAATTCTTGATTTATGCTCATTTTATAACAAAATCGGGAATCAGCGTATGTAAACCGTCACGAAACCGTGCGTACGTCCGGCGCCGTCGACACACTCCCATAGAATGCCATACAACACTGATGAAAATCACGCCGTGCGTAGACGCGGCGCGCCGAGGGGCAGTCACGGCGCACACGGCTGCGTCGCCGTGCCGTGGAGCTACCGTGCGCGTCTACAAGCTTTCATAGTAATCCATACAACACTGACGACCGTGCCTACACACGGCGAATTAACCGTAGATTTTTACGGCGAAAAACCGTGCGTGTACAAGAGGCCTTAGAGCATACTTCACTAGACTGGTTTAACGCCAAGACTGCAGATACCATAAAAAATCTAGTTAAGACCCCATGGTGCGCAGGTTCCGTTACGATGTTTTCCTTCACAGTCGAATCCGATAGCCTTCGTGGTTGGTTGGACGCCGGCTGTGAAACGATAGGTAGTCCCCGCATTGAGACAAATATTTGTGTGAAACACAAGCATTCGTTTCGATTCTTCGTGTTTGTGAGACCGAAAGTATCTCGCAGTTCTTGATGCCCATGACATAAGACTCGATATTAGCGTGGGATCAAGCCTGTGTGTGACTGTTGGGTGTATTTATTTTATTAGAAATTGTTATTTGACTCAGGTAGGACTTGGTAGTTGACTTCTAATAAAACATGACTAACTGGATTTATCCGATTTTGTAAATCCCAAAAAACATATGATTTCTAAGAGGTTCATTCATACTGAAATTTGGAAGATAAAGTAATCTATATTTTGATATGTTTTGCCATGTAAGTGTTTAAATACTACTCGGAAAAAGACATCTTCCAAAAATTCTGTTGCGATTAATTAAATTATGTATGAGTCCTGTCCCCCGCTCTAGTTACTGCATCCGGCTCTGTGTTTTACATCATCGGCGCATATAATTGTTTATTTTGAACGTTTTCGCCACGCGATTTCGTACGCCAGTGGCGGTCGCGACCGAGACGCGAGCGGTCGCATGACAATCGCAATTGTTTTGTCGGCATTGCGAGTAGTTAACGATTTAACGGCTAGTGAAATTTTCGGAAAGTGGTCCTTGGTTTTTAGTTTTTTTTTTGATGGAATATAATTTGCATTATTTTTGGTATAAGCTAATAAGTTACAGCCGTTTGTGTTTAGTGAAATGAATCATAGTGATTAAGACATTTAATCCCGTTTTTTTATTGATATTGTAAATTTATTGTTCTTCAAAATATATGCCCACAAAAGTCCCACTGCTGGACATGGTCTACGATTGAGTATAAATTGGATCTGTAGTTACATCAATATGGATACTATAAAAGTTGTCGGCGAATACGTAAGGGAGAGATCTCCTTTTTCGGTGAGTTAAAGTAAATAAATAAATACAACCAACAGTCGTCATAGTCCTGACCCCACACTAAGGTCGAGTCTTGTGTCGTGTATTAGGAACTACGAGTGAGTTTTTAATCTCTCACATAACCAGACTTGAAAGAAAAGCCTGTGGAGCACATAAATATTTGCTAGCGGGGATCGAACCTGCGGCCTCTCGTTTTGCAGCTCGCTTCTAACCAACTGCACCACGGAGGCTGTCAATTAATACAAGATGTTTCCTTCCACACACCCGCCAATGCAACTCCTATCAACCTGGCTCAATAGCAAACAATTGACAGTCAGCTCCGGAGATTATCCGAAGAAATAAAAAAATGTATCAGCCCATATAGATAAATTTAATGTTGTCTTTACTTTTTCATATTATTTTATGCTGCTCCTGTTATCTAGAATCAAAAACAAACAATCCATAGGAGTTGATCGCGAAGTTTCTTAGCGATATTACTGTACTATACTGCCCATAATCGATCACTGCTGGGTTCGGGACTTCTCTACAATCGAGAGTATGATTGAGAGGGGTCAAGCCATATAGTCCACCACGCTGGCCTCGTGCGAGTTGGCTGACTTTACATGCCATACAAATTCATACAAATCGGTATGGTGTGCAGGTTCTTTCACGATATTTTCCCTCACCGTATAGTGTTAAAAAAAACTTGCATTTATGCTATCAGTTAACTAATAAAACGCCTATTTATATAATATATCCATCGAATGGTTGCCTGTAAGAAATTACCTAGTGATAAGGCCGCCATTTGTACTATTTTTATTATGTAACTTCTTTATTGTTTCTCTGTACAGTGAAAAAAATGATTAAATAAATAAATAAATGATAAATAGGACTCTACAACACCCCTTTAATTAGTGGGGATAATAGACTTCTATCTATGAATAACTATTTGCATTAATTGTCTTAATTTAGATAGTTAGGTCAATTACCTGACACTGGAATGAGGTGTGGTGTTGCAATTCTTTCGTAAATAAACTTTTTTGCTGTTACTTTTTACTTTTTTATTGGTGGTAGGTCTCTCATATGTGAGAGGCTGCCTGGGTGGGGACCACCGCAATGTTTATTTCTCCCGCCAAACAGTAATTTAAATGTACTGATTTGTCTGGGATTGAATGTCATTGTAGCCAGAGTAACTACTGGACGTATTGAGCCTTTACATCTTATGTCTCAGGATGGCGAGCGCAGTGGAATGCCAAGCATTGCTTTGTAAGTCAGGTGTTGTTTGGTTTTGCTCGTCTCGCCATTCATTTGGTCAGCAGCGTAGTAATCAGGAGGAATGCAATATCTAAGCCGAGAACGATAAAAAGCTGACCTATTCTTGGGAATACTAAAATAGACATTGAAAATCCTGATATCGAAATCAGAAATATAAACAAAGAGAAGTGATAAAATGATAAGATAACGCATTCGGTTGTGATTGGATTTATTTCTGACATAAAGCAGAGCAAATATTTCGTTGATGTAAAGAAGAATCGATGATCCTAATATCACGGAAAAATTGGAACGGCAGTTTTTTTTCATTCATTCGCCTGATGATGGTCTCCATTCCTTACCAGAACCACGCGTGCTGGCTTGCGAAGCCATAGCTTGACGGTCCATACCATTCCGGAGCGAACCAAACTGTTCTCAAATTCTTTTTTTTTCAAATTGTGCCGCACCGTCAGGCTGTGGAATTGTTTGCCTTGGCATGGGACTGCCGTCCGATGCCAATTGATACTCTGCCTGGACGGCATTTGCGCTTACCATCAGTGCAATGCCGCTACTATGTCGGGCCAGAGAAAGATACGATCGCTCGTGGATAGTAGCAAAACCAAAGAACATCAGAAATTACAAAGCGATGCTTGGCATTCCACGGCACTCGCCATCATTAGATATGTCACAAGTACATATTTTGTCCGGATCTGAGTGTTTTTGAGTGTGAAGAACAAGCTCTTGTAGTATCCAAAAAAAAAAGACATTGTAAGAAATTAAATAAATTAAAAATATCCTTTTATGCGTTTACTTACTATTATTCTCTTGAGTTCAATAAATATAGATGATCAGATTGTTATAAAAAATAGTCCTTCTTTTTTAATTGCCTATAATGTGTCCCACTGCAGGGCAATGGGCTCCCCTTATTTACTCCACTTGATTCTGTCTGCGGCGAGCTCTTGCCATTTTGGTTCGAATGCATCCAAGTCGTCTTTCCACAGCATCTTCGGTCTTTCGCGTTTTCTTCTTATGACCCTGGGGATTTGCTCTATAAAAACGATACGAACTTCGAATGTTCTGATGCCGTACGTAAAACGTCACTAATGTGCCGAGATACTGCACAAAATGTTGGATTCCTCTAGCGTACGTCGCAGAAATAGACGAAAAAAAGAGAAGTTCGAAGAAAACGATAAGTATAATGGAGAATAGTATTGATTTTTAGAAGTGGAAATCTTATATCTTACTCTGGACGTCGAACGTCCGAACATTCGAAATTCATATCGTTTTTATAGAGTAAACCCCTGATTTCTAACCCTCATGGCCTTTATTATGACAATAGACTCTCATCACATCATGGGAAGGAACATACATGACAAAATGTGTATGACCAATATTATTATATTATTTTTATTGAGTAACCGCCCTGTAATTATAATTTATATTAAACTTATGATTTCCTCCCCAGCTGGACACATGGTTCGGCAGGCCGAAGAAGGCGGGCGGCGGCGTGGAGCGCGGCTACGACACCGTGCCGCGCGGGGCCGAGCCCCGGGCCGACGAAGACGAGCCAAACGCCACCGCCGAGTACACCAGCAAGATAGACGCGCTGGACGACAACCAGCTGTGTCGACGGTTCGAGGAGATGCTTGTGAGTACACTTTTTTCGAGACTGTCCCACCCTCACACCCACCACGGTAACTCCTGTGAGCCAGGATCAACAGTGGCAGGCAAAGTAATGACACCGAGTATTGAAGCGAGCCGGGTCTCCGGGAATGTCTTATTGGCTTTAACCCGTAACGAAATTAATCAAAAAGTTAAATTAATAGGAGTTGGAAATAAATTATTGTCCACTTCCCTCCGTGCAAAGCGGGCGACAAAACAATGAACTATTGTGAGTACACTTACAGCCTATTTGTACATCATCAGCCTATTGGCATCCACTGCTGAACATACGCCTCTCCTATGGCACGCCACTGGGCTCGATCTTCAGCCCATCGTCTCCAACCGCTATCGGCCATCTTAAAAATAAAATCATGAACTAAGAAATACTAATGGGAATTATTGCTAAACAATTACAAACGTTATATTGTAAAAAAAAGTATGAAACTATTTACCAATTAAGTCATAGTCCTATTCTTATTAAATTACTTCTCAAACGTAACCTGCATTCTAACTTTGCGGGTTCCCTGTTTTGAAAACAATTTATAAGCGATTGTAATCGTGGATGGAATCGATTATTAAAAATATCGATAGTAATTACTATCGATTATGATTTTTGATCAGATGATTATGAAATTTTATCGATTTTACTGGTACTGAATGACCTACCGTCTTCCACATTTGAAAGGCCTCTGGGTATGTACCACGGCTATGTCTATTTCTCCCGTGAAGCAGCAGTGTAAATGCACTGTTGTGTTTCGGATTGAAGGGCATTGTAGCCAGAGTAACTACTGAACTTATTGAGACTTAACATCTTATGTCTCAGGATGGCGAGCGCAGTGGAATGTCAAGCATTGCATTGTAATTCAAGGTGTTGTTTGGTTTTGCAACTGTTCATGAGCGGTCGTATCGCTTACCATCAGGGGAACGGCATGCTCGTCTCGCCATTCGCAACTGGGGCCCTACTATATAAATCCGAAACGAAGTTCGAAACTCCACACCAAATACATTTTATTTTTCGTTTAAACTCTTGTATACCTAAACTTGACGTAGCTATCCTACTGTCCGGCTCAATCCCGTCTCATCCGTCTGTTCAGTCTCTTCCCGATCCATCCCGTCTTATAACGTGCATTTACATTTCGTCCTATCAAATCTGTCAGCTATCCCAGCCCTCTCCCGTACCTTCCACTCTATTATATCTCGTCTCTCTATATACATGTACATATAAAGATTGCCTTGTTGACATTAAAAACTTTAGCGTTTTTTATTGTCCATCCAATATTCCTTCGCTTATTTCAACACCAAAATGATGTTTTTCCGTATACATAATATATAAAGTAATAATAACCATAAAAAAATAGCCTAATTGGTCCAGGCGTTGTTGAGTTATGTGCTTACCAACACATTTTGCGATTCATTTTTATATTTTAGAAGAAGATATAGTCTACCCCGCTGGTTTAGTGCGGGTTGGCGAATTTTATTTCACCTAGAAATTAATCCGAAAAGTCAGAGGTGTGCCCTGGGATTTGAACCCGTGACCATCGTTAACTTGTTGGCAGTCGCGTATAGTACGTTACCATATACAAATTAATAAAACCTTCATACTGCCTTACCAGGTGACGTAAGTAATAGAACAAATATTTAAAAATATAAAACTGCATATCGTTTCATTATAATGTCTAGATACGGCATCAACGTACCAATATTTTTTTTATTCTTGAGTTTGAAAACAATACTAATGCGGAATTTAAATTTGTCCCCCAGCGCATCTAAAAGTATCAATTAAAAAAATATATCCTTTATGAAAACGAAAAATTATAATTGGATATACACACGGGAGCAAAAAAATCGACTCAGAGCGCATCTTTGCACTAAAATGTCTCTAGGACGAAAACTTTAACATAAAATAAATTTTTGGGTTCAACACCTTACAGTTCTGAGTCTTACCTATAAGGTCATACCAAAATTTGCAGTCTCATCTTTTCTGCTACTCAATAGGCCGCTGTGATAGGTCAAGAGAAGATATTACACTCGTCAGCCCTGCATTCATTGTGAGTTTATGAGTCCCATAAAAGCCCATCTGTTAGCCTAATCTCTATCAGGTGCCCTTTAAACGTCACCCGGTACACATCTGCTTAATTACGAGTAAACAATATTACCTGGAAATGGACACAACAAGTGAAATTGCGGCCCAAGTGGTTGCATTATTGGAAGAAGGAAAGACACAACGCGAAGTTGCTCGAGTGCTGCACATAAGTCAGTCTTCCGTTTCAAGAGTATACAGAAGATACCAGGACACTGGAAGCTTTAGTCGGAGAAGAGGTTCTGGCAGACAGCGGTCCACATCAGAGAGAGATGACCGATTCATTGTCAGCACTTCACTGAGAAATCGGGCTCTATCAGGCGTCCAAGTTCAACAACAACTCAGAGAAACGCGGGGTTTATCTGTCAGTAGGTGGACAGTAAGAAGTCGACTCAAGGCAGCCAACCTTACCCCAAAACGACCAGTGAGAGGCCCCAAACTAACCACAGCCCACCGTGCAGCTCGTCTTCGTTTCGCTAGAGAACACGTTGATTGGACATACGATCAATGGCGCACTGTATTATTCTCTGATGAGAGCAGAGTCTGTCTGCATGGCAGCGATAGAAGAGGACGAATGTATAGAAGGCCAGGAGAGAGATTTGCACAATGCTGCATAGCTGAAAATGTTGCTTTTGGAGGAGGGTCTTGTATGGTGTGGGTGGCATTTCAATCGAAGGGAAAACCGAGTTGGTTTTTGTAGAAACTGGGGGACGGCAAAGAGGTCTGACTGCAGAACGATATATTGAAGAAATTTTGGGAGAACACGTTATTCCTTACGCAGGATTTATAGGCGAAAACTTTGTTCTGATGCACGACAATGCGCGTCCACACACAGCAACCTGCGTACGACAATACCTACATGAAGTGCAAATAAAAATTATGGACTGGCCAGCGCGTATCCCGGACTTAAATCCTATTGAACATTTGTGGGATCAACTCAAAAGGAAAGTTCGAGCAAGAAATCCTATCCCAGCAACCAAAGACGAGCTTAAAGCTGCACTTTCGGAGGAGTGGGAAGCTATACCGCAGAATAACGTGGTCAAGCTTATTAAAACAATGAAAAGCCGATTGCAAGCTGTAATTAGGGCAAGGGGGGGTAACACTAAATATTGATAATGTTTCATTTGTAATTAATTTAAAAAAAAAAACTGACATCAACTTGTTTTATTTTTTTATTTTTCGCTTGTCATTTTAGTATTTTTCCGCTACTTAACACTAAAGCTGATGTTTAGTAGTGAACCAAACCATTAATTTTATTAAACCTAGGCTCATTTAAAAGCTAAGACCTAGAATTTAAAGAATTTAAGATAAACAATGGTATTTAGGTTTTATTTTTTTTGTCAGAGATGTTACAACGGTAGTTTAAAGTTTGAGTCGATTTTTTTGCTCCCGTGTGTATTTTGGTGTACTCCGGTAGAACGCTTGGATAGAGTATACCTTGTTTTTCTACGAGGCGTAGGTGCAATATAAAAACCGATGAATCACTATACAATGCTATGTCATACAAAAACTTATTCATGACATGACCAACTGGTCAGTATGACGTAAGGCTAAGATTTAGTGAAGATCTTCATACAATAAGCGTGGTTTTCCTAAGAAAAAATATACTAAAGACAATCTAATATGAGTAATCTAATGCATCGTTTAGATTCAGTATTTTATTCTCTACCACTTTTCGGATCGGTTTTCATCTCAGAAGAACAATTAAACCCGCTTCAACGACATAAGTTTATTGCTGAATTTAGGCTTTCCCCTAGGATCTTCATATTGGACTGTTGGAAGCAGCATGCATCCAGCGACTTCGGGTGTATCCAGGCATGCGACCGAAAACCGGCTTGCGTGGTAGTTTTAGCAACTTTAGACACAATGCAACTAAAATTTTTGAATATGCAGTATCATTGTTGCCTCTAATGTTTTATAAAATATTAATATGTCGTATTTGTATGTTTTCAGTCGGACATGAATCTCAGCGAAGAGAAGAAGGAGCCGCTTCGGAAGTATTCACGAGATCAGAAGAAGAAGATGCTGGTCGCTTACAAGTTCGTCAATACGCAGGTATGAAAAAATAACATAATTTTGAAACAAAGATAAACGTTAGAAATCTAATGAGCAACTTTTAATTAAAAGTTCTTAAACGGATTTCGCTACTTATTTCTCCCATCGTGTCCCAATACACCTTTTGAAGACGACCAATCCCGTCACACATGATTGTAGCGTAACTTCAATCGTTCACACAACACTCGCAAAGGGATCTCACAAAAGAGATAAAATTTCTCCGTCTTAAAACATTTTTAACTCCTGTTCCGCTCCTATTGAACGTAGCGTGAAGTTATATAGCCTATAGCTTTCCTGGATACATTATCTATCCAACACAAACAAAATTTTTCAGTTGTTACCAGTAGTTTTTGAGATTAGCGGGCACAAATAAAGAAACAAACTCCTCATTTTAGATCTTCATCATGTATAGATAAAACATTGTCCTAGGTTTCGAGCCGGGTCTACCATCACGGCACCCATTCCAAGCTAATCTACAGTTTTTGTCTTTCAGGAAGGCAGATCGAAGTTCGAGAAGCCATCTGACTACGTGGCGTATTTGAACCAGCCTGAACTGTCAGTTGGCAAACTCCACGGATGCCTGGAGAATCTCAGGATATCCCTCACAAACAATCCGCTATCCTGGATTGAAGAGTTCGGGACCAAGGGGATCGAGAGCCTTCTAACCACGCTCAACTTGTGCTATACCAAGTTAGTTTCTTTAAATCTACAGTTATTATATACAGGATATATATATCAATATATCAAGACTGCTCTGAATATGCTGCCCTCATGAATTCACTCCTCAAATGTAACCTGAATTTCAACTCTTCGGGTTCAGTTATAATGGCGTTTATCAACTGCATGCAGCCGTTCTGAAAACAATTTATAATCGATTATAATCGTGGGTGGAATCGATTAAAAATATCGATTTTAATTACAATCGATTATGATTTTAGTTGCAACCGATTTTATCAACTGCAAATCGATTAATCTTTCTCTCTTTCTTCTTTTCTTTCTGTATATGCCCATATACATCCCACTGCAGGACACGGACCTACTCTACAATCGAGAATACGATTGAGAGTGGTTAGGCCATATAGTCCACCACGCTGGCCTAGTGCGGGTTGGCGGACTTTCTCTTCTTTTCTTTGATGACTTTAAAAGTATTCATGTAATTACATGCAAACAGTGGCAGTGGATTTTATCGGTAAGTGCTTTCTATACGACATTTCTTCTCTTCACTTCAAGCTCAGCGGCTGCTACTCTTAATGTAATGTTATGAAATTAAAAGTTAATTGACCGCGATATATGTAAACAATAGCTTTATTTCAATGGGTCGGGACTATGTATGTAACAATTGGGTGTATTTATATATTTATTAATATTATCCGCAGCGACTCAAGGTACGACCGCGTCCAATACGAATGCATCCGTTGCCTGTCCGCCATATTGAACAATACAGTCGGCATTCGCACAATGTTCGAGTGTCGGGAGGCGCTCCCCGTGTTGGCGAGGAGTCTCGACGCGAGGAAACCGCACTGCGCTCTAGAAGCTGCTAAGGTTAGGGTATATTCTATTTCTAGGTATCTAGATAATAAGTACAGTCAGCAACATAAGTCGCTGAATACTTCACATTTTTTTGATAACCTTTTTATACGTACTACTCTGTAGTCGTAAAATATAACCAAGTAAAGTCATCTATGCCGAGAAGTGCCATACGATATCGAAAATAATTATTATTTTGGATGATAAGGCAATTCCAAATCCCGTGAATGTGTAGCGACTTATGTTGCTGACTGTACATAGCGCGTAAAATCGATGGCCGTTGGGGCCGAAAGGTTTTAATCATTTGTGCGGCCCACAAATATTTCTTCCAGGTCTGGGTGTTTGTGAGACCGAAAAGTCTCGTAGTTCCTAATACACACAAGACTCGATCTTAGTGTGGGTTCAAGACTATGTATGTGACTGTGTTATTTATTTATTCTATTCGTTTCCAGGTGCTAGCCGCGATATGCCTGATACCCAACGGCCACGAGAAGGTTCTGGAAGCCATCACGATGGCCGGAGAGTCGAGCAGGAAGGCGAGGTTCCTGCCCATCGTCGAAGGTCTGGAGAACAAGGCTCCGGAGAGTCTCAAGGTATGGGGAATTATATTAAATAAAAATACAGTATAGTCTCACTAGTCCGGCACCTCAATAGACCGATACATCCAAATAATCCGCAGATCACAATTAAAGATTATTCTAAAACTATGTAATTACATGTCAATATTGTTTACTATAAAACCTTTTCACTAGAGAAGAACTGACAAGAAAATCTAGTGTTGCTCTTTTCCAAACTAGTTTACAATATAGTGATTATTATCAAATTTACAAGTTGGTTAAAATCAGAGCAGTTTGTTTTAATTTGTTGATAAAATCCAGTTGATAAAATCGATTGCAACTAAAATTATAATCGATTTTAATTAAAATTTAATTAATTTTATTAATCGATGCAATCACGATTATAATCGATTATAAATTGTTTTCAGAACGGCTGCATGCAGTTGATAAACGCCATCATAACTGAACCCGAAGAGTTGGAATTCAGGTTACATTTGAGGAGTGAATTCATGAGGACAGGACTCTATGATTTAATTGGTAAGTAACATAATACTGTACTAGCTCATATACGTCTGACTGCAGGGCGTGGGCCTCCTCTACAATCGAGATTACGATTGAGAGTGGTTAGGCCATATAGTCCACCACGCTGGCTTAGTGAAAGGCGGAATTTACTTACCATAGAAATTCTCGCAATTTGTTATTGAATACAGGTTTCCTTAAGATATTTTCCTTCACAATGGTAAATATAATGATAGGGCGTTGTGATTGACTAATAAACACGTGAGTCCGATGGATGATCCGCCCTGGGATTCTAACCTGCGACCCCCATGAACATGCTGGCAGCTGCGTCTGACCCCTTTACCAAAAAGCCATAACGCACTTATTTATTATTATTTTTAATCTGTGACCAATAATTCGATTTTCCTTTTATTTCATTTGCAGATGAGTTGCGTGCTGGCGCGGAAGGTTCCCGTCTCATTCAGATGAACGTGTTCGATTCCCACGCCGCCGCTGATCAGGACGAGTTCTTGGCCAAGTTCGATGACGTCAGGTATACAGTGATCGATAGTTTAATCTACAGGGGGTTACTCGAACTTCGAATATTCGGAGGCCGTTTGTAAAACTTCACTAATGTGCCTAAATACTCCACGAAATGTTGGATTCCTCTATAGTACGTTATAATGATAGACTAAGTTCGGAGAAAATGATAAGTGTGATAGAGAATAGTATTGATTTATAGAAGTGGAAAACTTATATCTTACTCCGGATGTTGAACATACGAAGTTCGTATAGTTTTATAGAGTAACCCTGATTTCTAACCCTCATGAAATTTATCATGACAATAGACTTACCCCCTATCACATCATGGGACGGAACATACGAGGCGAAATGTGTGTCCTTACACCTCTGCCTACCCTTTCTGGGCAAAGGCGGGGGTTTATACCGGGTATATCAAGACTGCTACCGAAAACGAAGCCGGGTGGTAGTTTAAGCGACTTCAGACACAATGCAACAGAAAAAGTTGCAAAAAAAGCGACAATTTTTTTTGTTATTTTTTTCCTATGACCATATTTGGATGGTAAATACATTTTTTCGTAAAATAATAGTGTATACCCTTTTATTTCTAAATACTCTAAGGTATAAAAGAGTTAAAATTATTTTTTTAGCAAAAACTATGGATTTACCACCCAAAAATGACGATATTTAAAAAATCATAAAAAAAAATTGTCGCGTTTCTTTGCGAAATTTTTAGTTGCATTGTGTTTGTAGTCACTAAAACTACCACCCGGCTTTGTTTTCGGTAGCAGTCTTGATATACCCAGTATATGTATACAGATTTCTAATTACACCTAGCAATTATTAATATACTGCCTCAGTGGCGTAGTCGTACTAAGTTACGATTATAAAACTACGGCTTCGGGGTCGAATCCCGGGTCAAAAGCGACATCGGATTTTTCTATTCATCATCAGCCCAGAGTTATTATTATGCCCGATACGGCTATAAGCTCGCCACCAATCACGGCGTGGGAAGGAACATACATGGCGAAGTGCATGTGTCCTGGCAATTCCGTCTACCCTTTACAGAAAAAGGCGTGTGTTTATGCATGTATATATATATTTTTCAGAGTGGATTTCAACGACGCTAACGAGTGTTTTGAACTGGTCAAGAATCTAGTTATGGACACTCCGGCCGAACCTTACTTGCTGTCGATACTACAACATCTGCTGTTTATAAGGGACGATGAATTAATCAGGTAATTATTTTATTTTTGACTGTCCGTTGGCGCAGTTTTTTTTTTATTTCAATGGCATGACGAACATGTCATTTGCCTGGCGATAGGACCGCCCAATGAAAGTGGCAAAACCAAACAACACTATGAATTACAAAGCAATGCTTGGCATTGCGCTCGTTAACCTGAGACATTAGAATCATTAGATGTTGAGTCTAATGATGTCCAGAATTAGTCTGGCTACAATTTCTTTTAAACTGCAAAACAACAGTGCATTTACACTGCTTGGCGGGACAAATATACATTGCGGTGGTACCTACCCAGGCGGCCTCTCACATTTGAAAAATCTATCAATTCAAATTTTCGATATTAATAATCGAATATCATAATAATGGATTGTTTCATTCTTAATCACGATTCATTTCCAGGCCAGCGTACTACAAATTGATAGAGGAATGCATCACACAGATAGTTTTACACAAGAATGGCTACGACCCGGACTTTAGAGCGACGCAGAGGTTCAATATAGATGTACAGCCTCTCATAGATGGACTTATAGGTATGTTGCCTATTGTGTACTATACTCCAATGACTGCTGTTTCTCTCTACGTTCTCTTATCTCTATCTAAAGGTTGCTTGTAAGAGATTGCCTAGTGAAAAAAAAGAAAGAAAAGAAAATAAATTTATTATGGGCCCCCATAAAGAATAAAAACGTCAAACATTCAACGTAAAAGCATTAACTAATGCTACTTATTGTACGCTTATATTAAGCTACGCTTCCATCAACAAGATTATTACTGAATGTACAATAAAAAAGGAAAAATAAGAAAAAGTAGGAGATCGCCAATAGTTAATCCCCCATTCATCTTTTTTAGTGCAATAGGGCCGTCCTTTGTACTTACTTTAAATATAACTCCAATTGTTTTTTAAATTTATTTTGGTGTATAAATGTATGCACAACAAAGTTATAACATAAATTCGGAATGGCGGTTGAATCCATTACAAAAATTATTCATTCCAAAATTAGTATTTATTGTGTTTGAAAGTTTTGAAAGATGTTTTCCGTGTTAGTCTGCTGTGATTTTAACAATATGTTCTTTTGAAAGATAGTAACTAAATTAAATACATATTTGGAGTGTACTTCACTAAATTAGGCAATTTATAGACATTTTCTTTGTATAGTCAATAGTTTTATATTTTTCAAAGGTTTCTGTGACTTACCTGTGATAGAATAAGTAAATTAAGTATATAATTTATAAATATTTTTGCAGAAGTTCATTTAAGTTTAGTGGAAGTCAAACACTTGTCTTTAAAATTTAAATATCTCACAAAAAATATTCGTACTAGGAAATATATTCAAAACCTATTTGTACACACACCTTAAAAACAACTTAAAAAACAAAAACTTTTTTCTTTTTTTTTTTTAGAAAAATCGCGTGCCGAAGAGGAACGTAAAGTAGAAGAGTTAAAGAGTAAACTGGAAGCGGCCATCTCGGCGAGGCAGGAGGCCGAGGCGCGCGCCGCACATCTGGAGGAGAGGATGAAGAGCGCCGCCTCGCCCACCGGACCCGGCGGCGTCACGCACGGGAACATCGCCGCTATTGCCAAGGTGATAAGGACTGTTTTTGTGTTGCAAAACTTTTACTTTACAAAAACAAAAAAAGTCAAGTTGAGTCTTATACATTCTTTTGTAAAAAAAAAAACAAGTATCAAGTTAGTTTCTAAGTAAGCGATTGTGAAAGGTTAAATATTTTTTTATTATTATTTTGAAAATAAAAAAAAATAGAAGCTATATATTGTCACATGCCAAAAATGCCTTGTGCAATTCAAATTTATGTCCGTTATTTTCTTTATACGACTTTAATTCTCGCAGGCATTTTGTCTCGCGATACAAGACTTGGGGTCAGGACTATGTGTGTGACGGTTTTTTTTGTTTACAGGCTATTGGTAGTCCGGGCGGCCCAGCGCCGCCCCCACCGCCGCCCATGCCGGGAGGTAGGTCCTATTACATGTTTATTAATGTAGCTTACACAAAAACGCACGTTCTATTGTGTAGGGTAGTTGGCAATTACATTTTATCTCAGATGTATCGTTAGATAATTGTAATACGCCTATTTTGCGATTTTCCAAAAAAATATTTTTTATCCTATAGTTAGTGGTTTCAATCATATTTTATATTAATAAAATATGGGAAAATATAATTCAGTAGTTTTTCTTTATTATATCATAATTAAAAAAAAAGAAGTGGTTTATAATTATTTTATTAAACACAGTAATTTAAGAATATTAAGTAACTTTTGATATATGTTTTAATGTTTTAAATGCTTCAACATTTTGAAAATTACAAGAAAAATCACAAAATGTCAAATACTCTACGCTTATTTTTTATATTTTTTAAGGCATGTACACAACACATAATTTTATAGCTTCTTTTTAATATGATACATAGCACTCTCAAATAAAATTAAAATAATAAATTAAAAAGAAAATTGCCGCCAAATATTCTTTCAATGTTATTAAAGCATGCAATTGAGTTTTACACTTGTTAGCGTCTTAGTGTGAAGTTCCTTTAAATTTTAAATGCAATAAGACGAGATACAAAAATATTATAATGTACTGTATCAGCCCATATACGTCCTACTGCAGGGCACAGGTCTCCTCTACAATCGAGGGTAGGATTGAGAGTGGTTAGGCCATATAGTCCACCACGCTGGCCTAGTGACAGGCGGACTCAACATATCATGGACATTCTTACAAATCGCTGTTATGCAGGCTTCCTCACGATGTTTTCCTTCATCAGTAAAATGCTATTAAATTCTATGAACAACACGCAATGTAGCTCTCCACTAGTAAACGAAGACTAGCAGCTTTACCCAGTTGCAGATAATTTTTGTAGTGGATCAAATTATGAATCTGAACCATTCTCAAATGTACCTAAATACAAAAAAACTACAACTCTTGCGATTTTTTGATTCTTCTTATTTTTTCTATTGTGTACTTTTCTGGATGGAAAGCATCCTACATCTTTTTCTATAAATCTGACCACGTATATGCAAAATTTTAAACAACGATTGGATGACTACACAAGGCGTAGACGCCTAACAAAGAACTAACTAACAAGTGTAACACTCAACTATATATCTATCCCGCTCGCACTCACACAAGCATGTATCCGCTGTACACCCGTCTCTTTCTATTGCGTATAGAGAGCGGTGCAGCGCCTCCGCCGCCGCCGCCATTGCCGTCAGGTGTGTATGCCTATTATCATCCCTTAATATGGGGTTGTAGTTTAATACGCGAGCATAATAGGGGATAAATATGCATGTTTTATACAGCGTATATCAAGACTGCTACCGAAAACGTATTCAAGGCTTTAAATTATTATTTAAGCAAAATATATGGATTTACCACCCAAACTAGACAATATTTAAAAAATAATAAAAATATTGTCGCGATTATTTGTGTTTTTTTTAGTTATACTGTGTTCGTAGTCTCTAAAACTACTACGGCTTCGTTTTCGGTAGCACTCTTGATATACTCTGTATGTATATATATATATATATATATAATGTATATCTATGCGAGAGCCTACATAAGGGAGAATGCCCATTTTGCTATGAAACATAGTTTCGGTGCGAAGATTTTTGTGCTTCGATTAAACCTACTTTTTTGTGTAGGGAAAAATATATATTTTCAAGAAATATAAACATTGCGACCCAGGCCCCCAAGTGATTTGAGAAATTATCTTGAAGTTAAATAAGACATGTTTTTTGTTTTCAACTCTGTAAACAAAATTTAGAATGTGATGATAATTGCTTTATTTTATAAAAAATCTGTCGTCCGGGATAAAACAGGAAAATGTTTAAGGAAAGACAATAAAAATGCTATAATGAATTTTAAGCAGTAGCTGTATCTTAATCAACGGTATTTTTTGTATTTTCCGATACTATGATTGGACATTCTCCTTTATATAATAGAAATCTAAATAAGTACAGCACAAAAAAACGTTGAATGCATTTACAAAATTCTTTGTTTGCTAGCTTTTCGATATACTCTTTAGATAAATACAATAAAAAAAATATGTAAGATAGCATGCAAGCTTGTTAATTCTCTCTCTGCTGCACTTATACTTTTGTGTATAGCTATCTCTCTTTAGTTTTTAGTAGTGGGGATACCAGAATAGTATATGGAGTGATATATTAAGTTGTATGCAACCTGTAACAATTATATGTACATTATACTATGTTCAGAACAAGCTGCTGGATCGATCTCAACAGTTTTCATGGATATTTTTTTCAATAAAATTAGTAAAAGTTATATTAAAGTCACTATTCAATATAAAAAATTAAAGGAAAAGAAATTTTGGCATAAGTCAAAACGATAAAGCCTTTAAATCAATAAAATAATATAAAAATAGTTAAACAATTTTTTTTTATTACCATAATTTTTTATGTAGCTTTTTAAATTCCTAAGCAATCTTGCATTGAAAAAAATTGACATCACTTCGATGGGTCATCCTGAACGTGTTACTATCGGTAAATATAATTATGTTACAGCTTGTAGGCTAGGTTATAGGTATAGTAAAAAATAAAAAAAATAGTTAGAATTATATTGTATATCTGTCTCACTCACACGCATGTACATAGCACTATAGCCGTCCCTCTCTGGTGTGGTTCTAGGTGGCGGGCCGCCCCCACCACCGCCTCCGCCGATGCCTTCAGGTAAACGCTTTTTATTATATATTTATATATTTTCCTTTTTTTGTTGGGTTAAGGGTGTAAGGGGCGCTTATACGAGTAGTAAATGTAGCAGGTGTTAGAGGTAATCAATGATAGGAAACTAAACATTTTTATTTTACTTTTAGTAAAAAAAATTGTTGCTTATAATATCGGTAACGAAATCCAATTCGCATTTTTTTTTTATTAGGATTAGATACATACATGTTATCATTGTATTTATAATGTATATATATTCTTATCTGTTAGGTTTTCAAACTCCCCCCCACATTACATATTATAATCTTATATAACGGATGATCCATCGTACGTTTGGTTGTCTGGAAGAGATCGCTAATAGCGATAAGACCGCCAGTTGTTACACTATTTCAACAGATTGTAAACTGTGTAATTTTAGGAAATATGTGGTGAACAATAAAGTGTTATCTATCTATCTATCTATCTATCTATCTATCTATCCAAGGGCCCTATTCTGAAAATCCGAAACGAAGTTCGAACATCGTCATAAACTTCGATCGTCTGAAGATTCGAACTTCGTTTCGGATTTTCAGGCCCCAGCGGTCATATGTGGCATTTCATATACTTTTGTTCGTTTTAAATTACCTTTTTAGGAATATAAATATTATTATGATATGAATACGCGGATATTAATTCATTTGTACATAATAATCTAGTCAATGTGTAAAATAAACTTTAAATCTTGTAGTGTCTTCTAAGCCTTTTTTAAAATATTTTTGCGTCATCAATCACCATATACCAATCAGATATGAATTCGTAAATATTTTTTTTTATACCCTGTAATTTAGTCCACTCCATTTACGGTATCTAAAATAAACTGATGAATGAACTCTAGAGAAATTCTTGTTGGAGGCTTGTGTTCAGGAGTTCTTTTGCCTAAAGAGAGAGGTTAAAATATATTTATTTCCCAGCAGGCGGTGGTCCCCCGCCTCCCCCGCCGCCGCCGATGCCCGGCGGGCCGCGCGCGCCCCCGCCTCCCCCCATGCCGGGTATGGGAGGCCCGCCCCCGCCCCCCATGCCCGGTATGGGTGGCCCGCCGCCACCGCCGCCGCCCGGCATGGGAGGACCTATGATAAGACTCGTAAGTATTTTTACAGAGTTAGGCATAAACGGCATTATAGTAAGCTGAAAGGGAATTCTTTTCTCTCACCATCCTATTTCCTTCCTGCTCCCTCCCGATTTGATGGGCTGGAAATACATCTATGATCTAATCGTTATGAATTTTTATGGGCGGCAGTGATCACTTACCATCACGTGATACGTTTGATCTTAAGCCGGACGTATTGACGAAAAAAACAAAAAAAGTATTACGCCATTCCAGCCCTAACATTGCCGTATATAAATGAATTCTAACATTAACGAATAGGACAGTTGGGATAGCGTTAGGTATTATAGAAAGATGTGAATAAAGTAGCCAGCCTCCGTTGCTCTCGTGCTTTGTATTGCATAATACCGAGCATTGAATCTCAGTAAGTCTCCGGGAATTTCCAACTTGTCTGTCTACCTGCAATGAAATTAATCAAATAGTAAAATTACTACGACTCACTAATACTAGAAAGATAAATTTATGTGTAACAAACAATTGAAATAAAATAATATGAAAGGAGAAAGATTTTTTTTTTCGTGAAAAAAAAAACTAACAATACCATTGCCTATCGGCGATAAGACTGCCAATTGTACTTTTTAAGTATGTAACTTCTATTTGTATTTTTTTTTTCATTTGTGCGATAAAGTAAATAAATACCATTTTGTCTGTTTTGTAAAAAGACTTATGCATGTATTTGTTTATTACTTTCAGCCGCAACCAGATGTTCTTCCTCACGGTTTGAAACCTAAAAAGAAGTGGGAGGTAGAAGGACCTTTGAAAAGAGCCAATTGGAAGACAATAGGACCGCAGAAAATGACAGAAAAAGCTTTCTGGGTTAATGTAAGTGGTAGTACTTCGGTAGCTCGAAGGACCATTATAATCGATTGTCGATTAATCGTGATATCGATAGAATCGATTAACTGGTAGGGTAAAGTCGTAGACGTCAGGAAAAGCTTTCTGTGTTAAGATATGTGGTATTTGCTTAAGTGGCTCGAAGGACCATTTAGTATCGATAATCGATTAGTCGTTGTATCGATATGATTGTTTAACATACTTGTAAAATAACATAAAAATAGTGACAAATTGCTTTGCAATGAAACTGGTCAAATTAATTTCTTGTAGATAATTATGTGTAAGTTTATGATTAGCGAGGCAGTTATTATATTTTTGTTAATTATTAATCGTAAGCCTTCAAAAAGTCAAATAAATGAATAAATTAATAATATAGGTAACATTAGTTTAACGAATTTAAACATAATATTTATAATTTAAATTGAATATTTAAAAAACAATGTACTTTATACGCTCACGAATATTTTTTCACGATTGGTTCAGTGGCGTAGTTGTACCCTAGGTTTTGTCCACATGGACACACCAACTCAATTGTATAAGCTTGTTCTTGCTATGGAAGATCGGACAAGAAACGGTTTTCATAATTGATAAAACCCCTTTAAATAAAAAGAAACTCTAGCGTTGTTCCAATTGTTTAGGTGCAAGAAGATAAGTTGGCGTCACCGGACATTCTATCCGGACTGGCGCAGAAATTCTCAAGCAAACCGGTCGCGAAGAGGAGCGAAGATGCTGTTGATAAGTTAGTATTATTTATACATCCATTTTTTCGGAGTTATGTGTGTATTGATAGTCAATATACACGCACTTAAACGGTGAAGGAAAACATTGTGAGGAAACCTGCATACTACAGCGATTTATAAAAAAAATCTATGGTATGTAAGTTCGCCAACCCGCACTAGGCCAGCGTGGTGGACTATATGGCCTAACCACTCTCAATCGTACTCTCGATTGTAGAGGAGGCTCGTGCCATGCAGTGGGACGTATATGGGCTGATACATACATACATTATGATCACTTTGCTTTTTACACTTTCTTAGATCATACAAGGTGAATCTGATGTTTATTCATGTTACCACACGTTAAAAAAATTAACAACTTTAAAGAGGCCTATGTCCGCGTGCGGTGAAACTGATATCTCTGATTATGATGACGGCATAGACCATGGTCAGTGGTAATGACGACTGTGATAATGATCGTAGATGTATTCTCGATCGCACACACTCAAAATTAGCGAAAGATCTGAGGGTTCCGGACATTTTTGCATTATTTTAGATCATTTAGCACATATGTTACTTTTCATCTTAGGTAACGTTGTATAAATATAAAAAAAACGTACAATGAGTTCATGAACTTGAAAGAGTTCCTTGTCCCGCTGTGATGATGATGGAAATTCTGATTATGATGCTGATGATAATGATTACGGGCATGACGACATATATTTTTTTTAATTTATCATACTAACGTTGCTCGTACATGTACCCCAGGTCGCACACCCTGAAAAAGGCGAAGGATCTCAAGGTCCTCGACAGCAAGGCTGCGCAGAACCTATCGATACTCCTCGGTGGATCTCTGAAGCATCTCCGCTACGATCACATACGCACGTGCGTACTGAGATGCGACTCAAGCGTGCTCACTGGGAACGTGCTCGATTTACTCATACAGGTGAAATTTATAGATTTTTTAATATCATGGGTCGACTCTCTAGCCACATACGGGTCTTTGGATGTGTAGCTCTTTAAGTCCATACGCCAACATTGCTTAATCCTTACTAATATTATAAAGGTGAAAGTTTGTATGTATGTATGGATGTTTGTTACTCTTTCATGAAAAAACGGCTCAACAGATTTTGATGAAATTTGGTATAGTGATAGCTGACACCCTGGATTAACACATAGGCTACTTTTTATCCCGAAAAATGTAGTGTTCCCGTGGGATGAGTCAGGAAACCAAATATACATATTTTCTACTCTTTCAAATTCAAATTGTTGGCACGGGATGTCCTCTCCTACGGAAGGGAAATATAGTCGACGGCACGCGGGAAATATAGTTAGTAGACACGCGAAATAATATGTTCTTGATGTGGATTGGACTCAAAAACTATCTGCACCCGGGCGAAGCCGGGCCCGACAGCTAGTTATTACTATTTTTTAAATTATTAAGTGCATTGTGGCCTGTTGGTAAACGGAGTAGACGCGGCTGCCAAAATATTCACGTTGACCATGATGACACACCTGTGACTTTTCGGAGTCATATTGTTGATATTCAATCACCACGCACTGTAACATCATGATGATGAAGAAAAACATCATGAGGAAACCTGCATACCATGGCGATTTATAATTTCTATGGTATGTAAGTCCGCCAACCCACATTAGGCCAGCGTGATGGGCTATATGGCCTAACCACTTTCAATCGTTCTCTCGATTGTAGAGTAGGCCCGTGCCCTGCAGTGGGACGTATATGGGCTGATACAGAATGGTTTGCTGTCTCTGTGTGTGTATTAATATTTTATTTAAGTAAAATACAGTAAACCATTTTCATTAGCTTTTCATGAGCGGTGGTATCGCTTACCATCAGGCGAACGTCATGCTCGTCTCCCCACTCAACCAATTTTTTCCCCGTCAGTACCTCCCCCCAGCCGATCAGATGAAGAAACTCCTAGAGTTGAAGGGCAGCAGTGAGGACCTGGTGGAAGCCGAGCTGTTCGCCGCGACCCTGGCAGATGTGAAGCGTCTTGGCCCGAGGCTAAGGAGCCTCGCGTTCAGAGATCATTATAACGAGATCATATCGGAGCTGAAGCCGGTGGGTTTTTGCAAAAAATTTTTTTTTTGTCATATCTTTTTTTTTGCATAAACTTTTTTGTTTTTTTGTAATTTTGAAAGGTTTTTAGTGTTGTAATATATTTTTATATTAATTAAGGTAATGAAATAAGAATGCTCATTTTACTATAAAACTTGTTATCGGTGCGAAGATTTTTTGTGCCACGATGAAGTCTATTTTTTTGTGTAGAGATAAAATATAGTTTCAGGGTCGGAGGAACCTGGATCGCAATTGTTTATATTAATAGAAACTATATTTTATCTTGCGGAAATGAACTTGAAGTCCAATAAAAACAAATATTTTTGCCTTCGACTCTGTGAACAAAATTTAAAATGTGAAGATCATTACTTTTTTTTATAAAAATCTGTCGTTAGAGATAAAACAAGAAAACGTTTGAATTTTAAGCAGTATCGAGATCAACGATATTTTTACCGATGCTATGAATGGACATACTCATTTAGATTGTTACTGTTTTTCAATGTCAATGACTGATTATAATTATTATTAACTAATGTTGTTTAAACTAAAGTTTTTGTTTGTTTCCCAGGATATAGTGTCGGGTACAGCGGCGTGCGAAGAAGTAAAATCGAGCAAGAAGTTCGCGAAGATACTGGAGCTTCTGCTTCTGTTGGGCAACTACATGAACACCGGATCAAACAATGCTGGCGCTTATGGCTTCGAAATCAGTTTTCTCACCAAGGTCAGTATATTATACAGGATGTATGCAGACTGCTACCGGAAACGAACCCGGGTGGTTGTTTCAGTGACTGCAAACACAATGCTAATAAAAATTAAGCAAAAAAAAAACGCTTTTTTTTGTGACTTTTAAATATCAGCGAGTTCGGATGATAAATGTCTGATTATTGGTACGGTTACAAAGCTGAAGTCTCGGGTTCGAATCTCAGGTCGGTTAAAGTGATACTGGATTTGTATATTCATTATCAGCCGAGAATCAGGAATTTTTGCCCGTTATGGCGATAGGCTCGCCCTCTATCACATCGTGGGACGGAACATACAAGATGCGTACAGATACAGTTGTCCTGGCACCTCTGCCCTTTTAGGAAAATGGCGACAATTTATGTTGGGATATAGGCAGAACAAAAGCACGATTGATATACCAGTAAAGGATTTGATATATAAAGAATGTACGTACATTGACATTGAAAAGAATATGACAAGTGCGGACAGAACAAACTACATTTGAATTGTTTCTTTTATACATAACTAGCGGCCCGGCCCAGCTTCGTCCGGGTACAAATAGATTTCTGTACAATTATATGTACAAAACCTTCCTCTTGAATCACTCTATCTATTAAAAAAATCCGCATCAAAATCCGTTGTGTAGTTTTAAAGATTTAAGCATACAAAGGGACATAGAGACAGAGAAAGCGACTTTGTTTTATACTATGTAGTGATAATAACCAGTCCTAACAATGTATGATTATATGTTTCAGTTAACAGCGACAAAGGATTTAGAGAACAAACAGACACTTCTACACTATCTAGTTGAGACGATAGAGAACAAATTCCCCGACGCGTTGACGTTTGCAGAGGAAATGCCGCACATAGACAGGTAATTATTTAATTAGTACTAGAGAGAGAAAGAGAGATGGTATTGTCGTCTCGCCATTCATTGCTATTAAAAAACACGAGCAGTGTAAATCCACTGTTGTGTTTCGGTTTGCAGGATATTGTAGCCAGAGTAACTACTGGATATATTGAGACTTAACATCTTATTTCTCAGAATGGAGAGAGCGATGGAATGCCAAGCATTGCTTTGTAATTCAAGGTGTTGTTTGGTTTTGCTACTGTCAAGGAAGACAAGTCAGGAAGACTTGTCGTATCGCTTACCATCAGGCGATTGGCATGATCGTCCTGCCATTTATTGCAATATATGAGAGACCTACTATCATGATAATGTATAACTGGTGTATTTATCTTCAGGGCAGCGCGGGTATCGATGGAGAATCTCCAGAAAGCTCTGAAGAAGATGGAGAACGACATCAGAGCTTTGGAGACGGACCTAAACAACTCCAGAGTGCCTCAGTGTCCTGACGACTTGTTCCACGAGACTATGAGCGTATCCTTTAAAAAAATAGGTATTTTTAGGCGTACCTAAAAGGTAAAAACGGAACTCTATTACTGAGACTCCGCTGTCTGTCTGTCTGTCACCAGGCTGTATCTCAAAAACGTGATAGCTAGAAAGCTGAACTCTCAAATTCTGTTTTTCCGTTGCTGATATAACAACAAATACTAAATATATATATATACTAGCGGCCCGACCCAGCTTCGCCTGGGTGCATATATTTTTTGATTCCACTCCACACCAAATACATGTTATTTTTCGTATAAACTCTTGTATGCCTAAACTTGACGTAGCTATCCTACTGTCCGGCTCCATCCCCTCTCATCCGCCTGTTCAGTCTCTTCCCAATCCGTCCCGTCCCTTCTCTTTATTATCCGTCCCGTTTTATAACGTGCATTTACATTTCGTCCTAACAAATCTGTCATCTATCCCAGCCCTCTCCCGTACCTTCGATTCTATTTTACTTTATGTCCCTTCTCTCCATAAACATCCATATACATCTTATATATAAAATAGGAATGATTAATAGTTAATATGAGAGTTACACTGAGATAGCAAAATAATAATTGTCAACGTTACTACTACACTTGATGCATAAACAATAATGATGGCCGACAACTGTGTAGGGAGTGAGAAAGAAAGGAGACCGGCTTCGTTCTCATCCCTACTCCGTGCTGTTTACTGGGTCAGAAGTGACACCTGTAGACATCTGGCGGGGATAACTAATTAAATGACGATTGATCAGTTTTCGACCGGAGAGGAAAAATGATTAAATTACTAAAATGGCTATTAAAAAATAAGGGTTGATCGTAGAAGGGTGAAAAATTGACGATTGTATGTATTTTTGTATGTTGTATCATAAAAAAATAGAAATTAAAAATTTTGTCTAAAAAATAAAAAAAAAATTAGGGGTGGACTACCCCTAACATTTAGGGGGATGAAAAATAGATGTTGGCCGATTCTCATAGATACCGGATAAGCACAAAAAATTTCATGAGTATCGGTCGAGCCGTTTCGGAGGAGTTCGATTATGCACCCCGTGACAGAAGAATTTTATATATTAGATATATACGCCTACCGTGCTCTCTCTCTGCACCACCTAAAGGTTGACTGGCAGAGAATGCCTCAGGCATTAAGCCCGCCTTTATACAGTTTATGTATATGAAGCATTAAATAAATAAATAAAAATAAAAGAAATGAAAATATTAAGGAGTCGGGGGCTCTCCATACAATGAACGTGATATTTTCGTATTTTTTTACTCAATATTGCTTACGGTAATAGGAAGACGCTTATAATATTCACAGAAGATTTAGTTTTATATTACCTTTCTAAATAAATAATTAATTAAAAATAAAGTAAATTTGTTTTTACCATAATTCCTTGACCGAAACACAGAGTTTTGCCATTGAAGCTCGTGAACAGTGCGACCTCCTACACTCAATGTTCAAGAAGATGGAAGCTTTGTACGGCGAGCTGGCCGAGTATTACGTGTTCGACCCTCACAAGTACACTCTTGAGGAATTCTTCTCAGATATCAAGACTTTTAAGGATTCTTTCCAGGTAATCTAATTGTACAGGGTGTTGACATGTGGTTAAAAAAAATTATGCTCAAAAGAAATTTACATTTTACTTCATGAGATATAATTCTTTAGGTAAAATTGTGCTAGTGTCGGATAGAACTAATCTATAATTTAATAAACTGGGAGAGAAATTAGTAACTAATACTTTAAATAAAATACGAATAAAAACTAAATAAATAAATAAAACTACCTAATTAAAAATAAAATTAATTTAAAAATAAATATATTCAATTAATAAATAAATTAAAGCAAGAAATATAATAAATAATACTACTTATAGAAAATTTAATGTATATAGAGATTAAGTTTTATATGTATTGACTTGTCATAAGAGCTTTTTAATTGCCTACTTCTTCTACCAACCAATAAATACATTTCATATGGGGAAGTTAAAAAAATGTAAAAACAAACTAAATCCGCGATAAAATTCGTGAATAATAGTTTCATTTCATTATATTTACACACAGGCCGCCCACCAAGAGAACGTACTCTCCCGCGAGACGGAGGAGCGCGCGCGCCGCGCCCGCGAGGCCCGCGCCGCCGCCGAGCGCGAGCGACGCGACCGGCAGCACCGATACAAGCAGTTCGTCGACATGGAGCGAGCGCAGGACGGGGTTATGGACAGGTGAGGGGTTCGGTCGTAGAGTCGTTCAGTCGGTCGGTCAGTCAGTCATTCGCTCAGTCGGTTATTCACTCATTCGGCCACTCGTACATCACTCACCCTCTTATTCATTCATTCACTCACGTCTCATTCATTTCCATACAAAGTCATTCATTCAATCACACCACTCACTTATTCATTCACACTCTCACTCATTCAATGACACATGCATACATACTACTCACTAGCATTCACACTCCCAATCATTCAATCACTCATGCAATTACACCACACACTCACGCACACACTCACTCACGCACTCACTCATTCACTCACGCTCGAATACACAAACATCATTCAAATATTAAGGTTGTTCGTAACTGCGCAATGTTCACTTAGCGCGTATATTTAAACGGTATGTGCGTTGTTATATGCAACGTAATATTTAAGTCGCGTTTGAGTATTCGGCCGTTATTCACTCCGTCATTAAATCAATCACTCAATGACTCCTCACATAACCACTCAATCAATGGCTCATTCACGTAGCGACTCGCTCAATGACTCACTCACATAGCCACTTGCTCAATGACTCACTCACATAGTCAGTCGGTCATTGAATCACTCATATAGCCACTCGCTCAATGTCTCATTTATATAGTTACTTGCTCAATGACTCATTCATATAGTCACTTGCTCAATGACTCACACACTCACTCACTAACTCATCCGTTCTTCAACCAGTCATTCAGCCGCACACTCTCTTGATTATTCATTCATTCAATCGGTCATACAATCATCTCGTCATTCATTAGCCATACTATGATTCTTTCATTCATCCATTGACTCGCTCTTAATATAGGATTTTGAGACAATAGCAAAGTATTGTAATATAATTTGTTATTTCAGTTTGATGGAGGCGCTACAGAGTGGCTCCGCGTTCAGTAGAGAAAGACCGAGGAAGAAAGCCAATCCTAGAGTAGCAGGAGGTAAGATATATACAACACACTACAGGTTCCCAATATCTCTTCCCTCTTCCCATCCTTTATCCTTCCCGGTCCCATCCCGGTTTGTTAGTCCGGCAACACTATGATCCAAGCGTTGTGGATATTCATGTGCTCACTTACCATCAGGTGACTTGTTTGGTCGTTTGTCGGAACTATTGAATAAGAAATGTTTATACAAGCTACTGTTTAAGATAGCACGGGTTCGATCCCCGCGCCTAGAATAAATTACGTGTGATTTTGAGGTCTTGGAGTATGAAGTCTTGAGTTTTTGATGCACATATACAGGGTGATGTTGACATATAGAATTTAATTTTAACCACATGTTTCTAATCGGCCAGGGTAACATTGTACCAAGTTGAAAAAAAAACTGTTTGCTAGTTTTGTCACAAATCGCAAATTCAGTTTTCAAGGCTTTTGATCACCCATATAAGTACCGAGTCTTTTTAGGGCTCGAGTAAATTCTCAAACCGAACTGCAGTTTATCTAAGCGGTAAAAATACTCACATCTATATGGTGAGACCAAAATCAAGAGAACTAAAATCATGATTTTATTTAACAGACTCCGAGCATCTCATGTGTTAATGCGACCGAAAAGTCTCGTAGTTCCCGATACCCACGAAACAAGACTTGATTTTAGTGTGGGGTCAGGACTATGTATGTGACAGTTGGGTGTATTTATTTATTAAGAGTTGCATAGGATTATTTTTTTCAAATTATGTTGAATGTCATCTGGGATTATTAAAAACATGTGGGTTAAATTAAATATGCTATGTCAATATCACCCTGTATATAGAATTTTATATTCATATACACGGAGCACATAACCTTTCATTGCTAGTCGGGTAAATCATAAAATACATGATTTCTTTTGGCGTTAAATTATTTCATTCCGCACGCTTACTAGTAGAGGACATTACGGAACTGAGTGATGAAGACGGACTAGTTCATGCGATACTGCACCGTCTCGAAGGTACGTGGGTTCGAAGCAGGCAGAAAATAAAAAAAAATTGGTGTCTATAGTTGTAAATATTTTTTACAATTTCATATTCTGTATGATTTTGTTGTAGAAAAAAATATAACAAAAAATTAAATTGTGTAGTATTTCTAATGAGATATTTATTTTTTTATATATAATTGGCCATAGAAAATATTGGTATATAATTATTTAGACGAATATGGACGATGTTTGATGGTAACAGCAATATTAATGAATGTGTGGTGGTGTTGTCAACGGACCATATAGTCCACGGTGGTCACGGGCTCAAATCCCAAGGCACACCTCGTGATTTTTCGGAGCCATATGTGTATAGTCATTCAACACGCACATTAACAGTGAAGAAAAACATCTTGAGTAAACCTACATACCATAGCGATTTGTAAAGTCCGCCAACCCGCACTAGGTCAGCGTGGTGGACTATATGGCCAAACCACTCTCAATTGTACTCTCGATTGTAGAGGAGGCCCGGGCCTTGCAGTGGGTGGTACAAGGACCTATACTGTACAAGTTGAATCAACCTTGTATATTTACTTTAACGTCCCAGCCTCTGTAGAGGCTTGTCAATGTAATGTCAATTTAATAACAGTTTTAATAAGGTATATTTTAGCTGTCAGTGTAATGTAATGACACCCTTTATGTTAATAGAATTAGGGTATATTTAAAAAAATACGTGTTGACCTGTCAGTAGGTGGACGTTAAGTAGATATGTTTGTATATATTTTATCGTAATATACCTATGGTATGTGGGCCGATACAGATACAGTAATATTAAAATGATATAAAATGCTACGCCAGAAATGACGAAGGCGCTCCACTGCGGCCGCCGAGCGCTCCGCAGCAGAAAGGAGTCTTCGCCCCGAATAGAGACATACAGACAAGTGATACAGGCTTTCGGTGTATACTAACACGGCCTAACTATAAACAAAAAAAAAATAGGCTAAGAAGCATTTTCTCTCGGCGTCTTGGCCTTTAATGCTTTTTGTAATAAGAAAAAATAAAACAAAAACATTAAAAAAGTGTTTTTTAGAAAATATTTCAATTTTCATTAGCGTCTTGGCAAACAAAGCTTTTTTTATTAAAAAAATGATATGGTTTAAAAATGATATTTTTATTAGCGTCTTAGTATTAAAGCTTTTTTTTTATTAAGAAAAAAAAATTGTTAGGGTTTATGTAAATTAGTTTTTTTTTATCATGGCTGAGACTAGGTTTATAATTTATCATCAACAGGATGTAGATTTTAGTATTTTTAAAACGAAAAATAGTACATTATTTCTCAGCGTTTCGGCTTTGAATGCTTTTGTACTGCATTCTTTATGCTCAATTTAATTTACTCTTCATATTTCAGTAGCACGGCTGTTTTCATAATTTATTAGTTTTTTCGGCTTTCGATGTTGTGCTGTGTAGTGATATAGTAACCTGTTATTACGAATATAAAAGGGTCATTGAATGCCCCAAGAATTAATTTTTAAAAGAAATATTAAATTAAGAATATTAGTTTTTGTAATAACAGGTTACAAATATCAATTTAGAAAATATTGTTTTAACACATCAACTGTTTATCTGTTATAAAAATTAATATTATCAGTTTGAAAGCGAATTAAATATCAAATAATATTCTTTTTTTTTAACAGAAATGCCTATATAGGATAAGTCAAAAAACTAAAAGTTTCTTTAAAAAAAAGTATACATTTTCATTTATAAAAAAAAAAAAAGACACATGAGTTAAACAGTTAATGTGTGAGGTAAGAGTTGATTAATGACAGCGTCTTTGACGCAGTTGGTTAGACACCAGCTGTGAAACGAAATTCTGCGGGTTCGATCCCCGCGCCGAGACAAATGTTTGTGTGATCCACAGGTATTTGTTTTGGATCGAGACTGAAAAGTCTCGTAGTTTCTGATACACGACACAAGACTCGATCTTTTTTATTGTTTTATATAAAGATAAAGTTTTATATAAAATATAAATATAAAGGAATTATGCTGATATTTTAGTGAAATTTCCTAAGGGTATTTTTACTAAACATTTACATTATTAATTACTATTCGCCATTAATAAATATGTTGTCTACATATTTATTAAAACAATATTTTTTTTCGATTTAACTTTATGGCTTTGTCAGTTAGGAGTTATTGGCCCTTCGCCGTCTATACAACGTGTAACAGGATTAATTCACAACCTCAGACACCCCAACTTTAAAATATTATTGCAATCATAGTTTATGCTTTGAAATCATACTACCATAATTACAAAATCTTTTATTTATGAAATTAGTTATACCAAATGTAGGCACTTAACATGGTCACCTCACGAGTTACAACTTACAATAAGAGAGTACTACTACACACGCTCGCGGACACGCACACATTTACACAAAACCTATTCACACGAGTACCTAACGCCGAACGCTGCGCCGCGCCGCGCCGCGCCGGCAGAAACAGCTGACAATAAATGAAATACAAATTACGTACGTAACTGATTACTGGGTGGTTTGGTAAACAAATTATTATTAATTTAATCTGTAAGCATAACATTTCTGTTTTAGCTATAAAATCTAAATATTTGACTTACTAGATATAATGCGTACGAACCCAACGTAAGACAATATTTTGCATGAATCGGCTATAAAATATTATTAATTTCACTTCCGCTAAACTTCGTTCCTACAGGCGGGCAGGATACGGGCGTCATTTATTTTGCATTACTAATGAATAAGATAATTAGATAACGCAATATCTAACAACGAAGACTAGATTGGGAATCACAACACAAAAAAATACAACAAAATTAACTTACGTGTTACATGGCACTCATGCGGCGATTTCTTTTTAAAATATGTTCGAAATGTCCACCACCTTGATACACTTTGATGCACATTTACGTAATTGTTCACGTAATTTATGTAAAACTTCAGTGTCACTCTTCACTTTTAGGAAGGCTGCCACTATTCTACTTTTTAGTAGTCTAGTTATACTAGAGATTTATTACGTCCCCACAAAAAAAGTCAAGAGGCGTCAAGTCGGGTGACCTAGGAGGCCATTGCACAGGTTCGCCGCGACCTATCCAGCGCTCTCCGAACTCAGCATCGAGATACTGTCGGACACTACACTGGTGCCGTGCCTGTTGTTAAATGTCCTGCATGCCAATGATACATTATCACCACACAGTGCCAAAGTTCTCACCATTTCAGTGTATTCAATATTCGAATACCGAAAAGACATCGTGCGCGAAAGTTATCGAAATATCTACTAAACACTTAAACACAAGTAGACACAGATAATTGCGGTGCACGACTGGATTTTTTTCACATAGTCGGTGCCCATTTAGGGATTGCAATAACGGGATATTAGACACACCGGGATTCCGCATACATTGTAGCAAAATTACAAACCGAATTTAATCACCATTTTAACGTTCCGCGAAATTATTTTTCATAGAAATACCTACTTGTTGTTTCATTTCATAGTGATTTTGTTACAATTTAATTTGTTTCATTTAAGTGCATGTATTGCGCGGGATTTGGATCGCCCGGTCTTGCAAATACCGGGAGTAATTTTTTTCGCGGCGCATCCCTATACCGGTTGCCAAACCTTTTGATGTACCGCCGCGGCGCCGCGCGCGCCATCGTTTGTCGGATGGATCAAATTGCATTAAACAATAGCTGCATCCTGCTCTATCTAGTTGTAGTTAAATGTGCGGAAAAGAGAATATGATAGTTATTTATTTTGGTAGCTTATTACGTTTATTGAGGCCTATCGTTGTGTGCGTTTGATTAATGATAGATTGCTTAAATAAACTTTATGACTATCGAAATAAAGTTCATTTTGTTCGTTATTTAGTTTATTAGAGTATTCATTTAGTGGTTCATTTAAAAATGATCTTATGTCCTGGAGTTACGTTTCAATTTCGTTTGTTCGGAGTAGTAAATGAAAGAGTGTCTGTAATTTACTTGGTCTTAACTAATTATTTTGAAAAAAAATACCTACCAAAAAAAATGTTGAAATCGGTTCAGTAGCTGATTCTGAACGTACTACTTTCCGCTTTTACATTTAAATCTGTTACATGTTGTATATACAGGGTATATCAAGACTGCTACCGAAAACAAAGCCGGGTGGTAGTTTAAGCGACTTCAGACACAATGCAACAGAAAAAGTTGCAAATGAAAAAAGCGACAATTTTTTTTTGTTTTTTTCCTATGGCCATATTTGGTTGGTAAATACATTTTTTTCCTAAAATAATAGTGTATACCCTTTTATTTATAAATACTCTAAGGTATAAAAAAGTTTAAATTACTTTTAGCAAAAACTATGGATTTACCACCCAAAAATGATGATATTTAAAAAATCATAAAAAATAATTGTCGCGTTTCATTGCGAAATTTTTAGTTGCGTTGTTTTTGTAGTCACTAAAACTACCACCCGGCTTCGTTTTCGGTAGCAGTCTTGAGATACCCAGTATATGTATTGTATCTATATCGATATGTTTGTTTGTCCTACAGCTGAGCGAAGAGCGCAGTTGAGCAGGTCACGGTCTCGTTCTGGCCTCACCGGGCCAATCACCACGCGGGAGCTGACCAAGTGAGAAAATTAAATTTTGTTTTTTGTTTTCCGGAAATGTTATGTTAAGGGTGTTTTTGTTTATTTTAGTTTTTTAAGTATGTTTTACCACGCTGTTTTTTATAAAAGCGCGTTAAAACGTACTTAAAAGCTTCAATAAGAGGCGATACGAGCTTGCCATTTTTTGTGACAAAAAATAGATCGTTTTCAAAATAAAAAAAAGTATTTGCTAAATAAGAGGCCATTGTTATAATTTATTATTATTTATATCGATAGGTTACGTTCTGCATATAATCATAATCAGAAAGATTTTTTAAAATCAGTTAAGGAATAATCAAGTTACAAATGTATAAAAGTTGGTGGTAGGAGTAATAGAAAAGCATGCAACATACACGGCGTGACGTCATCTTCCACAAAGTGCACACGTGCGAAGGAGACAACGAGTGTCTCCACCGCACGATTTAAAATATTAATATCTCAGTCATTTTATCACCAATTTTCATACTGTTTACAAATTCATGATTTTTATAAGCAATACTTTTTAGGAACCATTACATACTGCTTAAAATTAACTAAACTAATAACTTAGACACGACCTTTTTTTTTTGTTCTTGACAATTTTTATTTTTAATATTTTATTTGTTTGTCTCTTTAAATAATAATTATTTTGTTCCAGCGAACTACTGAGCAACGCGTGATCCCGCTCATATCAAGTGATACTAGAGTTTTAGCTACATTTGTATACACGTGTGTATATTAACGCAGATTGTACATGAAATTTAAAATAGCAAGTGGGGTCGATTTTGACCCCAACCTATTCTGAGAAGTCAAGAAAATCGTATTTGAATGGTGAATATTTTAAAATTCAAGGTTCGTTTGTCATTTGATTTTAAGACAATATAATAATATTAGTTTATTCAGCATATAATGTTGACCATAAGACGAACTTTAATTAATATGTATGAAGTTATAATTAATCTAAAACCCAAGTTTTTTGTGGGCAAAGTAAATTACTTAATTTAATTGAGTAATTGTTAGTTTTATTGAGGCGTCCATGTTTTCCATTAGTCATGGCCGAAATATTTGTTTTAAGGGCTGAAATATTTAAGTCATTTTTACATCACATATAGAAAGACTTATCAAATGCGATTTCCGATGGCTTCCACAATAGAAATGTATAGAGAATTTTTCGAAAGTTTTCCTACAAATTCGGCTTACAATGTTTAAGACTGCGGCAGCGCCTAGCAAATCAAGTGATGTAGATTAAATTTTTTATATAAAAATTTTTAATCGTTTTTATATACTCGACTAGAAGGATAATTATAAATGTGTCTATTTGTCGCGTGGAGTCTTTTATTGTTTTATATAAATCGGAAATATTATTCATAGAAATGCCTTATTCTTCGCGGCGTGATGGGGTCTTTTAAAGCCCCAAAAATGTTATGTTTATTTTAATTTGTATAAGATTGTTTTTCGGCACTAATGAAGTGCCGTTTCGTATGTAATATTGTAAATAAACAATTGTATAAAATAAGTTGGCACTTATTTGTGTATTTTAAATGCAATTAAAATTATTTAAAATGCACAAGAAATAATACCAGGTATTTTAAATCTGGGGTCCTATATGACCCCGCGCGACAAATAGAATGGGATAAAGTACGCAGTGAATGATTAAGAGATCTTTTGAGACCCCATTTTAAACCGGATTGGGGTTATTGATGTGTCTCTAGAAGAATTTTAGAAGATAATGTTACTTTTACGAATAACCTACAAATTTTGTTTATTTTTAAATTAAATCAATAACATATCCACACAAAAGATATTTGTTCTAAAAATACGACAATGGATAGTCAATCACCACGAATTAAAACGGTGAAGGAGACCATCGTGAAGAAATCTGCTTACCATAGCGAATTGTAAAAAACACTATGGTATATAAAGGCCGCCAACTCGCACTAGACCAGCGTGGTGGACTATATGGCCTAACCTCTTTCATACGTACTCCCGATTGTGATAAAGAACCGTGTGTATTATAAGACGGCACTAATTTTTGACATGTATTTTTGTTTCTGAAATTTAGGTAAAGAGAAATAGTCAACAGTATACTAATAATAGATAATACACTTTTTACAAGGTATAGCCAAATTTTTGTGAAATTCTAAAGCCATATTTGTAAAAAGCTTGCTTAGTGTCCATTATTGTACCTAAAAGGTGACAAGCATCGAAATGAATGACATATTTATGTTGGGGTCGCTTTGGGGTCTTAATCAACCCCATATTTTAAATTTTAATTTTTAGTTCTGAGTTGTTTAGCCCCGCCTAAGTTGTTGGCATCATTATCAGAAAATAAATTAATTTTCATTTTTAAAATTGCAAGTAAATTATTATTTTTATATAGTCCTGCTGGACTATATGGCCTAACCACTCTCAATAGTATTCGATTGTAGAGGAGGCCCGTGCCCTGCAGTGGGATGTATATAGACTAATACACTTATAAGATCAAATTCGTATGTTGTGTATCAGAAACTACTAATATTTTCCCACCCATCTGTTAATATTTGTCTATCAAACATTCACATTGTGGGATCGAGGCGGCCTCGCATCTAACAAGTCACGGAAATCATAAGGTCGCATGATTAATGAACACAATCGGGCTTATTTATAAACAGTTGATAAACCTATTTTAACTATTGAATGCTTTTTCTTCTTCGCTCAAACTGGATTTAAAATTCCTTCGATAGGGATAAAAAAATAAATAGTTAAAATAGTTTTATTAACTGCTTTCTTAGATATGCGCGAATATTCAAAATTGAAATGAAACCTCGGAGATTTAAAAATGTAATAATTAAACCAAATCCGCGGTGAAATCGTAAATAATACATTTATTTCAAAGCTTCATAAACTGTATGAATAACCCCGAATATTAATAAATACTAAGAGGAAAGTCACTAAGCGTTGTGAGCAAGCCTGATGTGAGCTGAAGGTATATTTTGTTTCATGTATACCTAATTTTCTGGGTCTGTACTATAAATCACCTAGGGTTCTCTGCGGCCGAAAGCGCTTTTTTGCTAATAAGAGTAGATTTTCACTCTTCACATTTTATTGGACATGGTTATTCCCTATGAGCATAAACTTGTTGTTTATACGAGTATTATGAAAGCAAAAACAAAGAGGGTTTTCGTTCTGTGAGTGAGATTACCTATTGAAAAGAGTGACATATAGATTTTGATCTATATGTCACTCTTTTCAATAGGCATCACTTACCATCAGGTGACAATATGTCTACTCGTTTGCCGGACCCAAAAAAAGGGAGATATTATTACGTGGGTGTATAAAAGCAGCATAACGTTTAGTGTAAATCACACAAACTAACACTGTAAAATTATTTCATTGTTAACAAAGCATTCGTTCTGTCTTTCACTCATGTAAAGTTATTATAGGAGAATTTAATTTTACTTGGGGTCTGTTTGTACCCCAGTATGATGGACTCGATAGTTTTTAGTCAAGAAGTGTGAAAAAAAGACATAATAAAGCATACATTAGGAATGCTCAATACTGGTATCAGAACAAAGAAATAGCGTTTCATTCGCTGAGATTTCTGGATGCCCAGTAGATCTTTCTTCCCATCCTTTGTGAAGGTTTTTCGTCTCTGCAACCCAAGTGTGAATGAACATCTATCATTGTATTCATTTACTACGTATGCCGTTTTCTCGTTTGCCGGCTCTATGCAATAATATATTGGGCTAACAAACTTAAACAACCAGTTAAATTGGTTACCAGCGGTGGTAAATGGTGACCATCGAATTGCGATGTATGATGACTAGCAAGCTATCGAGATCATCTCAAAACGTGATTTACAAGCGTTATAATTAAGTTTTTAATAAGCAATACAGTTGGAATATTTTTATATATTGTGCTTATGGGGTGCCAAGTAACCCCAATGTGAAAATGTTACTCTGACTGTACTGTGTACGTTTTATGTCCATATAGATAGTCCATGTAAATATATTTTTGTAAAATGTTACATTTTTAATTAATTGTAATGTTTTTAAAACAGAAATTTGTTTTATTTTACCCATTGTTCAAAAATAAAGATAGACCCTTCAGTACAATGGGAGAGTCAAAAGTAGAGCAAGAATAACCTTCTCCCATTTTACTGGTGGTAGGTCTCTCATATGTGAGAGGCTGCCTGGGTGGGTACCACCGCAATGCCTATTTCTCCCGTCAAACAGTAGTTTAAATGCACTGTTGTGTTTCGGATTGAAGGACATTGTAGCCAGAGTAACTACTGGACATATTGAGACTTAACATCTTATGTCTCAGGATGGCGAGCGCAGTGGAATGCCAAGCATTGCTTTGTAAATCAAGGTGTTGTTTGGTTTTGCTTCTGTTCATGAGCGGTCGCAAACATTTTTCACTACCAATCGGCTCCTATTCGTCAAGTTTAGATTAGTATATAGATTCATACATACATACTTTACTGGTGGTAGGTCTCTCATATGTGAGAGGCTACCTGGATGGGTACCACCGCAATGTCTATTTCTCCCGTCAAACAGCAGTTCAAATGCACTGTTGTGCTTCGGATTTAAGGACATTGTAGCCAGAGTAATTACTGGACATATTGAGACTTAACATCTTACGTCTCAGGATGGCGAGCGCAGTGGAATGCCAAGCATTGTTTTGTAATTCGAGGTGTTGTTTGATTTTGCTACTGTTCATGGGCGGTCGCATCGCTTACCATCAGGCGAACGGCATGCTCGTCTTGCGATTCACGGCAATAAAAAAAATTATATTATGCTTTTTTTTTTCAGAAAGGGTAGGCAGATGTGGCAGTACCCCCCATATTGCCTTGTATGTTCTGTCCCAGGGTATTTTAAGAAGCGAGCCTATCGCCATATCGGGTACAAATTCCTAGCTCCGGGCTGATAATAAATAGACATACATACATAAACTCACGCCTTGTTCCCAGAAGGGGTAGGCAGAGGTGCCAGGGCACCCACATTTCGCCTTGTATGTTCCGTCCCACAATGTGATAGGTGGCGAGCCTATCGCCATATCGATAATAAATAGAAAAATGCAATATTACTGCCCGACCCGGGATTCGAACCCGAGACCTGAACTTTGTAACTGTACCGTAGTACAACTACACCACTACACACACAGTAAACTATATTAGTAATTTAATATAGATACTTGTACATATAAAACTTTCGTCAAGCTTCATTAATAACAATTCGGCGCCTGTATGTCGCTTACCAATACCTGTAACTTGTAACTACAGGCGAAGGGTGGGCGGCGGCGCGGGGATCAATTTACATCACATTTAGTCACCCCGGAACTGTCGGCGTTTGCGCATGTCTCGGAATTTTGCGTAGACGTCGCGCGAGTGTCGATTTCGCGATGACTTTTATTACAGCAACATTGAGTCAAGAGATGTGCGTAGTTTCATGATTTATTGTGATAATGTTACCGCGAGAGTGATATTATGATTATTTTTTCGATTTGGTATACGCGTGTCTTGACTCTTGGCAGACAATGTTTATTGCCACGCAAAGACAGGGATTACGGCCAGTTTCGTCCTCCGACTGTAGTCAACCTAAGTTTAACTAGTATCTCGACCACGGTGCAAGAATATATTTTGGACTACATATTTATAACCCTTAGACGTTGCCCTTAGACAAGCATGGTTTAATTTAAGCAAATGCTATACTTGGATTGGAGATCCTTGCTCCATTGCCTTTACCATTCTAGGCGAGCTCAAGAATTTAGTGATAGTAACAGACAGCCATAGCCATTGTGTTGTGTTGTGCATTTTGGCGGGAACTAGCGGCGCGGCGAAGCGAGTCTACCCTGCATTAAAGAAACGGACCTTTTATGCGCACTCAGCTACGCTGACGGTACGCGCGTGATTCGGTCCGCGCGTACGGTCGGTCGAGCCGTCGGTCCAGCTCGTCGGTTGCGCGTACGTCGGTCGACCGACGAGCTATGAGATTGTGTGGATGCGTTCAGTGCTTCGCTGACGGAGCGACCGAACGTACACTCAGCCAAAAAAGCCTAGTCATTTTTTTGACAACTGTACACACGCGTCGCAGTTCGCCGTCAGCTTATCACTGAATGCATTTTCAGAACCGACGGTCAGCGCTGACGGTCAGGACGGACGGTCAGCGCTGACCGTCGGTCGAGCACTGTTTCCAGCCTTATATTGCCAGTCTCCGCGTAAGTTTTTATTAATATTATTCGCTGGGTGCGCGACGACAGCGCCAACTAGCGGTTGCAACTATCCTCCGAAATGTCAAATGCCCGGCTGTCATTACGACGAGTTATTTACAAACGAACAATTTTAATTAAATATTGTAATTTACATTTATTCCAATAACTATTCTAAATCTACTTTTTTATTTTTCGTCTAAAATGGCACAATCAATAGATTTCGCTTAGTACATTACGGATTTTTCATGGCTGTTGTCATGAGAAGTAAATAAAGAAATAAGCAAATTTCATCGATTAATGCATTTCATATAAATAGCAGACGATTATTTATGAGTGCTTGTGCTCTCAATAATCCATCCTTTTATGTATTTTCAGTTAAACATGGCCAAATTAATCATAAAAACAGGATTCCGACCAATCACACACGACATCATTTTCCAACCACAAACAACATTGAAAGGAAAACAATTAGTTTTAGCTCAACACGTGCAAGATGTGAAAGAAATTAAATATGAAGATGCTATGATCCACACCATTGAAGCACATGTTATTCGACAAACTTCAGTGACATCAACGCCATACAAAACATCCTTGAATGTTAGCAGTTGTTTACTGTTTTTGCAATTTTTGATGTAGTACGTAATATATTACACCATTAGTAGGTGTTAACGAAATAATTATTTTTTTACAGATTGATTCTAGCCGTCATATTACGAGTGCCAAATCTGATTGTGTGTACAATCAGAGCTGCAGGTGTAAACACATTGCGGCTCTGATACACTACATAAATCATGTTGAGAGCTTCTCCAACTTGCCTGTGGAAATTTGTAGAATTTTTTATTACTATTTCTGCCATTGTTTTTGCAATTAACTACGCAGCAAGCTTCGTGACTCATCTTTATTTACTAAAAACGTAAATCTCGCTAGTAAAAAGTGACAGCGTTCGCCACCGATAGTTCCTTTTTTGGCCATGACGCGCGCTGCGATCGTTTCGTGGTTCCCCCACCTTATACTTCGCACCCAGCGAATACGTGACGCAAGTCTACCCTGCATTAAAGAAACGGGATCTCTAAAATTGCGTGTTAACGCGTAAGTTTTTACTATTATTACTTCATATTTATACCAGTGTTTTTACACGCTTTTTATTAGCTTCACCTGTATGTTTGTATGTTTGTTTGTAACCGACTTCTTTGGGCGCGATTTTGACCCACTTTAAACGGCCAGATTTCGTTCAAATTTTGCACACTTGTCAAAGACCGATGACAATACAATAATTCGATTAAAATATATAATTATCCTGATTAGATTCGCTAGGATTCATTATTCTTATAATTGATGACCATTGCTACTGACCACTAGGTGGCGTATAGATGAACATAATTTGCTACTGACTAATAGATGGCGTGATCACGTCAATAATGCATGTTTGCACTATTCATCGCTAGATGGTGTTAACATTGTATTCTTCAAGTGTCAAATGTTACTACTGACCAACAGATGGCGTTATTGATTGGAAATACAGCTGTAGATGGATGTTTTTAGTCAAAACAATTAAATAATAGTTAAAAAAAACTAAAATACACGCTTTAATAAGATATACAACTAAAAAAGTAAAAATAATTGATACTGAATTTAAGATAAGTAAATGGAGTAAAATACATATATTTTATTGTTACAAAGCGTGGGGTGCAGGATGATAAGTAATTGTTGTAAACACCCCACGCTTTGTAACAATAAAATATATGTATTTTACTCCATTTACTTATCTTAAATTCAGTATCAATTATTTTATTTATTTATTTATTTATTTATTTATTCTTAACTGCACAAAAAAGGATAAACACTTAAATATATTACAAAAGAAAAAAAAGTACAGATGGCGGTCTTATCGCTCTAGGCGATTTCTTACAGACAACCTTTGGATGGATAGTAAGAAAAAGGAAAAGATGAGAGGGCAGTCTAGAAAAAAAGGATACAAGCTCCAATAAAATAATAATAGACGAATTATTTATAATTGGTATTTACAAAATATATGATACATAATTATATACATACATACATTACATACATTATAATTATATATATATTTCTACAGATATATATACATACATAGATAAATATACATATACTATAAATTACTTTTAGGTTCAAATGCAAGGAATTATACTTTTCATTTTGGCTGTTCAGAGAGAAAGGTAGTGATCTTTGACCATTTTTTTGAATGCAGTTAGTGTTTGAGCCTGTCTCACTTTAACTGGTAGTGCATTCCACAGTCGAACAGCTTGGACTGTAAACGACTGATCCATGAACTTCGTGGTATGCACTGGCATTCTCAACTTCAGGTTCTCCGACGACCTCAAGGACTTCGAATGTGTCTCATGGAGAAATAGAAAACGTTCTTTAAGATATGTAGGAGTGAGGGGATTAAACAAGATATTGTAAAGAAAATGAAGAATATGAGCATTCCGACGAAGTCGTATTTTTACTTTTTTAGTTGTATATCTTATTAAAGCGTGTATTTTAGTTTTTTTTAACTATTATTTAATTATAACAAAACCTAATTGGTGTGTTTCGGCTTTACGATACCTATACAAAATATACGTTAGAAGAATTCCTCACTGTAACATTATTACAATTGGATTGTGTATGAAAAATCCGCGATTGTAGAATTGTTTATTTAAATACATGAATTATTGCTGAATTTCAAAAATTCGTTATAAGAATAAAATTTCTTTCGTATAGAATTTCTCCACTCTCAATCGTATTCTCAATTGTAGAGGAGGCCCGTGCTCTGAAGTGGGACGTATACTATGGGCTTATATAGTACAATAATGTTTATTATGAAAAGCAATTCAAACTTCTGTTAAAATTTCAAAAATACTTTATTTACACTGAAAACTTACACTAAACTACGACGTATATAAATAATTGATAAACTTAAGTAGATAACATCTCGTATACAATTCAAAAGTCTGAGAAAAAAAAACACCATAATTACGAAAATATTTCTGTACAACATCCTATAATTAAACTTTATACTAGATCACCATATACATTTAAATTATTTTGCAAAAATTTTACATTAAAAACGAAAAATATGAAAAAAAAGAAAAATTGGATTTCGCCATAATATTTTAACTTCAGGTTGATTTAACACTATAAAATACAAAATAAAGGTTACGGCTACAGATTCCGAAGCATTTTAATATGGTTTTGGACAGAACTCCTGAATCATTCTTTGAATTATTATTTTTTTACAAATCCTTTGCTGTTAAATACGTATCTCTAAGGTCATGACTTTTAATATAAGTGGATAGTGGCTATGAAATCAAGCAGCAAAAAATGACACGATTTCTTAAGTCTTATAATTACTATCAGGAATATTTTTCGCTGATATAAATCAGTGTATCAAATCGATTTCAATCATTTTCAGTAGGTATAAATTGTCAATATTTGCTACAAACCACTTTTTATATGGCTGTATGATTCTTTCATGTAATCAAAATAAAAAAAATTGACCGAACTTAAATGTTATACAATTAAAAACACTTAAGACTAAAATAAAAAAAAAAACTACACCAATATTTACATATATCAGATAAAAAGATTTTTATCTAAAATATTCAGTATGATATGTATTTTTTATTCTAATTGATATTGACATGAGAATGGATGGAAACGTCGGTAGGGTCCACCTTACCGAATTTACACCAGAACGAAGCCCTAACAAGGGCTAGGTCAGAACATAGGGTCAGAAGTGATCAGTCGACGAGAATGGATGAAGCGAAAATGACATTTCAGGATCGGGTAAAGTGGAGATCTGCAGTTGCCTACCTTTAAAAGATACTGGCATGATGTTTATGTGTGTGAATTCGAATTTATTATAAAAATAATCATTACTATTGATATTATTTATTTAATTTAATTTTCCCTTTAAACGCCGTTTGGCAGAACTTTTAAAATGTATTACAAATTGTATTAGGGCCTTATTCATAGACAGTTAAAATATATTTTAGCTATCGAGTATTGTCCGTTTTGAACGACTTTTGAATGCAGTTTGAGCGAAAACAAAAAAAAATCTATAACTAAAATAGGCCATGAATAATTGCCATTATTGAAATAATGTAACAAAATATTTACAGTATTAACCTGAGATTCCCTATGAATTATACATTAGAAGAAACGTATTTGGCAAAATCTTTGGTTAAATTGGCGTAAATTATAGTAATTTTATTTATGGCGCAAGAGAGATTTACCTAATTGTAAGTGCAGTGAAACACAAATAGTTTCATAATAAACTGTCGAGAATGCATATATTAGCTACAAACTTGCATATCGACAAATTATTGCGGCATTGGCAAAATTCGGAAATATTTTTTATTATGACACAACAGTGTGACCCGAAGGCCATACATACCCAAATTTTTTAAGTGAATTGAAATGCAAATTGTTTAACTACACAGTGTTCAAAAATACATAAATAAATAAATGCAAACTTGTATGTCGACAAAAATTTTGCGGCCTATTTAAAACTAGATGTCTTAATGTAATGTATTCCAAATCTATCTTCACAACACGAGCCTTTCGCTTTAAAATTAAAGCACTATTATTTGGAATCAATTACTAAACATTGGTAACCTTTAATAAAACCGGAAAAGCGTTATTACATTTCCCGCGCAAAAGTCTTTTTACCAATGTCAAATTTAAAAATGGAATGTTCAAAACTTTTTACCTTCTAGGTTAGGTTATATTTATTTTGTGTTTATCTGTGAAGGCTGCGCTTCCATGGCGGTTTCTACGGCTATTTTCTTCACTTTAGCGCATATTTTTTGCCGTCTCCTCTCGAACATGATGATGAGACAGATGCCAGAGGTTATGAGGGCTACTACGGAGAACACACTGAGTCCTAACCGCATTGCTACTGTTGAGTACGTTCCGTGGTAGACTAGAGATCGTAGGCTTTTCGGTAGCTCTTCTATTCCCTGAAAAGATATAGGTATTTTTTTAATTAAATGCCTATGTAATAGGTAATTTAATAAGTCGAAAGGGAGCGAGCCCATCGCCATATTGGGTATAAATTACTGACCCCGGGGCTCGGGGTGATAATGAACAGAAACATCCAAAATGACTTGGCCTAACTCGGAATTCGAATCCGCGACCTCAGCTTTGTAATCGTACCGTAGAACAATTACGCCACCGGGACAGTATAATTTAAATGTAAACTAACAATACAATACAGAGAGTTAATTTCAGAATTAAATTCAACAACAAAAAAGTTTTATGCTATTCGATAACAGATGGCGACACTTACAATTTCGATCCAAGCCACCGGCAGTATTATGTTGGGTTCCAACCGCCTCAATACAGAGAAACTCGACGTTTTCCTCACTTGAATGTTAATTTGAAGGCTGAAACAATACAATTGCATGTCATCTACGATTTTTTTCGCTCGAAATTGTAGAGAAGGCCCATACCCTGCAGTGAGACGTATATGGGCTGACACACTGCAGTAAACATACATAAGAAAAGCTAATACTAAATTCTTACCTAGACTTTCCGTTAAGCGCGAAGCCCAATGTAGGATGGAAGTCGACATAGGAGCTGTGTAGCTCAGGGTCGGGGTTCAATCCCGATACGTCCTCACGCAGATGAGGATCGCCCAGGTAGAAATGTGGGAAGGAAACCAAGGCTGGAGCTCCTGTTGATGAAAAAAATATTAATTTGTTTATCATTCTTTGCATATTTTAGTGGTGGTCTCATATGTGAGAGGACGTCTGGGTTGCTACTACTGCCATGACTATTTCTCCCGCAAAACAGCAGTGTAAATGCACTGTTGTGTTCCGGTTTGAAAGACATTGTAGCCAGAGTAACTACTGGACATATTGAGATTTAACATCTTATGTCTCAGGATGGCGAGCGCAGTGGAAAGCCAAACATTGCTTTGTAATTTAAGGTGTTGTTTGGTTTTGCTACTGTTCGTTGTGTGTGTTCCTGTTAGGCGAAGGGCATGCTCGGCATTCTGATATAATATTTTAAATAAGAATCTTATATTAAAACATTAAAATGTATCTGCCATCTACATCATAATTAGGTTGAATGTGTGTTAAACACAATTAATCTATGTATTTCATCTAAACTCGCAATATATGTAAAACACCAGTATGTACTCACAGACAAATCAAGCAATTAGTTTTGTGAGACTAATTGTATTATTTTGTTACTTTCTCTTAAATATAATAATATTGTTAGAATTAAAGTGACCTAATCAAAAAAAAATTGGCTTTTAATCATATTTTGGCTCAAAATGACCTATCGACCCGTTATTAAAGAAGGACCTATTAACGCATGAAAGGCAGAAATATGTACAAATCGGTCTTCTAGATGTGTCTTCCATAAGTACAAAATTTCTTATGTTATGTTACAAATATTTAATGAACGTTTCCCAAAAAATATTTTCGAATCCCAGGGCACACCTCTGACTTTTCAGAGTCATGTGTGTATTGATAGTCAATCACCACGCACTAAAACGGTGAAGGAAAACATCGTGAGGAAACCTGCATACCATAGCGATTTATAAGAATTTCTATGGTATGTAAGTCCGCCAACCCGCACTAGGCCAGCGTGGTGGACTATATGGCCTGACCACTCTCAATATTAATCTCGATTGTAGAGAAGGCCCGTGCCCTGCAGTGGGATTTATATGGGCTGGTATTAATTATCAAGGTGCGTTAATAAATAAATTAAAAGAGAAAATAAAATCACATACCCATAGTACAATCGGTGACGTTAATAACACCGCGTGGGGGGCAGGTCCCCGAGTCGATCTCGCAGTAGCACTGATTCGACGGGTTATTAGAGGGGTCGTCGAAAACGTTCAGCGGCATCTTGTAACGTAGTAATTGTATTCCATCTTCTATCTGAAAAAAGAAACAAATAAATAACATCCAACAGTCACATACATAGTTCTGACCCCACATTAAGATCGAGTCCTGTGTCGTGTATCAGGAACTACGAGAGACTTTTCGCTCTCACAAACACCCAGGCAACAAATATACATATGTGGTTCACACAAATATTTGTTCCAGTGCGGGGATCGAACCCGCAGCTTCTCGTTTCACAACCGGCGTCCAACCAATTGCATCACGGAGGCTGTCTAAAATAAAAACTATTTATTATATTCAATACACCCATGACTCCGAAAAGTTCATGACAAAACCAAATACACATTGAATTACAAAGCAACCCTTGGAAACCCACTCCGCTCGATAGTGTTGGAATTAATAGCATTCACAAATAGCATGTGAAGTCGCTAATAACATTTCACAAATTATATAAATAAGCTAAATATTGTCTTTTGCGATTGTGATTCACAAAGCCGATCGGCTATTATTTTTATACGATCCCGTGTAATCTATACGAGTGATTCATTTACGAATTCATTTAAAGAAAATAGTGAACAGTCAGTTTTGTACAAGTACTTTTAGATGTGAAAAATGGTTATAATATATGGTACTTGTGTGTTTAAAAATTCTGTGGGGCCAATTAGCAATAGCAGAAATATAGCATTGTTAAAGCTTCAAAAATAACAAGGTGGTGATGTTAATTTGAAATAGCAATAATTCCCATTAATAGCGCTCGCCATCCTGAGACATATGTTAAGTCTCAATATGTCCAGTAGTTACTCTGGCTACAATGTCCTTCAAATGGAAACACAAAGTGCATTTACACTACTGTTTGGCGGGAGAAATAGGTGGCCTCTCACATATGAGAGACCTACCAGTAAACCACCTCATACTTACTTCAACATCCTTTTCATAGATGAAGGGTAGTCGGCGACACAACTGCGGGAAGAATACGTGTAAAGTCTGCCTTCTGTCCAGAAGCGATGGCGGGAATATGGACCCGTCTGATGACTCCAAACTAGAATACAAATGAACACATGAATAATCTGTAATTCATACATAATTTTCTAGGTATCTATAATATAGAGGGAGCGCTGGGACTTCAAAAACGTAGATAATAATGGTGCCGGGTCACCTTATTCTGCCCTCCTATTGGATATTTGACCTACTTCTTCAGAGAAAAGGCGTGAAAACTCAAAACTCAAAAGTGAAACTGTATAAAATTATTATCTATTTATGTGTTAAAACTTAGTCACGCTTTTTTTAATGACGATGTGCGCGCGTTTTAAAAATATTACTCGCATAATTTTTCCAAGCGTTCCAAAAGACGCATTAAGTTGAAAATATACACGCGATATCAGAAATATATGAGCAAAACTGCGAAGCTAATTTTTTTATCAAGTACACAAATGTTTTTTTTAATTCCGCGTAATAATTAATGAAGGCTAATTACTTCCTTAAACATGCTCTAAATCTTTATCTTGGTAATATTGGATTGGTAATCTGTACTAGTATAAGTATAAAGCTGATGAATTTGTTTGTTACCTCTAATCTCTGAAATTATAATTTCGAATTGAAAAGATATTTTTGTGTTGGATAGGTCATTTATTGAAGAATGCTAAAGGCATTATATATCATCACGCTATGACCTATAAGGGAAGCAGTAGTGCAAAATCTAGAAAATACGAGGAAATTTATTTCGTTTTTCGTGGTCCTATTGGTCTCAAAATCGATATCTGAGGGATCTTTTGCTATACATTCTAAATTGATAGTTGGAATTGTTCATTTTGGCCGCCATTTTGCATCTAATCTAGCAAACACTAAGAAATTTTATTCTTTTTTGTGATCCGATTGGTCTCAAAATCGATATCTGAGATCCTTTGCTATAAATTCTAAATTGATAGTCGGAATTGTTCATTTTGGGCGCCATTTTGTATCTGTACCGGGCGGAGCCAGGTCGTACCGCTAGTACAATATAAAGATCATTCGGTACGTATGTTTGTCAATTTTTACAATGTTACATGCAGATAAGAGTTGCCCGTCCCGTTATCTGTAGTAGATAACTTTTGAACTGTAGATAATGATGAAAAAATAATATATTCATTCATGTATATGTTGTATGGTACTCGTTTGGTTTATAAGACTTGATATATCTGTGGTGTGCCAACCCGCACTAGGCTAGCGTGGTGGACTATATGGCCTAATCACTTTCAATCGTACTCTCGATTGTAGAGAAGGCCCGTGCCCTGCAGTGGCACTGATACAGAACCTACTCCAAAACGTTTGTACTTACAGTAAAATTCACATCTTTTATGTAAGATTCTAATAGTGAAATATTTTTTTTAAATCGGTCTAGTAGTTTCAAAGCTTAACTATGCAAACAAACAATAAATTATTCCTCTTTATAATATTAGTTTGGATTTCCATAGAGCTATACTGTACTGTACTGTATCAGCCCGTACACGTCCCACTGCAGGGCACGGGCCTCCTCTACAATTGAGAGTACGATTGAGAGTGGTTAGGCCATATAGTCCACCATGCTGGCCTAATGCGGGTTGGCGGACTTACATACCATATAAATTCTTATAAATCGCTACGGTATGCAGGTTTCCTCACGATGTTTTCCTTCACCGTTTGAGTGCGTGGTGATTGACCATCAATGTACTATCACTTTTATTGATTTTGCATGATAATTATCTTTTTTATTTTAGACATCCTATGAAAATGAAAATAAAAAAATAATAATTAAGAAATAGTAATTTTACATAAGAAGAATATTGGGTCCTGTCCTTCCGCCGCGGTGTGAAGAGGCACCTTAGCAGGCCGGCATAATTGTCTCCATTGGCATGGGACTGCCGTCCAATGCCAATGGATACTCTGCCTGGGCGGCATTGACACTTTCCATCAGGTGCAATGCCGCCACAATGCCAGGTCAGTATAAAAAAAAAAAAAAAAATTGCAGGTGTTCTCAAATTAGGCTTCGCCTGTGTCTTGAGAAACCAGTTAAATATTTTTTTATTACAATAATTGAGTGTGTGAGTGTGAGAAAGTGCTTAGTGTGTATCAATGTATGTGTGTGTGTGTTACGTGTGTATGTGGGTGTTTTCGAGTGAGCATTAGTAACTATTATTATGTATAAGTATGTATAAATAGCTGTTATATGATATATTTGATCGTTATTTACCGGCACAGTTTAATACGTGTATGTACTATGTACACAGGTTTCCTCACGATGTTTTACTTCACTATTATCTATATGTACCATTATTATTTACCTGTTACAATCCGAACTGCTCCAGTAAGGCAAATGATCTTTCCCGTCTACAGCTTCTATTATATTCATCTTGTCTTTATCATTTTCTCCGGAGTTGATCGTGAATTTTTCTGATAGGGTGCCATTTTTCTGTAAATAAATACGTAATTATTAAAAATATAGCCTAGGTGTGGGTGGTATATTGATTACTGTACAATTAAAATATGGGTTCGAATCTCGGGTTGGTCAAAGATAATTAGGATTATTCGATTATTAGTTTGGGAGTCAGAAAGGAAAATGCCCATTCATGGTATCGGTAAAAATATCGTTGATACCGCTTAAAAATCATATATTTTTTTCCTTGTTGGTCCTTAAATTTTGTCCTGTTATACCCGGTCGATAGATTTTTATAAAATACAGCAATTATTGTCTCTATCTCTATCTCTAAATTTCTATGGTATGTAAGTCCGCCAACCCGCACTAGGCCAGCGTGGTGGACTATATGGCCTAACCACTCTCAATCGTACTGTCGATTGTAGAGGAGGCCCGTGCCCTGCAGTAGGACGAATATGGGCTGATACGATACAATTATTGTCACATTTTACATGTTGTTCGAATAGCCGAAGACGAAAAAATAATTATTTAAATTCAGTTTAATTTCACCAAGAACTCCGGCCCTGGGTCGCAATTATGTTTAAATTTATAGAAAAATATATATTTTTGCCTACACAAAATAGTATGTTTCATTGAGGGACTCAAATCTTTGCAGCGATACTAAGTTTCATAATTAGTCATATCCTTTATGCCCAATATTTCGACGATATTCTCCCCCCTACTCGGTCCCCTCCCGATTTCATGGTTCGGCAACACATTCAGGTGACATGTAGGCTTTAAAAAATATATTAGTAATACTTACACTTGCTAAAAGGCCGAATTTTTCGAATTTCCACTCGCCCAGAAATCTCAGGAATGGTTTTGCTGTGTCGATTATGCTGTCGTCATAACCCCATAGGAAACTGAAAAATAAAACAAATAGGTTGATATTGACATATTGTTATCCCTATTTTGTGGCATATGTTTCTAATCACCCCAATTATTAAAGCAGTGCTTTTTTTAATTTCGTACCATTTTTCATTGGGCCCTACTATATCTAAACGAAGTTCGAAACTTCGGATGATCGAAGTTTGTGACGATACGAATGTGCCTCTGTAAATGTTCGTATTGCCGATATATTGGAATCATTCATTCTTCGATCCGAAGATTTGAATTTCGTGTTACAGAGTAGGTTTCGAAACGAAAAACGTTACGAAGATTCGAATTTCGGATTTATATAGTAGGGTCCATGGGATGGTTAGGAACATAGTTTAAATTATTGTTCTTATCTCGTCAACATTACACAATGCTTTAGCTGAAGATCAATAAAATAACCTTTGTTGGTACGACAAATGAAACTTGCAAAATATCTTTCACTTTACTGTATTCTACTGTGTACAAGGGCGGATCCAGGGGGGAGGTCATGGGGGTCATGACCCCACACTGGGCTGGCTCCAGATTGACAAAATGTATTAATTATCTTGTTGATAAAATTTATAAGCACAAATAATTCTTTGTATGTCGATAAAGTAAAAAAGAATGTGCGTGTTCACCAATCACGGCTGTAACAAATTTTAAAAAGTGATTATTACGAATTGGAGTATCAAAATCGGATCCAGTGTTCTGACATGAACTATATGATCCCCCTGGCGTAAAAGCTGGATCCGCCTTTGACTGTATACTGTATTGTATAAGAACGTGACATACTCCAATACAAACACAATCAATTACTTATCAACGTGATTGGATCAATCCATTGGCTTAAGTAATTAGTTTCAGAAGAAACCTAGGCTACCTACAGACTGCAGTACCTAGCTTTTATCAATATAAGACGTATAGAGATAACATGTCCATGGGTTAATGCATCAGAATTTACATGAAATGATTTTATTAATTATATAGGTAATTAATTAGAACTAATCGCTACAAGTAGAAATGCAGATTATAAATTAGCTATAGGTATTAGGTACCTTGGTTATATCATGAATTCTCAATTCATCTGTAACTAGAATGAATTTTACTGTAAGAGTGAATAGGGTAGGGTAAGGTACTAACTAGACAATGATCGATTTATTTTTAATTAAAAAACCCATTAAAATGAAACATATTGAGACTAGTGACGTCACTAGTTTTGTTTTACATCCCTTTGGGCCTTATTAATAAACTCGGATGAGCAAGAGATTAAATTTTAGTCCAAACTTTTAAAATTCACTAATTTATTTTGACCGTTCTTTTTACTTTTAAAATCAGTGGATTGCCATAACAGGATTATCATGTTAGGCTGAAGAATATAGATTTTAATTAATATAGTCATTACTATCTAGCTATTCATAATAATAGATTGAATTCTCTAGCCCAATGCCTAAAGTTAATCCTTCGCTCACCCGAGTTTATTAATGAGGCCCTTTTTGTGTTTCATGCTGTTTTTTGGATTTGCTACTGTTCATTAGCGGTATCGCTTACCATCAGACGAATTACATGTTTGTCCCTCCAATCTTTGCAATAAAAAATACAGTTAAAAGATTAACACAAGCCGAGAAAATATTCAACGCCCGTTTCTCTCCTGTCTTTCTCATAACTTGATTTCTTTGTAATAAAAGACTTTTACCCCCGAATACTGAAATAAATAAGAAGTTGCTCTTAACAGCGCACGGCCCGCTTAGCCAGTACATTTAATCGGGATTAACGTAGTTAACCGCAACTTCTATTTAGGTAGCGTTTCAGTATTCGGGCGTTAGTGTTCTTATTTACTTGTGAACTGGTAGCTTGACGAACGCCTCTGGGTGATTGGACCACCGGAACGCTGAATCCAGGGGATATTGCATCAAGGTGTTGAGATGAGTCACTGCTTTGGAGACGACGCCCTGTGGACAAATCAAATTAGGTTATATGATCTGTACTGTATCAATTCATAATTGCAGGATTTCGATAGAAACAATAGTTTCGTTGAGAAATACCAAATTGTTCGACAACAAATTAACTAAACTTATAATATAAAAAGGAATGATTTGATTGTTTGTTCGCATTGAATAGGCTACGAAACTACTGGACCGATTTGAAAAATTATTTCACCATTAAAATCCTACTTTATCTCTGATGAACAAGGGCGATAGAATATTGAAACAAAAAAATGTATTTGCTACCAGGCGGAGCTGGGCCGGGACCCTAGTTGGTTATAAATTTTATAATGATATGCTCTGATTTACGGCCGATGCCAATAATCAATCGAAAAAATTAGATTGAAGTCAATCTGGATTGTTTTCTACTTTTCGATTTGTCATTTACCATGTTGCCATAGTTTTTTCACTACTGAGATTGATTATTGGCAATATAGTATCAGAAAAAAGATAGAGCTGTCAATCTCAAACCGCAAATTTTGGATTGAGATTGTTTATTGGCAGCGGCTGTTAAACCAACTTGTAATATATCACTAAGTTGTAAACTGGTTTTGAAAAGAGCAACACTAGAGTTTCTTGTCCGTTCTTCTCTACTGAAAACCGCTTTCCGAAACGCATGTTAGAATAAAAAATGACTGAATCTAAATTATGTTTACAATTTTATGGATAGAAAAAATATTTTAATTGCATTTTCACCACTGCCTTAAAACTTTACACATAGAAAATCTTATTAATCTCTGTGGTATGTAAGTTTCTAAAGTTTCTTCAATGTGTAAAGGTGGACTCAACCTTTTTTATACCAGTTAATCCTCGATCAAATATTATATTATACTAGACTGTGTACTAGATACAGGGTCCGGAACAAAATCACACGACAAAAGTGACCGAGGTTGCTTTTACTTATACATTTACTAAAATCAAATAAGAGCACACGCTCATTTGTGCTCTTATTGCTCTTGCCGATTTTTAGGCCGTGACTTATTATCTAGAGTATATTTGATCGAAGCATTCAACCTTTGCTTAAGTAGAGATAAGACAATGTTTTAGTTAAAATGATAAATAAATAAAATAATTTACACAGAATTCATCTCTAAACCACTTTTATGACGACTAACAGCCGCTGCCAATAAACAAACCCAATCCAAAATTTGCCGTTTTAGATTGACAGCTCAATCGTTTTTCTGATACTATATTGCCAATAATCAACCTCAGTAGTGAATAAACTATGGCAACATGACAGGAGACCAATCGAAAAGTAGAAAACAATTGACAACAAAACAGATTGACTTCAATCTAATTTTTTTCGATTGATTATTGGCATCGGCCGAAAGTAGATAGCCATTTGACACGCTTAGTTTTCATACATTTGAAGGAACTGATGTCATCTATTTAGATTGATGTGAGTTCTTAGTATTATCAATCAGGGGGTTTTTCTAACGAAAGGTACTGGAATTTATTTACTGTTGTCAAATGTCAACTCTTATCAATTATGTAAAAGGGGAAGAAACTGATTTGTTTAGAAATATTGCATCTAGTGGTACCAAAGTACCGGACGACTAGTCGATCAGGATCGAAAATTTTGAAACCTTAGGATGGCGAGCGCATTGTAACGCCAACCATTGGTTTGTAATTCAAGATGTTTTGTTTTGCTACTGTTTATAAGAGGTCGTATTACTTACCATCAGGTGAACGGCATGCTCGTCTCGCCATTCATTGCAATAAAAAAATATATTTTCCAAATAAATTAAGTCATAACGCCACTTACCAATAAAGGTAGATTCGGTACTATAACCTTGTCGAAATGCGCTCCAACTGACTTCTCAGGGATGTATCGAAAATGATTGCGCTCTTGAAATGTTATTCTGTCGTTGTCGAAAACCACGTTGACCCTCTCCAATTCTTGTCTGTAGGAAGAAATAAAATTATTAAATCTATTCTATTACACCTATAAATTAAATTGAAGAGTTTGTGTGTTTGGACTCTGAAATCTCTGGAAATGCTGGTTGGAATTTAAAATTTATTTTCATGTTAAATACCCTATTTATCGAGGAAGGTTAGTCAACTTACCATAAACTTTTCTTTCTTTTCTTTTTCAGTCAATAGGAGCGGAACATTAACGAGAACATTATTTAAAAACGGTTTCCCCGGTAAAAAGTATCTGAACCCAGGCGAAGCTGGGTAAGGCATAATATAATTTTTTAAATTTTATGGTATGTAAAGTTCGCCAACCCGTACTAGGCCAGCGTGTTGTGGGATCGGGACTATGCATGTGACTGTTTTGTGTATTTATCTTTCCAAGCATTGCTTAACCAACTAGACTACTGGGTCTAAATTATCTATTGTAACATTCGATAACATCCACAGTAAATGTCTGAGCTCTTATCTTAATATTTCCTGTTTTTATTTACAAGTCGATCTCATTAAATTATTTATGTAGCCCTTAACAGGTTAAGGGCGGTATTTATAATTAATATCAGAGTATTTTTAACTACCTCAGTGGCGCAGTTGTAATGAAATGAAAATAATTTATTGAATCCATTAAAATGTTCAACATCATTAAGATTCAATCATTTTTTTATCTACCATCCGGTTCGGAAAACGGTTTTCACTAGAGAAGAACGGGCAAGAAACTCTAGTGTTGCTCTTTTCAAAACCAGTTTACAATGTAGTGAATTATTACAAAATTTACAAGTTGGTTTAAATCAGAGCAGTTTAATAATAATTTGTTGTAAATTGTAGTACGGTACAGTTACAAAGCTGAGGTTTCGGGTTCGAATCCCTAAGTCAGGAATTTGTGCCTTATATGGCGATAGGCTCGCCCCCTATCACATCGTGGGATGGAACATATTAGAAATGTGAGTGTCCTGGCATCTCTGCCTACACCTTCTGGGAATAAGGCGTGAGTTTATGTATATTATAACGAACTGTATATTATAGAGACCCGTTTTAAAAGCTATTTGAGTTATCGAATGTTTTGTATCTTTTGAACGACTTCTGAATTCAGTTTGATTGAAGAAGACAAGAAAAAATAAATTGGGGGTTGGCGGAATTTACATCTATCCATCAGCCAAAGGAAGTCCACTGCTGAACATAGGCCTCCCCCAATGATTTTCACAGAGACCTGTTGGAAGCAGCCTGCATCCAGCGACGTCCCGCGACCATTACCAGGTCGTCTGACCACCTTGTGGGTGGACGTCCTACGCTGCGTGAATTTAATTTACATAATGCAAAGAATCTTATCAATTCTTATGTTATGTAAGTTTCCTCACGATGTTTTGCTGCATGTTTCTTTTATTTTATAGCATAGGCAAATGAATAAACAGTTCACCTGATTGTAATTGATCACGCCCATTAAAATTCAAAACCCTAAATAATGATGATGGATGAAAACCGCTAAATCATCATTACATAGTATAAAACAAAGTCGCTTTCTCTGTCCCTATGTCCCTTTGTATGCTTAAATCTTTAAAACTACGCAACGGATTTTGATGCGGTTTTTTAATACATAGAGTGATTCAAGAGGAAAGTTTATATGTATAATATGTTGTACATATTATTGTACAGAAATCTATTTGTACCCGGGCGAAGCTGGGCCGGTTCGCTAGTTAGAAATAAATGGGTAAATTTTGTTAAGATAAATAACACGTTTTACTGTCTTATTTTTTCATTTACAGTAAACCTTGATCATTCTTAAAAAAAGTTTTGTGAGTCAATACCAATTAGTTGAATAATATAATTAGTAGGTCTCTGAGCCGTATTAGCTCAGGGCTCCACAATTGACAGCATCCGTGGCGCAGTTGGTAAGACGCTGACTGTGAAACGAGAGGCCGCGGGTTCGATCCCCGCACCGGGACAAATGTTTATGAGGCCCACAAGTATTTGTCTCGGGTCTGGGTGCTTGTGAGACTGAAAAGTCTCTCGTAGTTTCTGATACCCACGACACAAGACTTAATTGATCTTAATGTGGGATCAGGACTATGTATGTGACTGTTGGGTGTATTTTTTTTTTATTATTATTATTTATTCATTTCACGTACGTGGTGGCCTGTTGGTAAACGGACTAGTCGCGGCTGCCAACATGTTCACGGTGGTCGCGGGTTCGAATCCCAGGGCACACCTCTGACTTTTCGGAGTCATGTGTGTATTGATAGTCAATCACCACGCACTAAAACGGTGAAGGAAAACATCGTGAGGAAACCTGCATACCATAGCGATTTATAAGAATTTATATGGTATGTAAGTCCGCTAACCCGCACTAGGCCAGTGTGGTGGACTATATGGCCTAACCACTCTCAATCGTACCCTTGATTGTAGAGTAGGCCCGTGCCCTGCAGTGGGACGTATATGGGCTGATACAGATACAGATTCATTTCACAGTCCACTACTGATTGTGGGTATATTTGGGGATTCCGAGTGAACTATTAGACTTCCTAAGCCTATGAATGGCTAAAAAGACAGCAAATGACACGGGATTTCCACAATGTATATTGTTTAGTCTCCAGTACGCGTTCTCTGAATATAGGTTATCTAAGGAACTTTGCACTGTGTGGCAACACATCGTATATTACTTATTGTGCACGCATGCTTATAATTGAGTATTGGTTTGATTATTGAAATCATTTTTAATTGTTTAAAACTACTCTTGGGTAATGAGAATTCTCCGAACATATGAAATTTTCACTCGGATTTTTTTTATTCGAAATTTGAAATTTTATTCAATTCCGGGGTGAATCGAAACTAAGGGACGAATAGAAATAAACTGGATCTCTAGTTTAACAACCAATTTGATTAACTTTTATTACAATTAGGGATAAGGAATGATTTAAGACTCTTTTTGTAAAACAATCGACTCTGAGATTTAAAGCCCATTGTGAATTTGGACTTTGAAAGCTCAGAAATAAATATTTTTCATTTTGTTTGTTTGCGAAAAAGGAGAATGCCTATTCATAGTATCGGTAAAACAACACACAGCTTATAAATTAATTAACTTGAACGTTTTCTTGTTTAACCCGAGCGACACATGTTCATAAACAAAAATTAATTATCATCACATATTACATCTTGAACCTTCACTTGTTGCCGAAGCCAAAAAAATAATTATCATCAAGTTAATTTCACCTCGAACATTTTGAAAGTATGTATTTTTCCCTACACAAAAAAGTAGGTTTCATCTAGGGACAAATATCTTTGCATCAATCGATACTAACTTACTAATTTTCATAATAAAATAGGCATTATCCTTTGAAACTACAAATAAAGTTTTAAAAATATCTATTTAACGCATTGTTTGAGAATTTTGAGATATATTTTTATAACACAAACCACGCGTATTTATGATCACAATCTAATAAGTATGTAAAATTTACTCTGTGATCTTATAGTAACAATATGCCAATGTAAAATATGAAGATAAAAAACTATTCTTGTTTCTACAACAGCGCTCTCGGCGACAGAACATCGTAACTGACACCTCAATGTTTTGATTCCTAGGTAATTCCAAAGATCCCTCACTATCTAGATGACGTGAAATACATACGTGAGAGATTTACCGGATCTTGTCTACGTGTGACGCTGGCCATAGACAAGCGACCACCTTTACGTAAACAAACATGGACTACAAACTGTACGTAATATTGACGTCATTTACTACTGGTATCTATGATAAAAATCACATTTGGTATATTCATGTATGAACTAAAACGGTGAAGGAAAACATCATGAGGAAACCTGCATACCATAGCGATTCATAAGAATTTCTATGGTATGTAAGTCTGCCAACCCGCACTAGGCCAGCGTGGTGGACTATATGGCCTAACCACTCTCAATCGTATTCTCGATTGTAGAGTAGGCCCGTGCCCTGCAGTGGGACGTATATGGGCTGATACAGACAGACAGATATTCATGTATACAGAAGCTCACGCCTTTTACTCTCAAGGGGTAGGCAGAATTGCTACCAAGACAACGCTGAGGTAAAGGGAAAGTAGTTTAAGGGTTACTCTACCAAACGATACGAACTTCGATTGTTCGGATGTTCGACGGCCGGAGTAAGATATCAGATTTCCACTTCTAAAAATCAATACTATTCTCTATTATACAGGGTATATCAAGACTGCTACCGAAAACGAAGCTGGGTGGTAGTTTAAGAGACTTCAGACACAATGCAATAGAAAATGTTGCAAAAAAAAACTACGATTATTTTGACGTGACAACGTCTTAAATTAGGTTGCGGCTGGGAGTCACTTATGAAAAAGTGTAACGCCCGGTAACGTTACGATGAGTCACCGAACGAGAGAGAGGCCCGCCGAATGCCTTGCGTCTCTCTCCCACTCAACTATGATCGGTCTGCCGCGCGCGCAGCACTAGAGAATTAGGCGCATTGAATCGGCGCATGCTTGTGTCTCTGTCTTTGTCTTTCTCGAACGTTCTTGGCGTTGGAAAAACAAGAAAGCGTCACAATACAAGTTCACACGTGTGGTTAAAGTATCGTCAGCTGTGTCTGTAGTGAAAATATGGAGTGCTTAGATTCGTCATTACATGTACAATGTTATAGTAAACAAAATATATTTCTATAGTTAAAATTTGTGCAATTCTTATTTTCATTCAATTCCTTGTTCCTATTGTGCAATTTAATTATATTCATATCAATAAATATTCTACCGAGAAAAAGACGTTGTCACGTAAAATCTTCGCCCGTAAAACCGACTTTTTTGTTATTTTTTTCCTTTGGTCGTATTTGGGTGGTAAATATATTTTTATCCTAAAATAATAGTGTATACCATTTTATTTATAAATACTCTAAGGTATAAAAGAGTTTAAATCATTATTTCAGCAAAAACTAAGGATTTACCACCCAAAAATGATGATATTTAAAAAACCATAAAAAAAATTGTCTCGTTTCTTTGCGAAATTCGTAGTTGCATTGTGTTTGTAGTCACTAAAAGTACCACCCGGCTTCGTTTTCGGTAGAGGTCTTGATATACCCTGTATGTACTTATCATTTTCTCCGAACTTAGTCTATGGTTGCAACGTACGATAGAGGAATCCAACATTTTATGGAGTATCTAGGCGCATTAGTGAAGTTTTACGTACGGCGTCCGAACATTCTTATCGTTTTTATAGAGTGATCCCCCAAGAAACCCACATTTCGCCTTGCGTGACCTACGATGTTATAGGAGGCGAGCCTATCGCCATATCAGTCACTAATTACTAACTTCGGACTGATAATGAAAAGAAAAAGCAGCCTCCGTGATGTAGTTGGTTATACGATGGCTGTAAAACTTGTGGCCGTGGGTTCGATCCCCACACCGATATAAATATTTGTGTGAACCACAAGTATTTCTTCCGGGTCTGGGTGTTTGTGAGACCGAAAAGTCTCTCGGAATTCCTTATACACGACACAAGGCTCGATCTTAGTGGGGTCAGGACTATGTATGACTGTTAGGTGTATTTATTTATTAGTTAAAAATTTAATTTCGAAGTGTTTTGTTTTCCCTTTTTTTGGTACTTTTATATCAGCACACAATCGCCCCTGCATGGGACTTCACTCCAATATAGGGTTCAATTGACAGGGGTTGGCCATAGTCCTCTTAGTAAAAATAACAGGTGTATGTTTTTTATAGCATGAATGGCGAGACGAGCTTTTCATTCGCATGATTGTAATCGATACGACCGCTCAAGGGAAGTAGCAAAACCAAATGAAATGAAATGAAATGAAAATATTTATTGAATCCATAAAATGTCATACACTTTTTAGATTCAGTCATTTTTTTTTCCACTACCACCCAGTTCACAAGGCTGTTTTTGCCAGAGAAGAACGGGCAAGAAACTCTAGCGTTGCTCTTTTCAAAATAAGTTTACAATACAGTGATCATACAGGAGTTGAAATTCAGAGCAGTTCATAAGTTATTCATAATAATAATTATATTGTAAGGCTGAGTTAAGTGTGGTCGCCCTGACCGCGGAATCGGTATACACTGTTCAGCAAAAGCAATGAAAGGCAATAAAAAAAATAAAAAAGAAAAACACAGTAATTAATATTATCATCATAAGCAAACGTTATGAATTACAAAGCTATGCTTGACTTTCTACTGCGCTTGTCATCCTGAGACATAATATGTTAAGTCTCAGTATGTCCATGTATATTTTAGCAGTTCGATAAGACATTATCGAAGAAAATACTTTTGGTAGGTATTAATTAATTTTTTACACTGTTTTGTAAACACGATTCAATTTCTAATTGATAATTTTAATTTTGTTTATAATATTAAGGCACCTTGATACTTCTAGGTTTATTAACATTATCTTTAAAAAAATTCTTACAATGTCTGTAATGTCAAATCACCTCATAATATTTTACAACTAACCACAACTCTACAATCGACAGTTCCATTGAGAAAGGTTAGGCCACCACAATTAGGGCCAGGGGAACTTCACGAAAATAATCTTGTATATAAATACACCCAACAGTCACATACATATTCCTGACCCCACACTAAGATGGAGTCATGTGTCGTGTATCAGAAACTACGAGAGACTTTTCGGTTTCACAAACACCCAGTGCCGAGACCGATAAGTCTCTCGTAGTTCCTGGTACACGACACAAGACTCGATCTTAGTTTGGAGTCAGGACTATGTATGTTGGGTGTATTATTTATTTTAGGTATAATCATCTGTTAATTAGGTGAAGGAATCTTTGCTATATAATAGACATTAGACTGTACGTAAATTGAACACGCGTTGAAATAGAATTGTAAACAAACAAACAACATGAATGAAAGATACTAATTATCTGTTAGACACAACATTATTGACGTTAATTCACTTATGACTACGAAATATTACATATAAAACATCAGACGATCTATGTCCAATGACGAGGATTATGTCCTGTGACGTATATGGATTTAATTATTATATAATAGTAATTATTATTTGTAATTAGCACATAACCAATAACGTTAATCTAAATTCACTTATCTTCATGAAGCGTATAGGTCTCTCATATGTGAGAGGCTGCCTGGATAGGTACCACCGCAATGTCTATTCCTCCCGTCAAATAGCATTTTAAATGTTGTATTTCGGATTGAATGACATTGTAGCCGGAGTAACTACTGGACATATTGAGACTACATCATGTCTCAGAATGGCGAGCGCAGTGGAATGCTAACAATTGCTTTGTAATTCAAGGTGTTTGGTATTGCAACTGTTCATGAGCGGTCGTATCGCTTACCATCAGGCGAACGGCATACTCGTCTCGCCATACATTGCAATAAAAATAAAAGCATGTTATACTCACGAATAGACATAAGGCCCGACTTCTTCTACGTGTAGTTTGGTCTCCAGGCCGTCCCTCACGCTGTCCCAGTTGGTATAGTTGAAGAGCCTGACCTTCATCAGAGGCTGGACGTTCGGGTGCTGCCATATTGAATACGCTAACGAGTCCTTTCTGATTACCATGCTCTGTGGAGTAAAGAATATCATCAGATACTGCTGAAGTGTTTATGGATAGTTTTAATAATTTTACATAGGATGAAAGGTGAAGGAAAACATCGTGAGGAAACCTGCATACCATAGCGATTCATAAGGATTTCTATGGTATGTAAGTCCGCCAACCCGCACTAGGCCAGCGTGGTGGACTATATGGCCTAACCACTCTCAATCGTATTCTCGATTGTAGAGTAGGCCCGTGCCCTGCAGTGGGACGTATATGGGCTGATACAGAAAGTTGCAGATATTATTTTGAGGCATTCTTTTTTTGAGCCATTCATTGCAATAAGAAATGATGAGACTGAAACAAATACTTGGGGATCACAAATACAATCATCTCAGTGCTCGATCATAGCGACCTCTTGTTGCATACACAACTTGTCCACTCTTGTGTATTATTTCAAAAGTTCCATGCATAGAATTAGCAACTATAATTTTTTGTAATCGTTTCTTCCTTTATGCTATAGAATAGATTCTTCTTCTTCTTCTTTAGGTACGTCTCCATTACTGTAAGTTGGCAGACAGTAAAATTAATTTTAATAAACGATTTATTTGAAGTATTTTTGTATGACTTTGATATGGTGTAAATAAATTATTTCTATTTCTATCTTAAAAGAAATTATGTAATAAAAGCAACTTTTAAAAGAACTTACCGATAGCACAACATCATTGATGGTATTTGTGAAACAGAAGCATATGGTGCCGATCAAACTTAGCATAAATGTCGCTGACAGTACTACTAATACTGAAACAAAGGAAAAAATTGATTATTCATCTGAATTTCTTGTAAGATCGAATAAGAAATGAAGAAATCGGCAGGGAAAGCAAGGTTACATAGGTTAAAGGATTGTCAGTGGGAATAAACGTAGGGGAAGAAATATAACACAGCATGGGCCGAAAGGTTCTAGAGTGGAGGCAACGTACAGGCAAGCGAAATGTCGGATGCCGCCTACAAGGTGGACGGACGACCTGGCTAAGGTTGCAGGAAGTTGCTGGGTGCAGGCGGCTTCCAACAGGTCGATGTGGAGATCCTTGGGGGAGGCAAATGCTCAGCAGTGGACTTCCTGTGCCTGAGATGAGGATGATGATGAATCAGAAAGTTGAAGAAGCAGTGAGCACAGATTAAGAAATGATAGCTGGTAGGGATTTTTTGGCTGGTAAGACTTTCTTATGTGGAGACCACGTTCTGGTCAGCGAAGCGTCGAACGTTCATTTGTAAGGTGGACAGAAAACGTCATGAAAAATTTAGGAGACTGCCAACAGGTCGATTTGGAGACCCTCTGAAGAGGCCTATGTTCCTATAGAATAGTAGTACTTCTGAAGAAGATGATGATGAATTTATTGTCTCTGGAGCCGACTCTCAACTTTTTTAAACAGCCACGACAAAAATATATATATCATCCAATCAACAAAATTCTGGTTAATTGGGTGGTATAATTGAACCCAAAAGTTTGCAATCACTGTAATTATATTCCATTACAGTGCGTAAAAAACTAAGCTAATTTATCTTCTTTAGCCATAGGAACTTCATAACTAAACATAAACTCAAAGTGGGATCGAGATAAATATTAAAGATCAAAATGAGTGTACATGTATGTTTATTTAAATATATTTATGTATGTATGTTATGTATGCATTTATAGTATTTTTTATTTGAGCTTTTGTTTGATTTACACTGCCCTTTCTTTCTTCTTCTCATGAATCCATCCAAGGGTTGTCAAGTAGAGATTGCCTTAGTGCGATAAGACCGGCATTTATGTACATTTTTATAATAATAATAATAATAACTCTTTATTATTGCACCACAAAACATAAAATAAAAATATGAGACAGAAGAACATTTGGTGAAACAATCGGCGGCCTTATCACTAAAAGCGATCTCTTCCAGACAACCATTAAGTCAGGTAAAAATACCAGGAGACATTGGCGGTGCTTTATGTTATAAACTTGCATAAACAATACTTACATATACAGTATATATTTCTAGAATTATATATATATATATATATATATATATTACTAAATTCAGCATATTAATAAACTTACATAAAAATACATAACAAATACATACATATACATACATATACTTAATAATGTATGGACGTTATACTATTACGAGAGATAGTAAGCCTTTACATGTAGTTTGAAGGTTTCCAGCGAGGACGAACGTTTAATAGAGAGAGGCAGTGCGTTCCATAACCGTACTGCTTCTACCGTAAAAGAGCGGCCATAAAATGATGTCCTATGTGCTGGAAACTTAAGCATAAGATTCTCTGACGACCGAAGAGAAAGTGAATTGGCAGTATGTAGGAAACTAAAGCGTTCCTGAAGGTAGCGCGGAGACGAGGGATTAAACAGTATATTGTAGAGAAGAGATAGGATATGAACATCCCGGCGGCGGCGTATAGGAAGCCACTTGAGCCTAATACGATATTCAGAAACATGGTCATATTTGCGCAGTCCAAATATAAACCTGATACAGAAATTTTGGAGACGCTCAAGCTTATTTAGCTGGGCCTCGGAAAGATCAAGATAGCTGGCGTCGGCATAGTCGAGAATAGGGAGCAAGAGAGATTGTGCAAGCGCAATCTTAGTGGTAGTGGGAAGAAAATTACGCAACCTACGTAAACATCCTGCAGAGGCAAATATTTTTAAATATTTTTATATATTTTTAATTTTAAATATTTTTATACTATTATCTCTGTTACATACTGTTATTTTAATTGTTTACAATCACTACATAGCATAAAACAAAGTCGCTTTTTCTATCCCTTTGTCCCTATGTCCCTTTGTACGCTTAAATCTTTAAAACTACGCAACGGATTTTGATGCGGTTTTTATTAATAGATAGAGTGATTCAAGAGGAAGGTTTATGTGTGTAATACGTGCATATTATTGTAGATAAATCTATTTTTACCCAGGTGAAGCTGGGCCAGGCCACTAGTAAATAATAAATATTTATTTCGGGTCTGGGTGCTGTGAAACCGAAAAGTCTCACTCTATCTTAGTGTGGGGTCAGGACTACGTACGTGACTGTTGTATGTAATATATATAATCTCTCCACCTTATAAAAACATCCAATCAATCCACAATTGATTGTATTTTTATAGCACAAGGTAAATTCATAAGGTTAAAGACAGTTCAAGAATCATTTAAGATAAAACTCTTGCGACCAGATGACCAGATAAATAGTGGTGTGATCTTATTTACAATAATTACTTGTATTTCATGATAATTGTTGCTGTTTAAATTAAATGATAAGCGACTTGGGGTTAAACTGTTTTGTTTTTTTTTGCGTGAAACGAATATTCGCGAGATGTAAATTGGTTGTAGTGGCTCCACTTTGATTACATTACTGTGACGTAATTTTATTAAAATTAGTTAGATGTACGTCGATTCCACCCTGGGATTTAGAGGCGAAAGCTCTTGCGTCGTTGTACCAATAGCGCAAGGAGGCTATAATGCATGGCTTACGACCTGCAACTAGGGAAATCAAAATTTAATACTTTATCAGGCGTTGATTGTACAGTGGAGTAGACGACTTGAGAACCCTAGCTCAGGCATAGCGACAATTTCAGCAATTCGGCCTATCTTGGCCGAGTGGCTTCAAAGACGGCATAGCGCTCTGGCGTTCAGAACGACACAGGTGCTTACAGAACACGGTTGTTTTGGGAAGTACTTCTGTCGTATAAGACGCGAGCAAACGCCTGTGTCTCATAGTTGTGGATGTGAGGAGGACTCGGCACAACACACACTAGCTGATTGTCCCATTTTTGACGCGTTTCGTCGTGATCTTGTGGCAACAATTGGGAATGATCTTTCTCTCCCGGTTGTGGCTCAGGCTATGGTGGAAAGTGAAAGAGGCTGGAATGCCGTAGCCTCATTTTGCGAAGAGGTTATAGCACTGAAAGAGGCAGCGGGGAGAGAGCGAGAGCGGACGGGTAGAGTCTTGCCTCGCACGCGGCGTGCTCGCAATCGGAGAGACGATCTCCGGCCTCCATAGGTTAAATTATAAGAGCAGCAATCTCGCATCGCACGGTACTTCACGTTTTGGTCAAAAACGTATTTAAGGTAGATAGAGGTTAAAAGCTCAAAAATACAGCGAGTCCTCTTTGAGGACCAACTCCTGGGGGGTTGCGGTTGCATGCTCGCGCGTATCCCACAACCTTTGTTCTAGAGGAGATAGCGGTATATCACGGGGTTTTAGTCGGTAGGACGTTCTATTGACCTTATATTAGAATAGTGAGTCCGACATACCTAAATGGACCCGTAAAGGGATTTCCTAGTGTAAGAAAAAAAAAGATGTACGTCGATTGATAAGCATAAAACTCCTGTAAAGATCGCCTGCGATCTTTTGACGTGCGAATGTTATGTTGAAACTATTACAAGTGTAATTCTTGTTGTTTATGTAAAAAAAGCATATCTGAAACAATGCGATAAATACATGTTTGTTTTGTTTAAAAATACCGGGGCCTATTCCCACCTTAACGTCTGAAACGCATCTCTACGCCCTATGGTGTTGCAGATGTTCATGGACGGCGGTAATCGCTTACCATCAGGCGAACGACATGCTCGTCTCGTTAATTGCAATCAAATAAAAACAAATGGACATATTGAGACTTAACATCTTATTACTCAGGATGGCAAGCGCAGTGTAATGTCAAGCATTGCTTTGTAATTCAAAGTGTTGTTTGGTTTTACTACTGTCCATGAGCGGTCATATTGGTTACCATCAGGCGAATGGCATGTTAATCTCGCCGTTCACTCAAATAAAAAAATATGCTGCGATTTCCTCAGGATGTTTTCCTTTACCGTTATTGGGAACACTCGGGACAATAATTATAGGTACATAATGATTATTGTTTTATTTATAATATTGGCTCATTAACGCCGGCGTTAAATCATTTTCTAACGTGCTTATCTAATCGTGTGACATATTATATAAACACATATGTATATGTACATATACATAAATTTTACATGCTTTATTTATTACATTGGAAAGTTTAGTTAGCACTAAGTAGTCTCTCTGTAGTTTGGAATACAATATTTTTTGTTACAAATACACCCAATTTACGAGATGTGTCATGTGGGTAATCAACCAAAATATACGAGATATTTTTTATTATTTATTTATGTTTTATATACAGAGTAATGTAAAAAAGAGAATTAGAAGACTCAAGTGGCACTGGGCAGGACATATTTGCAGGATGAATAACAATCGATGGACAAAACGCCTAACAGAGTGGTTACCAAGAGGAAGAAAAAGAAAAAAGGGACGGCCAAGTAAAAGATGGAGAGACATTTTTTATCATATATGCGGGTCGTATTAGATGAAAAAAGCACGCGAAATAGATGTATGGAAGGGTCTAGGAGAGGCTACGCCTCAGAGGATACTACTGTAATGATTTTGTTACTTTATTGTAAATATTTTAGGATTATAGTGTGAGTAGTGGACATTTTATTTACTAAATCATTATATTTTTATACCAATAACATTAAATACTCTTTCAATCTTCAATGTGGCTTGTTTAAAATGAAATAGATTTAAAATGTGAAAATGGAATGAGGTATTTTAAAAATGTAAACAGTATATTTTGATTGATGTCTTGTTGGTGCGTGGTCTGATCGTGTAATGTATAAAGATGGATGTAAAGCAATCAGAGAATAATATTGTAATCGAAGAGATGGAGTTTCATTCTTAGCTAGAGACACCCTTCCTACAACTACAGTTATTAAGTACGACAATCTGACGGCCATTCATAACACTACTAACACATAATTTTATTAATAACTGTATACTTTTATATTTACTAACAATTGTTTTATTTAAAAACTAAGTGTAAAGTAATTAAAACCTAGAATAAATTTTCTTGTTAGGTTAAGTAGTAAATAAAGGCTTTTTTTATTTTTTTATTTTATAATATACAAAGTATTTAGGCAGAAATAACGCCTGAGGCATTCTGTTCTAGGAAAACTAACTAAATAATCGTATTTTTGGATTTTACTCAAAAAGTTCAATCACTTGGAATTCGAATCCAAGACAATATCACCAATATATTGTGTAATGTTTTCAGGGTGGTCGCGGGTTCGAATCCCAGGGCACACCTCTGACTTTTCGGAGTCATGTGTGTATTGATAATCAATCACTACGCACTAAAACGGTGAAGGAAAACATCGTGAAGAAACCTGCATACCATAGCGATTTATAAGAATTTCTATGGTATGTAAGTCCGCCAACCCGCACTAGGCCAGCGTGGTGGAGTATATGGCCTAACCACTCTCAATCGTATTCTCAATTGTAGAGTAGGCCCGTGCCCTGCAGTGGGACGTATATGGGCTGATACAGATACAGATACAGATTGTGTAATGTGTTATATGCGTTTTCTAATAAATAAAATAAAATGGCCTTATTGACACAAGGGAATCTCTACCAGGTAATCTTTGGATGGAGATAAGAGAAAGGAGAGAAAGGTACTGACTATAGTATAGACAACTATAGTTTATTAAGAAGAATGTAAATGTGTTATCCCTCGGGAACCATACTTATTTTCTGGATTAGTAAGTACTAAGTTTCATGAGGATCGGTTGAGAAGCGAAAAAACCTAACAAACTAAATTTTAGATTTTCAATATTAGTAACAGAAAAGCTCAAGATCTTCAAGAGACTTCCTCAGTGGCGCATTTGTATTACTTTAGGATTGCAAAGTTGAGATCTAGGGTTCGAATCCCGGGTCGGGCATATGCTATAAGATTTTTCTACTCATCCCCATCCCCGGAGTCAGGAATTTCTGGCCGATATGGCGATAAAAACAATCACATCGTGGGAAGGAAAATAAAAAGCAAAACGTGGGTGCCCTATAACACATCTGCCTACCCCTTCTAGGAAAAAGGCGTGAGTTTATGTACTTATGCATCATATAGAAAAGTCTAGATAAATAGTGAAATTAATTTGTTAAAAAGACCTTTATCATGTTATTATTTTTAGTTATTATGTAGTAACAGTAAAAAAAAAAAAAATAACTTACATGTATAATATTTTCTATCTGAAAGTTTCCCCCAGCACAATGCGGACCACTGGTTACTGACACCTGTGCACGTAAATTGTCCTCTGCCACACGTTGCACACCCCTGGATATTCCCTATCACAGTATCCTCCCTTATTAATATTTTACCCACCCCAACATGACTAGGGGCTATTATCACAATTTTTTCTTCGTTTTCTTTCGGCAACATAGGGGCTGTTGACGCCATTTTCTCCAAGTGATGATGTTCCATTATTATTAATTAATTAGAACTTAACTATCATTGTCTGTAAACCGATTGAAATTATATTTTTTATTTTAATTTGAAAATCGAATGGTTTTAAAACATACAGCCTGGATTTATATTTAACGTTCTATTTTTGAAATTTTAAATTAAATAGGTAATAAAACTTTTTTGTGATTTAAATGTCACTTTTGAACAAAGAGTACCGTTTTATTAAATTATCGATGATAAAATGGTGACCACGGACCTTCTTTGGGTATGGACCATTCGCGACGGACGTCCGATGGTAACTGATTGAACGCGGGTCAGGCTAGCTATCTGTTCATTTTTTAATACTATATAGGTTATCAAAGTCCTACGTGGAGTTTACAATTTACATGATTTTAGCGTATAATAATTGACATGAATTTTCCTTGACGCGCGAATCTTTCACAATGACGGGTAACTTTTTTTTAACACGTGGCTGCGGCACCGTTTTCAGAGGATTTTCAGATTGTGCGTTAGAGACATACTAGACCTCGTAACCGTGCTAATCGGTAGTATATTATATTTTACACGCCGAACTAATTAAAAGTCTCATTAGAGACTCTTTAGATCTCCTAACGTACTGAATGTGTTGAAAGTATCCGATTTATATTTACTGAAGATTTAAAGACTGAAATACTGTTTTATTGTGTTTTTATTATTTAAAATTGAATTTTATATTAAGTTTCGAATAAAGATGACCAAAATCATATTTAGGTATTATTTCCCATCTTTTTGGCAACAATTCTTTTGCTTTAAAACGGGAGAAAATTCAATACAATATTAATTCATCACAGCAGTTCAAAAAACATCATTTTTTCTATCTTTGATTTCAAATTCTTCCTTTGCGACGAAGAAAAATTCTTTTTTATTTTTTTTACAAAATCATGAAGTCATCAGTTTTGAAATGATGAATGCTGCGTAAAACTAATCACAGATTGCGCTCGTCGGGGTTGCGGGTTCAAATACGGTTCATCGGGGGCTAAAAGATAACGGTTTTTGTTACTGATAAAAATACCCTTGTATGTCTGATATGGACTGCGCATTCGACGCTTGGAATAATTTAAATAAATAATAATAAATCACTACACATGCTAGGCAATCACCACACACTATAGTGAAGGAAAACATCGTGAGGAAACTGCCTACCATAGCGATTTGTATGAATGTCTATGGTATGTTAAGTCCGCCAACCCGCGCAAGTTCAGCGTGGTAGACTTTAAGGCACAGACTTTAAGGTATAACCATCAATCAACCAACAATCGTAATCTCGATTGTATGGTCCGTGCGCTGCAGTGGGACGTATGTGAGCTGATACAGTACGGCGGAAATCTATCTAAGCTAATATGATATAGAGTAAATATTTATTGTTTGTTTGGACGTATACGGGCTTATACAAGAGAGGAGTTGAGAGAGAAATTTGCCCAGCAGTGGGACAATATAGGTAAATTAAAAAAATACACCCCACAGTCACACACGTAGTCCTGACTCCGCAATAAGATCAGGTCTTGTGTATAAAAAACTACGAGAGACTTTTCGGTCTCACAAACACCCAGACCCGTAACAAATACCTGTGGATGGAACATTTATTCTCATTTTATTTTAATGAATGGCGAGACAAGTATGCTATTCGCCTGATGGTAAACGATACGACCGCCCATGACCATAGCAAAACCAAACACCTTGAAATACTAAGCAATGCTTTCCATTCCACTGCGATCGCAACCCTGATCACATAAGATGTTAAACCTCAATATGTCCAGTAGTTACTTTAGCTACTATGCTACAATGTCCTTCAAAACAACAGTACGTTTACACTGTTGTTTGGCGGGAGAAACAGATATAAACTACTTTGTTTGGGATCCTACCAGAATCTCGTTTAACTCGTGACTGTTGATTAGGAAATGATTCATAATAATTCTAACAGCTTTATTCTTATTGAGGCTCCCACGCTTTTTCAATGTGTCTGGAATGTTTGCGGACGCCCGCTTTGATGACTGCATCAATTCGACGAAAACGTGTTACTACTGCACAGGGTAAGAGGCAGCATCAACTCCAACTGCTCGTCTCGTCATTATCATCATGTCATGTCTGCTGAACATAGGCTTCCCCAAGGATCTCCACATCGACCTGTTGTCGTCGGCCTGCATCCAGCGACTTCCTGCAACCTTGGCCAGGTTGTCTGTCCACGTTGTTGTACACTCGACATTTCGCTTGCCTGTACGTGGCCTGCACTCTGGAACCTTTCGGCCCCAACTGCCATCGGCTCTACGAGCTATGTGCCCGGCCCACTGCCAGTTCAACTTGCCAATCCTATGGGCTATGTCGGTAACCTTTGTTCTTCTACGGATCTCTCATTTCTGATTCGATCTCGCATGGAAATACCGAGCATAGCCCGCTCCATAGCTCTTTGATCAATTATATATACCTATGTAATTTTTATTTCTATGAATGGCGAGATGGGCATGCCATTCGCTTGACAGTAGGAAAACCAAATAACACCATGAATTACAAAGCAATGCTTAATATTCCACTGCGATCGCTGCATCCAGAGACATAAGATTTTAAGTCTCAATATGTCCAGTAGTTACTCTGGCTACAATGTCCTTCTAACCGAAACAAAACAGTGCATTTACGCTGCTGTTTGGCGGGAGACAAAGACATACAAATCTTTTGTCTTTTGTAGTTTCGGGTCAAGACTTTCGTAATCCGTTTTTGAAAACCTCTTAGTGTATGATTTAAAGTCTAGTTCTTTCTGATACGTTGCAAAATACAGACAAAGCTAAGGTGATTGCACTGTCGCCGGTTGACACGTGGAATTGGGTCGGGCAGTCGGGATAACGCGTTTCTTCCTGTCATTAATGCTTGCAAGGTCTTAGTGATTCACAGGATTGACTGTGTAAAGTGCTTTAAATTGAATCATGCATACATAAACATCATGCCGTTTCCCAGAAGGGGTAGGCAGAGGAGCCGCCTGGACGCTCACGTTTAACGAAAAGAAAATGATAGAAAGATGCTTTTATTATGGCGCAATTTAGACGCATATAGCACAGTACAAATTATAATAGTGCAACAATACAATAATGCAACAATAAAATATATAATGTGTATATATAGAAATTAATGGTTTAGGTTTTTCGTTTCGTTTAAATTATTATTTTAGCAAAAACTATGGATTTTTACCATCAGTGGCGTAACAATAGGGTAGCAGAGTGCGCAAAATGCCACGGGCCCCCGGACTTAGGGGCCTCCGGCCCGGCAGGACACTGGGCCGACAGGGTCTCAGGCCCGACAGGGCCCCGACTCGATAGGGCTTCGGGCTTAAGCCCGACAGGGTGTAAGCAGAGAATAATGTAAGATCAATAACGAAATTAATTAATGCCAATTGATAATTGGCTACGTTTTAAACATGACAAACATTTCACCATAATATGTGATTTAAATGTTTTATTTTTGTTTAAGTTATATACTAATCTTAGTTAGAAACCAATAAATTACAATTTAATGAATATTAAGGTAATAATTTCCAAATAAATACAGGGTATATCCCGACTGCTACCGAAAACGAAGCTAGTTTAAACGACTTCAGACACAATGCAACAGAAAATGTTGCAAACAAGTCATTTTTTTTTTGTTATTTTTCATATGGTCTTATTTGGGTGGTAAATATTTTTCCTAAAATAATAGCGTATACCCTTTTACTTATAAAGACTCTAAGGTATAAATGAGTTTAAATTATTATTTAATTATTATTATTAGCAAGAGTTATGGATTTACCAACCAAAAATAATTGTATTTAAAAAATTATAAAAAATATTGACGCGTTTCTTAGCGAAATTTTTAGTTGCATTGTGTTTGTAGTCACTAAAACTACCACCCGGCTTCGTTTTCACGAGGAAACAGAGTCCCAGAAATGAACGAATGTATGAAACTAAAAATTCCACAATAGCAAATCTCGGCGATAATCAATATTCAAACTCAAAACAATCACAACCAAGTATGAACAAAAATAAAATTGAACCATATTAAAGTCTGAATATGTTACAGACAGGTGTAATTAAAAAAAATTGATGTGAAACTGTTTGTGATTGAGAAAAGTCACTGTAGGTCCCAATGGCCCCTTTTTATCAGACAGTGACAATAAATAATAAAATAATAAACAGTATAAATTGTCGACAGCCAGTTCAACAGATGCTGCACGGCCTGGCTTCAGCCTCACAGCGAATAGATCTTAAAATTAACTTCGACAAAACAAAGTAATGATCAACCACCACCTTGATCTAACCTGTCACTTCATGTGACTACCAGCTCGAAGTTGTTTCCGAATATTCCTACCTGCGGCCGACCCTTTAACAAGATAGAAACAATTTTGAGAAAGACGCTACGAGGAGGTTCCAGCATTTAGTAAACTACGTCTTCTTGTCACCTTTACCACAAAGCTAACTTCTCTTTCGAGCGTCCCAGCGCACAGGAGTTGTGCCTAAATCTTGGACGCAGGCCAATGTGTATCCCAGGCCGATCCCCAGAAAGGGTCATCAATCAGACCCTACTAAATCTCGCCCTATCGCTATCACCTCAGTGATTTGTAAGGTTATGGAGCGGATCATAAACGCTCAATTGATCCGCTACCTGGGTAATTACTCATTAATCAGTGACAGACAATACAGTTTCCGTCAAAACCGATTAACGGGTGATCTTCTAGCATTTGTTTTGCATTGCCGGGATAAGGCGATTGACCGGCGTGGCGAGGCTCTTGCTGTGAGCCTTGACATAGCCAAGGAGTTTGATAGGGTCTGGCACCGTGGTCTTCTTCCCAAGCTTCCAGCATATGCTCTGCCCGACAACCTGTCTTCATGGATTTCCGGCTTTCTGCATGGGCGTACAATACGTGTCGTCGTCGATGAACACGTTTAGGCGCTCCTGACAGTAAATGCTCGAGTTTCTCAGGGTTCGGTGCTTTCGCCCACCCAGTTTATTCTGCATATCAATGACATGTTGTCGCTAGACAACATTTATTGCTATGTAGATGATAGCACGGTTCATGGGCGATACCTCTATGGGCTTCCGGGTTGCCGGTTCGACACTATGAGGAGACGCGAAAATCTTGTTATTGAGCTCAACCGGACCTTGGGTGTCATTTCTACATGGGTTTCCAGGAATTTGGTTGAGTTCAATGCCAAGACAACCCAGGTGTGTGCATTCGTGCGCAAAAAATCCTCGTTCTCTCCCCTCCTCTTACTTCAGGGTGCTCCCCTCTCAACGGAGAATGACCTGAATATCCTTGGTGTGAATATCCGCTGTGATCTTAGGAATCACATCAAGGGTGTAATATCTGTTATAGCATGCAGGATTCATAAAAACGAAATTACAATCTTAATTTTTTTTTACATATACGAAGGGGCCCCATTTGATGAACTTTGCCACGGGCCCCCGATGGGGTAGTTACGCCACTGTTTACCATCCAACCCAGTTTTTTTTTGCATTATGTTTGTAGTCACTAAAACTACCACCCGGCTTCGTTTTCGGTAGCAGTTTTGATATATCCTGGTATTCAATGGACAATAACAATTAATGATTTATGAACTGCTTTGAATTTTGCAACTCCTGAATCACCACTATTGTAAACTGGTTTTGAATAGAGCAACGCTAAAGATTCTTGCCCGTTCTTTTGATTTGTAGGTAGTAGGCCTCTCGTATGTAAGCGGCCGCATAGGTAGGTACCACCGCAGAGTCTATTCCTCCCGTCAAAGAGGTTTCGTTCAGTGAGTGGTGCCCAATACCACTTTCCCCTCCCATCCTTTTATTTCTCCCTCTCCGCTTTCTTAATCCACCAGTATTACGCCCGAATACTGGAACGCCATTCAAATAATGAGTTGCTCTTAACGACGCATGGCCCACTTAGCCAGTACATTTAATCGGGATTAACGTAGTTAAACGCAAGTTTAAGCGCATATTTAAGTTGCGTTCCAGTATTTGAGCGATATAACTCCAATATCATAAAATGTAAAGAGAGAAAAACCATAACAATAAGGTATTCACACGCTAAAAGACGATAAAGGATCTATAAATTGTATTCTGACGCAGCTCAAAATGTTTTTTACTTCTAAATGTGATATCAAAAGATTTACATATAAATAACACGTATTTAATATCACAATGTTAAACACTGCATTTTTCTTGACATATTAGAAAGACAGCCTCCGTGGCGCAATTGGTTAGACGCCGCCTGTGAAACGAGATGCGGCGGGTTTGATTCTCGCAATGAGAGAAATGTTTGTGCGGCCTACAAATATTTCTTTCAGGGAATTCGTGAGACCGAAAAGCTTCTCGTAGTTCCTGATACCCACGACACAAGACTCTCGATCTTAGTGTGGGGTCAGGACTATGTATGTGACTGTTAGATATTATTTATCTATTTATATTTGAACTAGCGATCCGGCCCGGCTTCGCTCGGGTGCAAATGCTTTTTGAGTCCAATCCGCTTTAGAATCAGGAATTATTTCTCGTGACAACTGTTTTAATTATTTAAACTCAACTTTACTGCTGTGCTTTAACTTTACATTTCTAATCTCATTCATTTGATTTTCAAAAAAATCTAATACATATATTTAAATTCATGGCACATCTTACCGGAACACTTTATTTTGTCGGGATATAAATTACCCTATGTGTTAATCCAGGGTATCAATTACCTCCATACCAAATTCAGTTTTTTTTTTTTTATTGCAATGAATGACGAGACGAGCAAGCAGTTCGCCTGATGGTAAGCGATACGACCGCTCATATACAGTAGCAACATTCCACTTCGCTCGTCATCCTGAGACATAAGATGTTAAGTCTCAATATGTCCAGTAGTTATTCTGGCTACAATGTCCTTCAATCCGAAACACAACAGTGCATTTACGCAGTGTTGTTTCACGGGAGAAATAGACATTGCGGTGGTACCTACCCAGATGGCCTCTCACATATGAGAGACCTACCACCAGTAAGTTAAAACCGAGTTAGCGGTTTGAGCGTGAAGAGATAACAAAGACACCAATTTTCGCATTTATAGTATTAGTAGTTAGTAAGATAACAATGAGTGTCTACAGCACATACTTTACCGAGAAGTATTGTTTATAGTTATCACGTATTTTGACACGGTCATGCGTGTAGTGCATGAATTTACAATCAATAGAGTATCTCAAGTTTTTAATCAGTCAATAAATAATACACCGAACAGTTACAAACATAGTCTTAACCCCACATTAAGATCCAGTCTTGTTTCGTGTATCTGAAGCTAAAAGACGGTTTACGGTCTTAATAACCCAAAACAAACTAGGATAATAAATATTGGTCACGGTATGGGGATCGAACCAACTGCGCATAACTTATAATTTAACTTAACTTATAATTTTGATTCATTTTGAATTTTTTAAGGTTGGAAATTTCCTCCCGTTGTTTACGAAAAATATCGGTAATTAACAAGAAAACAATTTCGAAATAACATATTCATTGATATCTCTTCCCGAAATAAACCGTGGTAATTACACGACAAATATATCGTTGCACAGAATACACACTGACTTATTGACCCCTATTGTTAGATAAAGACAATTTGTGATAGTTATTCATAAAAAACCGTTGATAAAATTTTATTGGGCTAGTGCCATCTAGTGACGGTTTGAGCGAACTAATCGGGAGAATGTGTAAAATGCTTTGATTGTTCTTATAATTATTTCAAAACAAATTTCTTGTAATGACTGCCTTGATGGTGTAGTTGTTCTACGGTACGATTACGAAGCTGAGGTCCCGGGTTTGAGTCCTGGATAGGGCAAAATGATATTACATTTTTCAATGTCGTTGCAGAGTCAGGAATTTATACCCGATATGGCGATAGAACCCTACTACATTGTGGGACGGACCGTACAAGGCGAAATGTAGGTGTCCTGGTACCTCCGCCTACCTCTTTTGGGAAAAAGGAGCGAGTTTATGTATGAATGTATAACTACTTACGTATCATGTTGAGTAGTCTAGATCTTTATCATGTTTTAGTTTATTATATTTTATTTATTTGGAAATAATACCTTATTACAATAAATATATGCTATGTATATTTATGTTATTATATATATAAATTATAATAATTTCTGATTCGATCTCGTAGGGAAACACCGAGCATAGCCCGCTCCATGGCTCGTTGAGTGACTTTGAGCCTTTTAATGAGGCCCACAGTGAAAGGCCACGTCTCGGTGCCCATAGGATTGGCAAGTTGAAGTGGCAGTGAGCCGGGCACAAAGCTCGTAGAACCGATGTCGGACGCCCGCCTACAAGGTGGACGGACGATTTGGCTAAAGTTGCAGGAAGTCGCTGGATGCAGGCCGACGACAACAGGTCATTGTGGAGATCCTTGGGGGAGGCCTATGTTCAGCAGTGGACTTCCTGTGGCTGATATGATGATGATGATTTAAAACCTTGAGTAATATTAAAAGTTCCAGAATTTATTTACTGTATTTGTATATTCAATGTTTGTTGTAAAATTAAAATATTTTAGAGACGATTGTTGTAGAAAAGTACATATGATTTGATTATTTGCCTTTTTATTGCGACATTAATCAATTTCAATACATTAAAGTCTTGTGACTTACCATTACAACCTAAAATTTATCTATTGCTGGACCAAAGGAACTATGGATAACTTCTGAGTTCTGGGATTTAAGGAATAAGGATAATCTTAAAAAATGTTGTAATGTAATAAAAAAATATTGAAACAAATAAATATTTATTACAGTACAATGAGTATTACAACACTTTATTTATAATTATTTCCACGGTGACATATATACATGATATATTCCAAATAACTAAGATTTTTAATAAAGTTATTAAACTCTAATTAATGTCCCATTATGAATATGAAATATAAATGCCTCAATATATTCTGTGTTACTAAAAAATATTTTAAAATTCCTATTGCCTTTTAACATGACAGAATTAAAGACAAAAGTCATAGTGTTAATTATTTTCTTTCGGACACTTTATACTGGGAATATCATATGCCATCGTGGAAAAAGTACATAGTACATAAAGATTCATTAGTGTTCCAAAAGTTCATAAGTATTTGGCAGATAGAAACTAAAGGGTAGACAAAATTAATAACATCTATTGACATTTGATAATCTTTTCCTATTTCGTCTTAAGGGCCTTTTTAATAAACTTGGAGTAGCAAGGGATTAACTTTAGACCAAGGATTTAAAATCGACTCTTATTTTGTTCATTCTTTTTATTTTTAATATCAGTGGGTCTCCATAGCATAGCCAAGTTTGGGCGAAGTAGGTACAACCGTGTTTATTAATGAAGTAGTGAATACCGTGCAATTTAAAGTAACCTAATCCATTTTAAAACAATGGAGTAAAGTTAATCCCTCACTCTTCCGAGATAAGATCCTAAAGGTGTATTAAGAGCAAAATTTAATATTTTCTGCCTCGGTGGCGTAGTTGTACTCCGGTACGGTTACAAAGCTGAGGTCTCGGGTTCGAATCCCGGGTTGGGCAAAGTGATATTGGATTTTTCTATTCATTATCAGCCCAGAGTCAGGAATTTGTGCCCGATATGGCGATAGGCTCGCCACCGATCACATCATGGGACGGAACATACAAGGCGAAATGTGGGTGCCCTGGCACCTCTGCCTACCCCTTCTGGGAAAAAGGCGTGAGTTTATGTATGTATGTATGTATGTTTAATATTTTCTTATCGAATGTTTCAAAAGTCGTTTGAAAGGGACAAACCATTCAATAACTCACATAGTTTTTTTTTTTAAATAAATAGCGTCTGTGCCTTGAAAAAACTTGTGTCGATTTCTACGCAATAGCTTCTTCTTGCCAAATATATACAAACCTTTGGAAATACCTTAAAGAAGTATACTAATATCACATTTAGGTAGGACAAAGACATTTGACTAAACACTCCATATACATTGTTACATAACCCCAAACACAGATGGCGCTGTTCGTTTTTGATAGTTCCACAATTTTGTTGTATTAAGTACAATTTTATTTTTAGTATAATGGTCCCATTGCGTGTTTTAATTATTATTTCTTTTCACAAGAAGTGGTTAATCTGATAGTATGACAGAGTTTCCGAAGTTTCAAATATTTAAATTTGAAAAATGATATATAAAATTCACATTTAATATAATTTTAAAAAATAACACTTTCCTTAAGCTTTTAATATTAGCTGCCCATGTAGTATTTATTTTTATATAGTTATAATTGAATTGTATCAAATTATTTATAAGTACATGTACTATAGCCACATTTTGACTACATTTGATTCACTGAATTATGTATATTAAGTTACTTATATCAATATGTATATTTGAAAATAAGATCATGCCTTTTAAAATTAATATTCACATAGCCAATTTAACAAAAAATTGATATTTTAAAAGTCCGATATTTTACCTAATGTTTCTGTAAATTCTATAAATTTATAGAAATTGTATTAACCAAGCTATTGTTAACAGAATTCGTCGACGTTTACACAAATTCACAGTCATTTAAATAAATGCAATCAAATTTTAATTATCAAATAATATAAGTTAGAAATGTCTGGATTATTTTTATGTACGAAGTATTTATTTATACTTATATAACAAAAGAATAAATAAAATGTAATTAACCACTTGAGCTGTTTAATTTCATTGTTAAATAGCCTTAAAGTTAACAATTTAACAATGGCATTATACAGTTACCTTTAGATATATCATCAGATATCAGATATATATCGTCATTTGTTACACAAATCCTGACATTTGTAACTACATAAAGAATATAAATTAAAATATATTACGTATAACCTTTGGACCCATTTGTTTCGTATATTAAATAGCGCATAAAATAGAAAAGGATACTTTTAAAATTGAAAGAGTTGTAAAAGTTTTTTTTTATTAGTTTTCCCGAATTAGATTTTTATTGTAACCAAGACAGTATTATATTTATAAAAATTATTATCCAGTCTACATACATCAAAATGTAAGACTGGCCTCCTGAACATCTGAGAATTCAATTGCGAGAAATGAGGCCATTCTTTGCACAACAAAATATTTTTATGTATTCTATTCAGTTCACACACACTCCTTTGCTAATCAAACTATTCAATCTAATATTTTAGATCATTCTCCATATATTTATTTACAAATATAACTTACAATTAACATTAAGTAACAATAAATAGACGCAAGAATTAAAACATCACAATATTCATTAGAAAGTTTAGAATATTTACAAAAAAGTTGCCATTTGAAAATTACTAGTCTTAAATTGTAAATGTGGTATTTAACAAATTATAACACCGAACAGTCACATATGCCGTAAGGGTTAGTCTGTACTCCGACACGAAGTTCGAATGTTCGGACGATGAACGTCAAATTACATATAATATAAAATCTTTCCATTTCTAAAAATCAATACTACTCTCTATGTGTATTTTCATTCACTTAGTCTAAGATTACGGCGTAAGATACAGGATTCGAACATTTTGTAGTGTATTTAGGCATGTGTGCGATGTTCGAACATTCGTCGTTGTGTTGACGTATAGAGTAAGCCCCCTGACCCCATACTAAGATATAAGTCATGTAAATCAGAAACCCTAAAAGTTTTCCCTTCCATAGCAAAAAATCTGATCTATTTAGATTTCATAAAGTGTCATTAATTGAGATTCATGAATGTAGGTAACATTTGTCTAACGATTTAAAAAACATCTCTAATAAATAATAAACACACACAACGATCACATAGCCCTGACACTTAAGTCTTGTGTATCAGAAACTACAAGATTTTTCTCAAAAACCCAGTTAATATAACCACTCAAAAGTCCTGACCAGCGTTGCCATAATTACTTCAAAGTCCATGTTAATTTGTTTTTATAATTTATGCCTAAAAGCCCTGTCTTGTGCAAAATTTGCATAAAAATATTCAATATTTATTTTATTTTGAGGATTCCTAATTTGTCGTCCAAACGCTGATCTAATTAAAATAATCAATCTGCGACACTGCTAATTAGCACAGAATCAACAGCACGGCGTAACGTTATTATCACCTGTCATTTAATTTGTGTAATAGCCATTTGCATAGAACCAAACATTTCACCCTATTTCTATTAACATAAAGACTGTCAAAATAAACCTTATTAACAACGACATTAAGTTGACATTACTCTAAATTTTACTCTGTATTGTAAACTAATTTTGAAAAAAGCAACGCTAGAGTTTCTTGCCCGTTCTTCCTTGGCGAAAACAGCCTTGTGAACCGGCTGGTAGTGGAAAAAAAGTGGCTGAATCTAAATAATGTATGAAATTTTATGGATTCAATAAATATTTTCATTTCATTTCATTTCTAAAGAGGCCGGGATTTAGAGTACCTAATTAATAGGAGGTGAAGACGGGCGTTGCGCTACAGAAATATGAGCGTCGAGACCATCAGAGGCTCGCGAAGTTCTCCGCATCCACGCACCAGAGCGCTCTGTGAACAACAAACATTGATAACAGATGGCGCTAGCATCAAATTGTACTGGAGACATCACGAGCAAAACCGGTGTCTCTTACAATAACATTAATAATAAATAAATAACACCCAACAGTCACATCACTAATTTATGTTTATACGCAGTGAATCATAAGGCCGTTTATACACAATACAATAAACTAATATTACTCGCATTTTGCTTCCAATTACGTCTAAAGAAAACCGAATGTGCAATTCTACTATATTTACCATTTGACGACGACGAAGGATTATGTTAGTAACCTTACCTTTTAATGCAACATATTTCTTGTTCTTCAGCCATTAAGACCATTGCTGAACATAGGCCTCACTTATAGGTTTCTATCATCCAAATTTAGGTGAATTGTCCATCTGTTCATTTCTCATTAGAAAATCATACCAATCAATTTGGTACGCAGGTTTCCTCATGATGTTTTTCTTCACCGTTATAGTGCGTAGTGCTTGACTATACATGACTGAAAAGTCAGGGGTGTTTGGTGTGCCCTATATTCCTGCCACCTTGAAATTATTGGCAGCCGCGTCTTTTTTATGGCAATAAATAGAGAGACGAGCTTGTCGTTCGCCTGATGGTAAGTGATACGACCGCTCATGAACAGTAGCAAAACCAAACAATACCTTGGATTACAAAGCAATGCTTGGCATTCCACTGCGCCATCCTGAGACATAAGATGTTAAGTCTCAATATGTCCAATAGTTCCTCTAGTTGTTTGGCGGGAGAAATAGACATTGCGGTGGTAACTACCCTGGCGACCTCTCACATATGAGAGACCTACCAACAGTATCTGGTCGCATTTTTGAAAAAATATTTCTTATTCGTCTTCTTCCTGAAAGTACTGCTAAACATAGGCCTCTAAGAATTTCCACAAGAACCACCATCAGAACTGAACGTCCTACAGTCAGCCACTTTGCCAACTTAGCTGCGTCTTATAAATAAATAAATAGACACACCGAACAGTCACATACATAGTCCAGACCCCACACTAAAATCAAGTCTTGTGTCGTGTATCAGGAACTATGAGAGACTTTTCGGTCTCACAAACACCCAGACCCGAAACAAATAGTGGTTCACTCAAATATTTGTTTCGGGGATCGAACCTGCGGCTTCTCGTTTCACAGCTGGCATCTAACCGACTAAGCCACGGAAGCTATCAAATGCAATTCAATGAAGAACTTTCTAAACCTATAAACCAGTGCTTATGCTAAGTGCCTTCGCCCGAATACTGGAACGCGATTCAAATAATAAGTTGCTCATCGGCGCACGGCCCACTTAGCCAGTACATTTAAGCGGGATTAATGTAGTTAAGTGCGTGGTGGCCTGTTGGTATACGGACTAGACGCGGCTGCCAACATGTTCACGGTGGTAGCGGGTTCGAATCCCAGGGCACACCTCTGACTTTTCGGAGTCATGTGTATTGATAGTCAATCACCACGCACTAAAACGGTGAAGGAAAACATCGTGAGGAAACCTGCATACCATAGCGATTTATAAGAATTTCTATGGTATGTAAGTCCGCCAACCCGCACTAGGCCAGCATGGTTGACTATATCGCCTTACCACTCTCAATCGTACTCTCGATTGTAGAGTAGGCCCGTGCCCTGCAGTGGGACGTATATGGGCTGATACAGAATGTAGTTAAGCGCAACTTATATTTAAGTTGCGTTCTAGTATTCGGGCGTATAACTAACTAAATCTACTCTAAATCAGTAATGAACACACCTGGTGCACACTCTAACCCAAACATGGCTCCTCACCTCCATCGCTTTTCTGGGTGATGAGCTGGTGGTACTCAGTGGATAACCTCCGTCTTCCGTGCTCGTACTTCGCTTCCTTGGCTAGGAGCGCTTCTCGTTGTATTTGGGTCTTTAACTCTGATGGTACGTCCGGGATGAAGAGTTGCATCAAGCCTGTTAGACCGAAGACTACGTGCTGTGAATAAACAAATTTGGGATTAATAGAGTATAAACAACAGTCACATATATAGTTCTGACCCAATAGTAAGATCAAATCAAATCAAAATATACTTTCAAATAGTCACTGGTGCTCTCATATGAAAGAGGTCGCCTGGGTAGTTACCACCTCCAGGGGCGTCGCCAGCCGATGGCCTTGGGATGGGCAAATATTACGGAGAATGAGAAAAATGTGATTGCAACTTACACAATTTTGACAGCGACCCCCAGATGGTCAATATTATTGTACAATAGTATGGTATACAGTATACTCAATAAAAATACCGTATAGTAGGCAAGCAAGTCAAAGATTTTGGTTGCTTTATATTTGGCAATTTTTTTAAATTTCTAGTGGGGGCAGCTGCCCCTACCTGCCCCGCCTTGGCGACGACCTTGACCACCTCGATGTCTATTTCTCCCGTCAAAATCAAATCAAAATCAAAATATTTTTTATTCAAATAGTCTTTCACAAGATCTTTTGAATCGTCAAAGGACAGTATTAATGCACTGTTTAAATTTAAAGGACATTGCTACAAGCATTGCTTTGTAACTCAAGGTGTTGTTTGGTGTTGATACTGTTCATGAGCGGTCGTGTCGCATACCATCATGTCCAGACTCATGTCATGCATGAGAGACTACAAGATACATTGCGGCCTCAGAAACACCCAGATTCGACACAAATACATGTAGATCACACAAACATTTGTCTCAGTGCGGGGTTCGAACCCGCAGCCTCAGATCAGGTTCTCTCCGACCGGCTTGATCCTTTGGCTTTGCGTAGAGATGTAGCTTCGCTCCGCATTCTCTATCGCATTTACCACGGGGAGTGTTCTCAAGAATTGTTCGGACATATCCATAGGCATTGTGTAAACACGGTATATTTAAAATTTCATTCAATTTGAACCAGTAGTTTAAGAATTGTAACTAGTCAAACTTTCTTAATTTTGTCACTCACTGACTGACTGACTGATCATCAAAAGTCTAAGGCACTTCTAGCAGACATAGAACCTTCAAATTTAGAATATAATTAGTGTTTAGTGTCTAAAGTAAGGGAAAATTCAAACATTTCATAATTTGTGTCTAGTTTTCTAGATAGACCAACTGCGTGAATAACTTTGTAATCCCATATAAATGTATAGGATTACAAAGTTACATTTGCAGTTAATAAATCATTGTACCCGTATATAATGGAATAATAGTTGTAGATAGATATCTATATACATGAGGCATAACAGGAGGGGATAAAGAGAGGGAAATGGTGTATTCAGCCCATGAAACTGTACAACATTCCTCTAGAAAAACATGACGAAGAAAAACTTGCAAATAAATAGATTAAATAGCTCGAAAATATCAATTACAATGAAAGAAAGAACATTAATAATCAAATCCTCTATATTTGTGATAAATTGATACCTACAAAAATAAGAAAAATCCATAAGACAGAGGCTTTAAGAAAAATCGTTAGTGATATTCTAGAAGTAAGAAGTACCGAAAAAGAAAAAAGTAGGACTCTACAAAAAGACGTGAGATCCCATCAAAAACATCCTGTAAAAAAATTCCAAGTCTCGCAGCTCAGGTTTTCTACCGCAAAAAGTTGTGAGATGCATGTAATACCAAGTCGATTAATTTATTTAGTCCTTAAGGGACCTTCTATATACAGTTATTACGTTAGTTATTACCATATCAATATTAAAAATTCTTTACGTTTTAAATAAATAGATCGACTTGGCCAGCAGCATTATGTATAAATTGTACGATACATTATGTTTTCATGCGATGGCCAAGTCGATTCATTTATTTAAAACGTAAAGAATTTTTAATATTGATATGGTAATAACTAACGTAATAACTGTATATAGAAGGTCCCTTAAGGACTAAATAAATTAATCGACTTGGTATTACATGCATCTCACAACTTTTTGCGGTAGAAAACCTGAGCTGCGAGACTTGGAATTTTTTTACAGGATGTTTTTGATGGGATTGTACTTGTCTATGTTGAATTTAAAAATTGTTTATGACATTTTGTAGGGCTGAGAAAATTAAAATCACCCCGATAAAATTATCAGACTTACCTCAAAAACGACCACAAAAGCGAGTCTCGCGGCGAAAACGTGCCAGTAGTGAGGGGATAGGCCGTACGGATCAGGATGGTTAGGTGGGTTCCGGTACCCCCTGTACGCGCACATGGGGGGGTCCACCTCATTCTCGTCGACCCCCCATCCGTCCCTGTAGTCTGACGTGTTGAATACTGGAAAAAATCGAATTACTATTATTATTATAGTAAAAGATCCCACTGCTAGGCAAAGGCCTCCCCTATACTGTTCCATATCTTTGGATTGTATTTGTCGACTTTATCCGGGAAAAATAATGCATTTGAAATAATTATGGAAAATGTCTTGGAGAAAACATTTGTGGCAATTATCACTGAAAATTCAAACTAAAATCTTTTATTTTTTATTGATGTAGTACTCCGCACTAGGCCAGCTAAGTATGACCAAAACCCCGATAGTCGAACCCCTATTATTTAGGCAATATTATTTTCATTTATTGGGAAAGCAATTGAAAAAACTGGTTATATTTTGAAGGCAAAATATATTTAGTTTATAAAAAAAGGTAGAATAATATTACTTACATGAAAGCGAATGGTCGATGTACCCTGTAAGAGTGTTGTCAGGCGAATAAACGTACTTATACACCATCCGAGGTATGAAGTCGCTTGTGTATGCTATCACGAACGCCTGGGGAAGTGTACAGAGTCTTTAAAATCGTTATACGACCGAAATTGATAAGCGATATAAACTATACAAATATTGAACCCGATAATAACCCTTGTTGTGACTTTGATGACCTTATTCATAGACAACTTAAAAACCTATATTAGTTATCGAATGTTGTCCCTTTCGAACGATTAGGTATTGAATTCTATTTGAGCGAAGAAGACAAATATATCTAAAACAGGTTTTAAAATTTTTATGAATAAGACACAGGTCTTTGAAATATATGAGTATTTTAGGATCGATTCATAAATATTACAATTTATTGATTTCGATCACAAACATGAGTTAATAAAACAATTCAATATAGCGCCATCTAGTGGGCAGTAGTAGAAACATGCTTATACAATTAATAAATGTGAATCATTATAGAAATCACTTTAATTTATTTAATTTTAATTTAATGCCTTTAAAGTAAATTAATCAATTAACTTACATTAGAAACCACCGCTGCGTAAGTTATTCCACGGAGTATGCCGTACCTGCAATAGAGAAAAGCAATTTATATTTATACAGAGTATATCAAGACTGCTACCGAAAACGAAGCCGGGTGGTAGTTTAAGCGACTTCAGACACAATACAACAGAAATGTTGCAAAAAAAAGGGTCAATTATTTTTTGTTATTTTTTCCTATGGTCATATTTGGGTGGTAAATACATTTTTCTTCCTAAAATAATAGTGTATATCCTTTTATTTATAAATACTCTAAGGTATAAAAGAGTTTAAATTATTATTTTAGCAAACACTATGGATTTACCACCCAAAAATGATGATATTTAAAAAATCATTAAAAATTATTGTCGCGTTTCTTTGCGAAATTTTTAGTTGCATTGTGTTTGTTTGTAGTCACTAAAACTACCACTCGGCTTCGTTTTCGGTAGCAGTCTTGATATACCCTGTATATTGCAATATTGTGATCTCTCAAGATCTGCCGTTTGGCGGGAGAAATAGAAATTGCGTTGGTACTGCTACTCACCAAGCTCCGATATCCTCGACTCGGTCTGCCAGAGGTCTTCTAGCCTGTGTGACCATCTTGTAAGCATCCAGCCTGATCTCAGCTATGTTGTTTAGAAGTGCGAACAATGGAGCCAGGGGAAACGCCGCCACGAATAGTGTTACGAATCCGTATTGGAGAACTGGGGAGAAGAGAAATATTGATGTATTTTGTATTTCATGGATGGCGACACCAGCACGTCGTTCGCTTTGCCTTTCGCCCTATATTCCATCCCAAACTTTCCCTATAAGTTAGGAACAGTAGCAAATATACATATTAGCCTTTAATGCTCATTCCAGGGGATTTTTTTTTTTCAGGGATAAAAAATAATCTCTATATTGTATCCAGCTATACAAAATTTCATTAAAATTGGCCGTTTGAGCGCTAACATTCCTTGAGCATCCCACGGGAACACTACATTTTTCCGGGATAAAAAGTAGCCTATATGTTAAACCAGGGTATCAGCTACCTTCAAACCAAATTTCATAGAAATTTGTTCAGCGATTCGACCCTGATGAAGTAACAAACACACAAACTTTAGCCTTTATAATATTGGTAGGATTTTTCGTATGTTTAGTGTAGCCAACTCACTCAAGAACTACAAATACGACAGCGACGCACTCCACCAAGCTACAGAACGGAACCGATGGAGACATCTGGTTGACGGAATCAAATGGAGTCACGACCCTCGGTAATGAGGGAAAGAGTAAAGAAGGAGAGAGAACTCACTCATCTCGAGATACTCGTCGAAGAGCGCCAGCCTCCCAGGGTCCTGCAGGTGGTAGTCCTGCTCCCACGCCATGTGCGGCTTGCTGGGGTCCCGCGTCACCGCGCGGTGAGAGCGCTGGCGCCACCAGTTGTGGAACTTTCTGGAATATCACACGAGACCAGACCCCTTAGCCAAGTTGCTTCCGATATATTTTCTTCCTACAATCGTTGACGCCTTGACGTAAGCGATTATGTTTCGTTTGCGCTAATTAAATTGCATCTTGGATAGAATTTGTATGGGAATGCAACGTGCAAACGTCATCTACACTAATATTATAAAGACGAAAACTTTGTTTGTTTGTTTTTTTAATTGTAATGAATAGGCTCAAAAACTACTGGACCGATTTTAAAAATTCTTTCACTATTCGAAAGCTACATTATCCACGAGTAACATAGACTATATTTTATTTTGGAAAAAAATAGGGTTCTGTAAGATATTTGGATTTTTCGGACACAAACTGAAAAAAATCAACCAAAGAAGTTACTTATTATGCGTACGCTGCCTAAACTACAAAAGATAGAACCATAAAATGTTATAATTCATTGTAGATCTTATAAATATCTACAAAAAAGTCCGCGACACACTATACCTATCTATGTCGAGTGAGGCACAACAACCACATTTTTATTTAAAAATCTTGAATTTTTTTTTGGACTACATTTAAACGCGTTTATTTTACTCATGCTATTAATCCTTATCAAAATAAATTATTTCATCAATAAGTACAGTTTATGTTGATAATATTTGGTCTTTGAATGATTAAAATTGGACGTTTGGTTTTGAAGTTGTGGTGAAATTAAAATATTACGACTTCTGCTGCACAAAAATTTCATAAGGCAATCTTTATATGTACATGTATATGGAGAGACGGGATATAATATAGTGGAAGGTACGGGAGAAGACTGGGATAGCTGACAGATTTGATAAGACGAAATATAAATGCACGTTATAAGACGGGATGGATAATAAAGAGAAAGGACGGGATGGATTGGGAAGAGACTGAACAGACGGATGAGACGGGATTGAGCCGGACAGTAGGACAGCTACGTCAAGTTTAGGTATACAAGAGTTTATACGAAAAATAACATGTATTTGGTGTGGAGTGGAATCAAAAAATATATGCACCCAGACGAAGCTGGGCCGGGCCGCTATCGCTTATAAAACGTTAACGATTGTCAAAAGAGAATCAATTCTAAGCGTTTGTAACTTGGCTAAGGGTGCTGTTATATCCCAGATATATAAATAAACCTGCATTAGGATAAGGGGCTTGTCGGTATTACACCCAGACCAGAAACTAACTCACCCCACTTAAAGACTTCTCCATAAATATTTGGTGGATTTGGTTTAATTTTAATTGTTTTTAACTTTCCGACGCGACGCGACGTATCGATTACTTTACAGCTTTCGTGCTAACGGGCGAAGAAAAATATAAAAATTAAACCACATCCGTAAATAATAGTTTTATTTCAATGTGTAGCATTCGCGTAAATTTAAAAAACACTTTATTTTATCAATATTATATCAGCAAAATAATCAAGCTTCTCGATGCAGGCCACTTCCGAATGGTCAACCGACTGACCGACCGAGAACCTTGGACAGGTGTATGCTCAGCAGTGGACTTCCTGTGACTGAAGAGAGAGAATTAGAAATACGAGTATCTAATGAACTTACGGGCATCCCAACTCGAGGAAATTGTTGAAGACTTGCTTTCCGATCATTATGATGGCGAGTTGGATGCACAATTCCGACAGACACCCGGCCGGGTCGCAAATGTCACCTTTGAGCTTGAAAAACTCCGATTTTCTCGCCTGATCGTCGCCTGGGTAGTCGTAGAAACGGCCCTGGAATAAACATAGCCTTATTTAAAGACTGTTAATAAACTTACTAGCGGTCTGACCTGGTTCCGCCCGGGTGCTGATATATTTCCAAAATGGCGGCAAAAATGTACATTTCCGACTATAAATTTAGACTATCGACCAATCGAAAAACGAAAAACGAATGACCTTTTTTCATATCTTTTTCCATTTAGTCATGCAAATATAGTTTTTCTTTCTTTTATTTTTTTCTTTTTAATAAACTTACCTTAAAGAAAGCGATGTAGATTAAAGATGAGTAGAAGTTCATGAACTCGAAAAAGAATATTTTGAAGGTGTACGAGTCTTCGTATTCTGTTTGTGTCCTCGGATTCTCAAGGTTTGTCAAATAAACCGCCACTTTTGCGTAGATCTGTGAAATAATAATAATAATAACATTCTTTGTTCAAGTAACCAATGACTCATTTTTTGGGGTTAGTATCAGTACATGTATTATATAATAAGTATGTTAGTTATATTACAGAGGTATTTCCTTTTTTTTTTCTTTGTACATTCACAATAAGTTAAATTATATCTATACCACGAGTCACCGACGTCCCATACCATGAGATATAGTGCAGCAGTGGCTCATGTAAAGACAGTCAAATCTGTCCGAGATCATTTTCAGAATGCTGTTGGAACTAGCCCTAATCCTGTTTACTAGAGACGCGCACCTTTTGCGCATATTGAAATAAATCACCCTTTTGTTAGTTTGATGCTTGTTTAGAGATAATTAATCATCATCTTTCATTGCTGTTATTTATTTTCTTTCTTCAGTCATAAGAAAAGCTGAACATAGGACTCTTCCAAATATATTGCTGTTTTTCTACTTTGTGTTTATATGTCCGAAGTTTAAACATTTCCTATCAATTATGAAAAAAAACAAAAATCTAAATTTCTGCTTCCACCGCTTCGGAACGTGTTGTAGCTGTGAACAAGTCTTCTATTTTTTAAAAGCAGTATGTAATTACAATGTTTTATTAGTTGCAATCAATATAAGTGAAGTCAGAAATAAATACACAAATAAGTAATTTCTAGTTATCAAGACTATTTGGTGTCTTCAAGTTCTTTATCAATATTGAGAGTCTCCGACGCAGTTCATTAGACACTAGCTGTGAAACCAAAGGCTGCGGGTTCAATTGCTCCACCGATAGGTACATCTCTCTCTCTCTCCCCCTCTCTCTCTCTCTCTCTCTCTCTCTCTCTCTCTTCAGCCATAGGAAGTTCTTTGCTGAACATAGGCCTCCCATTTAGCTTATAACTGCTGGATCATTTAATATATTTCGAGATGTATACAAAAATCATATTGCAATTTAGCTTGTATCAGCCCATATACGTTCTACTGGGCACGGGCCTTCTCTACAATCGAGAATACGATTGAGAGTAGTTAAGCCATAAAGTCTATTAACTTAGCGATTGAGTCTGTCCATATATTAACCAATGATTATACATACCCGTACACATACGTGTGGTATGTAAGTCCGCCAACCCGCACTAGGTCAGCGTGGTGGACTTTACTAACCACTCTTAATCGTACTGTCGATTGTAGAAGAGGCCCGAGCCCTGCAGTGGGGCGTAAATGGGCTGATACAATTCTTGTGACAATAAATATTTATCTTTCTTTCTTTCTTTCAATAGACCAGCTTACGGACTATGGCCCAGGCCTTTAAAATCAAATTCTCAATCGTAGGATCCCGATCTCAGCGTAACGTTGGATCCAGGGGGAGGTCTGGCTCCAGACTGACAGAATGTATTTATTATCTCATTGATAATATTTATAAGTACAATAAATTCTATGTATGTCGATTAATAATGTAAAAAGGGGTCAGTAACAACTTTAAAAAATCATTACTACGAATTCGAGTTTAGAAATCGCACCAAGTGTTCTAACAAGAACTATATGACCTTCCCCTCGCTTGAAAGCTGGATCCACCCTTCTCTCAGTGGTAGAGAATTCAGCAATGGTGGATCCAGCCTTCAAAAACGGTTATGGGCATGGCAACTCGAAAATCAAAGGAGTGGGAGTCTGTGTATGATCTTGCTCATGATCGTTATACGCAATAAAGATTTAATTCTGCGATTTTATTATATTGATGGTGTTATGGCATTTGATATAATATTATCAGTCTATCGATCTCATAAAAGAGTGGAAGTATGATGAATTAAGTCCGTTAGGGTTGTGGGCATGCCCATCGTGCTCACTATGGTGGATCAGCGCTTGCAATGAAATGAAATGAAATGTATTTATTGGTCACGTAGGCAATTTAAAAGCTCTTACGACAAGTCAATACACATAGAACTTAATCTCTACAATATATTTCCTATACTTAGTATTAGATACTTATTTAATTTTTTGGTTTAATTGATTTATTTATGTAATTTATTTATTTTAAATTAATTTTATTTTTATTTAGAATTAGTTTTATTTATTTGTTTCCTTTTTATTCTTATTTTATTTAAAGTATTAGTTATGACTTTATGGCAATTTATTTTTCAAAGAAATACAATATGTACGTTAGTGAAATTAAATTAAATTCAATTAATTAGTGGACCATGAATATTATTACAACGGTGCGTAGCGGTTTATTGTTACCACCGGATCCAACGCGGCCCTTCCTGAGAAGACCCAATTCAGTACGAGTAGCTTATATCGATGACAAAACTTCGTGCCCTATGGTGGGACTTATATGAGCTGATATATATACATACCCTGGTAAGAATCATGATCATAATCAAATTGATGAGAGCAGCAGTCATAGCAGTGAAAATTTTCGCGTGTCGCTGTATGAAGAATCCTGAACCTCCATAAATCACGGATACCATGGATATCCTGTAGATAATTGTCCCTAACACTGCTCCCATTACTATTGCTATCTGAAAAGAAATTGGAGAAATATAACTTTCGTGGTTTTATGAAATGGAATGGCGAGACGAGCTTGCCGTTCCCCTGATGGTAAGCGATACGACCGCTCATGAACAGTAGCAAAATCAAACAATTACAGTTACAAATCAATGTTTGGCATTCCACTGCGACCGACATCCTGAGACATAAGATGTTCAGTCTCAATATGTCCAATAGTTATTCTGGCTACAATGTCCTTCTATCGTGAAGACAACAGTGCATTTAAACTGTTTAGCGGGAGAAATAGACATTGCGGTGGTACCTACCCAGACGATCTCTCACATATGAGAGATCTACCACCAGTAAAACTAAGTCGTTTATAAATCATACTTAGATTTTTAATAAATCAAAATGCTGGGAATTGAAGCCAATTATTTTGAAAGAAAAAACACATGCTGTGTTATTACACCATTCGGTAATTTTACTAATAATATTTTTAGTTTATAAGTTACTAGCGGCCCGGCCCAGCTTCGCCCGGGTGCATATAGATTTCTCTACAATAATATGCACGTATTATACACATAAACCTTCCTCTTGAATCACTCTATCTATTAAAAAAAACCGCATCAAAATCCGTTGCGTAGTTTTAAAGATTTAAGCATACAAAGGGACATAGGGACAAAGAAAGCGGCTTTGTTTTATACTATGTAGTGAAGCTTACCATAAACAGTACAGCGGAGCTTGTAGCTATGTATCTCATATTCTTCTGCCACGGTGGTAAATAAGGTTCCTTTTCCCTTGTCACTGGGTTGGTTCGGAATGTCTTAACCGAAGCCTCGAATTCTGGACGTGGTTCCTCATCCTAGAAAATGAATTAAGCGAAGCCTGCTAATTATATTTCGACAATATTTCGACATTCCAACGACGAAAGCCGTAACTCGTAAGTCTTATAAACATAGTGAAGTTAAAAAAAAATATATAAAAACCAGCCAAGTGTGAGTCGGACTCGCGCACGAAGAGTTCTGTACCATTATCTATAAAAGAAATCCTAAAAATCACATTCGTTGCTATTTACTTTGAAAGGTAATACACAACTAAATATTTTGTGAAACTTTTAAGCGTCTACCTACTACGTTACCGTTATCAATATTGAGGAAAAAATTACGAAAAATCTCGTTTATTGTGTGGGGACCTCTAAATATTTTCATTTTTTTTTTATTTTAAGTGATAGTTGTTATAGCGGCATCGAAAATACATAATTTGTAGAAACAGCTTTCTAGCTATCACGGTTTATGAGATACAGCCTGGTAACAGACAGACAGACAGCGGAGGTTTAGTAATAGGGTTCCGTTTTTACCTTTTAGGTTCGGAACCCTAAATGAAGTGTTTTTTTAGAAATCATTTTTATTTAATAATATATAAATACCTGATCGGTACCACCTCCCAAGTCCCACTCCCATCTTAGTATGCACTGTTTTCGTTTCCACAATTCTAGGAATGTTGTTGCTGCAAAGAAATGAATAATAATTAAAAACGTCTACTCAACTACTACAATACTATACTACTATTCGAAATGTCGCGGTCGGGAAGTTAAAAAATGTAAAATTAAACCAAATCTGCGATAAAATCCTTAAGTAATAGTTTTATTTCAATTTTAAAAACGACTAATTAATTTCTGCCCATTAATGCTGAATCATGAGTCATGACTGACAACCTACCACTTCCAAAAAGGCCGTTTCTTTTTGGTCTTACACCCAGACATGAAACAAGGCCTGACAATATAAAGATTTTTCTCAGTGTAAGAATCGACTTCGCGGCCTCTCGTTTCACAGCCGTCTAACAATCAACCACGGAGACTCTAATGTAAGAATTTAATGTAACTTGGAACTTAAATAAAATGAACTAAAACGTACCCCAAAAAGACATGAAAATAGCGAAGAACACAGTCGCAGGGTTGTCAAAGAGATAAGTCAGTTTTGCGAAGAGACAGGAGTCCGATAGAGTTTGGTACTGACACGCTTTGTCGCAGAGAGGACACAGTATGGTGTTCCCAGGACCTTTGTTGTTGCAAATCTCTTTGCTGAAAGCATAAATATATAATTCAAATATATAATTACCTTGGGTGTCTGCGAAAAAAGGCTTAAAGATTTGACTATAAAATAAACTGTCGATAAAACGTTGCATAGTTATAATAAACTTTTATTTATGATTTATTCTAAACTGCACATAAAGAGCAAAAACACTAAAGATACATATTACAAATTAAAAAAGTACAGATGGCAGTCCTATCGCTCAAGGCTATTTCTTACAGACAACCTTTAGATGGATATGAGAAAAGAAAAAGAAGAGTTTCTTGAAAAGAGACTTAAATGCTGAGACGTAAATTCTAGCTGAACCAGAGTTTCCGAAACTAGCCGTAGCCTGTGTCTTGGCATACTTATAAATAAAAAGCAATTAACATAGTCATTAATCATCTAATGTATAAAGTTAACGAGTTTGTTTCTTTGTTACCTCTAATCTCAGGAACTACTGGTTCGAATTTAAAACATATTTTTGTGTTGGATAGGTCATTTATCTAGGAATGCTATATATCATCACGCTGGAACATATAGCAGGGAAGCAGTAGTGCAAAATTTAGCAAATACGAGGAAATTTTATTCGTTTTTTGTGGTCCGATTGTTCTATATTCTAAATTAATAATCTGAATTAACCATTTCAGCCGCCATTTTGAAAAGTGTATCTGTACCCGGGCGGAGCTAGTCCTATATATAATGTAATATGGAATATTTTATTATAATCTCCCACTGTTGAGCAAAGGACTTCTCTAAATCCGATAGATCGATTAGTATGAACTGAGCGCAGATGAATAATGTGGCTTCCTCTTCTCTCCTAAATTGTTGCTGTGTTCAACAGGGTCCATATTGTATCTTTTTATAAAACTAGCGGACCGGCCCGGCTCCGCCCGGGTGCAGATACACGTTTCAAAATGGCGGTCAAAATGTTCTATTCCGACTATCAATATAGAATATCGACCAATCGGACCACGAATAAAATTTCCTCGTATTTGCTAGAAATGTCAGTACTGCTTCCCTCCTATAGGTCATAGCGTAATGATATATAGCCTATAGTATTCCTCGATAAATGTACTATCCAACACTGAAAGAATTTTCCAAATCGGACCAGCGGTTCCTGAGATTAGCGCGTTCAAACAAACAAACAAACAAACTCTTCAGCTTTATAATATTAGTATAGATTATAACATCTTTATAACATGTGGTGTGCAATAAAGATATTGAGTACCTTACCTAGGAATGTTATCATTAGAATCCATGCTAGCCAATCCGTATAGGAAACACAAAGTCCCCACTATAGCTGGGGCATACAGCATCTTAGTGTAGAACCCGAGCCAGCAGAAATACAAGCCTATCTTCTCGCCGAAGTATCTTCGGACCAGCCAGAGAGGTTGCTTCTTGTACCACTTACAGGGTCGCGCCCATTCTAAATATAATAGCTGGAAATATACAAAATTCATACTTAGCACATATTCCTTAGAAAAATTAACCCGAATGTTTGAAAATTAAGGGGAAAGAGGTTATTCCTATGCTATCTTAACAACGCCAGTAAAATTTCTTTTTTTAATTGAACTTACCCTTCTATCCGTAACAGTTCCGTCAGATAAATCCACATTATACCGTCCTTCATGTAATGGGAAACACGCCAGATACGTCCCATCGTTTAGCAGCCTGCGGATTCCCATCTGAAAATATTAATACATATTGCTGGTAAAATTATAAATTGCTGAGACTTTCTGGTGTCACAAACACCCAGACTTGAAACAGATACCTGTGGATCTCACAAATATTTGATTTTTTCGGGGATCGAACCCGCGGCATCTCGTTTCACACGACGTCTAACCAACTGCGCCACGGAGGCTGTGTTTTCTCAAAATTCTTTACCAACTGCAATCTTATTGAAAGTCAGTCTTTCAGAAAGTGCAGGGAAAAAAATGTACCTTAGTTTCATTGTTGTCATATTTGGCTCTTAGCAATATCTGCATGACTAGCAAACTTCGTTGTGCCGGCGAAAACTGCGTGTGGCGGTCTTTTACTAAAAACCTGCAATCGTAATAAATAAATAAATAAATAACACCCAACAGTCACATATATAGTCCAGACCCCACACTAAGATCGAGTCTTGTGTCGTGTATCGGGAACTACGAGAGACTTTTCAGTCTCACAAACACCCAGACCCGAACAAATACCTGTGGTTCACACAAATATTTGTTTCGGTGCGGGGATCGAACCCGCGGCCTTTTCTTAAACAGCCGGCATTTAACCAACTGCGCCACAGAGGCTGTCAAGTCAAGCAATAATAATTGTTTGCATGGGTATATCAAAACTGCTACCGAAAACGAAACTGGGCGGTAGTTTTAGTGACTAAAAACAAAATAGAAAAAAAATAATCGTAAAGAAACGCGTTTTTTTTAAATGCCATCGTGTTTATTGTAGTAAGTCCATAGTTTTTGCTAAAATAATAATGAAAACCCTTACGTACCATAGCGTCTTTCAAAATAAAAAAGTATACAATATTATTTTAGGAAAACTCTTTATCATCCAAATATGAGGGTAGAAAAATGTCTCGTTTTGGTATTATCTAAACGATCCACCTCGCTGGCCTAGTGCGGGTTGGTGGACTTTACGTACCATGGAAATTCGCACAAATTACTATGGTATACAGGTTTCCTCAAGATTTTTTCCTTCTGTGACTTATAAAAACTATACAGTTTACTTACTGTTCTTCCCTTTTCACCCCTCTATGTTCTGTGGCAGCGTAGAACGAGGGTTCAGGTTCGATTCTGCTGTGATCATAATCGTAAAATTGCTTCCATCGATGCCTTAACTTTGCGTGCCATCGTTTGTCTTTCTCCATTTGTTTCTCATCACTCTAAGGAATAGAGATTTAACTATAACTAAGTAGTTATGAACTAACGGCCGTTCTCTATATCCTATCTATCTTTAACAAGAGGTTAAAATAAATATCGTTACTATGTCGATACCACTGTATGCTTTAATAAACAAAGATAGACATACAATATTATCTTGCCTAGATGTGTATAAATATATGCACCTTATCTAAATATCTCCGTCTTTCTTTACTGAAGTAAAAAATGTATCGAAATTTCGAGAGAAATCTCTTGTTAAAGATATAGTAACCGGCCGTTAGAGGACTGTATTTAATTATCCTAATGAAAATCTGAGGTCAAAACGTCGTGTGAGATATGCTACTACCGTAGCAGAGCTGGTTGGAGAGAGTTAGTAAATTAATTCGCTATTTAAAAGTTACTTTTATTTATAATATTGTATCGGGCCACAAAGTTCTCAAATGGAAGCCACATAGCGGGAAGCACAGCATAGAACGTCCAACCACAAGATGGTCAGACGACCTGGTAAAGGTCACGGGACGTCGCTGGATGCAGGCTGCCTCCAACACCTCACTGTGGAAATCATTGGGGGAGGCCTATGTTCAGCAGTGGACTTCCTTTGGCTGATGGATGTATGTATCAGGCCTTATACGTTCTACTGTAGGGCATGGGCCTCCTCTATAATTGAGAGTACGATTGAGAAAGATTAGATCATAATTATAGTCCACACATACCATCAAGTGAAATGGAATTTAAAATATTGTTTTTCACTCACCCAAGCCCTAACCGATATAGATATGAACCTCTTGCACGGCAGTTTCATTCCAATCACCTCTGCCAACCGCATTTCAGTCTTCCAAGGTATGTGGATCTTCAGAAACCAGGTCTTCTCGTCGAAAGACAAGCATTTATTCTCTAACTCCAACTCTAGACCTTCTTTGACTAGATTCTCCTGGAAAGACATTTTAGTCAGAACACAAAATATGCTGTATGTAAACTCTAATGTTGCTCCTTCCAAAACCAGTTTGCAGTGTAGTGATTATTATAAAATTTACAATTTGGTTAAAGTCCGATTTTTTGCTGTGGATCCTATAGTAACAAGGGATAGTCTCATACCTGAAACACCCTCCTGTGGTCTCGTTTCTTGGCTTCCGCTTCAGTCATCACTCCATAGTCTTCTTCTTCGTAAGCTAACACCATGTCTATTCGTCTTCTACCGTCGCGGAACATCAGGGATTCTGGTTCAAGACCCTGAAATACTCTCAAAATTAGGATTGTATCAGTCTTCGATCACATATACACTATATTATAAGTAACGGCCTAAAACACGTCAAGAGTAATAAGAGCAAAAATAAGCATGTGGTCTTATTTGATTTTAGTATGGTCCACAAACATAATAAATCTTAACTCAAAGGAATGAGATTTATTAATCCATAAAGTTGATTATAATTTAAGACTATTTGCTTCATTTCGAAATTTGAAATTCAAATGTGTAAGTATAAGCAACCTCGGCCACTTTTCGCGTGTGATTTGTTCTGGACCTTGTATCTAGTATATATTTGATCGAACGTATGAGTCCATATTTGTCCCACTGCAGGGCACGCGCTTCCTCTACGATTGAGAGAACTATTGTGAGTGGTTAGACCATATAGTCCACCACGCTGGCCTAGTGCGAAATAGCTGACTTTTACATATCATAGATATTCTTACAAATGGCTTTGGTATGGAGTTTTTCCTCACGATTTAATTCTTCACCTATCGCCATTCGCTATATTGCGTGGTGCATGATTTTCAGTACGCACTTGACTCCAAAAAGTCGGAGGTGTGCACTGGGATTTGAACCCGCGACCATGTTGAACATGTTAACAGCCGCGTCTGTTCCGTTACCAACAGGCCACCACAACCTTATTATATTAGTATCTTCAATATGATATAAGATTGTACCTCAGAACTCGTTTCTCCAACATTTTCATATTTTTCATTCGGGTAGTTTGGCATTGATGGTTTCCGGTTTTCCTTACTGGGATAATCTGATGATTTGCTATCCGACTTTGACTGTAAAAAAATGTTAAACCCTTGCTATTATATTACTATGCTATATTTTACCACCCAAATACTACAGTAGCAAAGATAAAAGAAAATCGACACTTTTTTTGCAAAATGTTCAGTTGTATTGTGTCTAAAGTCACTAAAACTACCATTCGGCTTTGTTTTCGGTAGCAGTCTTTATATACCTTATATGAAAACAGAAATGAAGGGGCACTCATGGTTGAAGAACCTATGAGACTGGTTTGGCATCATCGCACTATTCACAGCAGCTTCAAAGTTGAAATTGGTCTTATGTTGTATATTATTAACTTTTTTGATAAAAGTTGCCCAGGGGTGTCTTGATTGTCCTGGGTTACTGTTAAAAATTACTTTTCGTACCAACCAGCTCCAATTTAGGCAAAAACCATTACTATACACCTTCCGCATCCACTAAATACAGACGAAATACTTTTGTCTTGCGGGGTAGACGGTAGTAAAAGCTTTAATGAGTTGCCACCAAATCTTGATATTGACGTATTCTGTATTAATGTGGGTAAGGCGAGAGGCATGCTAGTTAAAAACTTTTTTTGATAATCGAAGTTAATTTCAACCGTTCCAAATTTATAGTGAACTTAAACATATACATTGTTATATTAGGATATTCGTAGTGTAATATTATAATTATGGTGTTTTCTATTGTGTTTGGTAATTAGGTTTGGTATTCATATTTGTATATTTTTATAGGTTATTAGCAATATGAATAGATGGTAAGATATTACAATTTTGTTATTAGTCTGTAAGCTTTCCGAAATTACATTTAAAAAAAAATCTTCGATGGGAGAGGAAATCGAAGAAGAAAACAAAAATACCTGAAAACTAGGCAGTGGAGTACCAGGCAGTGCTGTAGAAGCCTCCTTATGCTTCGGGGCGAAGGCTCCAGCTGCTGACGTCACATTTCTCACGAACCTCCAGCCGTGACGAGGCCGCCTCTCTTCAGAACTCACTGAGCTTATTGAGTTGATGTCATCTCGGAGATGCACCTTGGGGGAAAAGTTAGTTCTGGCCTAGTGCGGGTTGGCAGATTTGACATACCATAGAAATTCTTCTGAATTGCTATGGTACGCAGGTTTCCTTACGATGTTTTACGTCATTAAGCTGGAGTAAAAATCACCGGGAATAGATTTGGCCCATTTTGCAACATTTTTCATTGATGGTTTATGGTCATAGCATGATTTTATCCAACACCAAAATAATTGATCAATGGGAACTTTTAGTTCCTAAGACTAGAGTCTTAAAACAAACAAACTCTTCAGCTTTATAATAATATTAGTATTTCTTTGTATAAAAATATATAAAATGCATTGTGTTTTTTCTTTGAATGGCGAGACGTGCATGCCATTCGCTGATGGTAAGCGATACGACCGATCATGGGCAGTAGCAAAACCAAACACCACGAATTACAAAGCAATGCTTGACATTCCACTGCGCTCGCCATCCTAAGACATAAGATGCTAAGTCTCAATATGTCCAGCAGTTACTCTGGCTACAATGTCCTATACTAACAATACGACACACATTTATGACATCAAATAAATATTTATGTGATGTACCTTTTTCCCCTCCGCGTCAAACGGTACACTCTGAAAAATTTTGAATTTATTTAATATTTCGTTTTTCATCTTGTAACATTAAGTGTAACCAATATAAATTGACCTCTCATGTTAATTGTCTTATTTTGTTATTTTCATTGTGTTTAAATAATATTCAATCTATAGTATTTATACATATTACATACATTTGACAGCCTCCGTGGCGCAGTTGGTTAGACGCTGCCTATGAAACGAGAGGCCGCGGGTTCGATCCCCGCACCGAGAGAAATGTTTGTGCGGCCCACAAATATTTCTTCCGGGTCTGGGTGTTTGTGAGACCGAAAAGTCTCTCGTAGTTCCTGATACCCACGACACAAGACTCGATCTTAGTGTGGGGTCAGGACTATGTATGTGACTGTTGGGTGTTATTTATTTATTTACATAAACTCACGCCTTTTTCCCAGAAGAGGTAGGCAGAGGTGCCAGGATAACCACATAACACATTTCTTCTTGTATGCCGTCCCCTGATGTGATAGGGGGCGAGCCTATCGCCATATCGGGCACAAATTCCTGTGGGGTGATAATGAATAGAGAAATCCAAGATCACGTAGCTCGACCCAGGATTCGAACCCGGGATTTCAGCTTTGTAACCATAGTACAACTACGCCACCGACGCAGTCACATATGCTACCGAAAACGAAGCTGGTAGTTCTAGTGACTTCAGACACAATGCAACAAAATTTTGCGCAAAAAATTGTGACGATTTTTATTATTTATTTTTTATCGTCGTATTATGATAGTAAATACCTGTGGTAAATACATAGTTTTTTCTAAAATAATAGTGTGCACCCTTTTATTTTATAAAGACGCTATGGTGTGCAAGACTTTAAATTATCATTTTATCAAAAACTATGGGTTTACCATGTAAACTCGACAATATTTTTTTTTTTTTTAAACACCCAACAGTCACATAAATAGTCCTGACCCCACACTAAGATCGAGTCTTGTGTCGTGGGTATCTGGAACTACGAGAGACTTTTCGGTCTCACAAACACCCAGACCCGGAAGAAATATTTGTGGGCCGCACAAACATTTCTCTCGGTGCGGGGATCGAACCCGCGGCCTCTCGTTTCACAGGCAGCGTCTAACCAACTGCGCCACGGAGGCTGTCATGTATTTAAAAAACAATAAAAAAATTGTCGTGTTTCTTAGCGAAATTTTTAGTTGTATTGTGTTTGTAGTCTCTAAAACTACCACCCGGCTTCGTTTTCGGTAGCAGTCTTGATATACCCGGTATAAAAATAATAAATGTACTTAAATATTACATACCCGATTCGCAGGACTCTCCATAATGTCAGCGAGAGAGATCCCGAACGCAGACTCTGGAGCGAGACTGTCTGTGGACTTCCAGACGGACCTTCCATCTATGGGAGTGGAAGGGAGGGGAGTCTCGTGGCTTCTACGACGCCCGTCGATTGGCTGAAGTAAACGATATATGCAATATGTATTAGCCCATATAAAAACACACACAAAAACACAGCAATCAAACACACACGCACACATATACATATTTCTTTGTTGTTCATAGCTATAGTTATAGATTTAGTTGCTCACCACAATTATTTAATTGTTAATTTAATTAAATTTGCTGTGAGAGAGCGGAATTTTCTGCTACAAGCATATCAGCTAATGATTACTAGAAGATCCCAACCTTTTTATTTTGTGAAACGAAATATAATCATTCTTTCGTTTTCATTTTTTATATAAGAACTATTGTAGCGCACGGGCCTCTTCTATAATCGAGAGAACAAGTGCGAGGGGTATAGTCCACCACGCTGACCTAGCCGAGTTGTCTTAACTATATCTAGCTTACTGCTTGATAAACAATTCGATGGTAGAAATTCGAATCGTTACCTGGTCATCCACAAAAGGTATTCCATCGGAGACGCTAAGTTCAGTCCTGGTAGTGGATGTGGAGCTGTTCAGGTCTCCCCAGGCGTTGTGGGTGGTGATACTGGCCGTCGGTGGTTCAGAGCTGGTGCCGTCTGCGAAACCAGAAGCTAATGGCCTTTGTCATATGAATTTTTTTTGTAACATTTTATTTGTTCGACAAGTTACGTCATCTAGCGGCAAATAGGAAAATTGAATTGAATTGTCATTAATATGAGTGAAAATATAAATGTTCGTAAGTTATTAGATGGATTGGCGGCATAGTGAATAAAATAAGTATAGTCCCACAAACTTATCTGACCCGGTGAGAGAGTCGCTGTTGTCGAATTTGGTGTTGCCATTAAAAATAGATATGGCAATAAAGTGGGTGAAGTAAGATTTTTCAATTCGATCAATAGTGTCAGAAAAATTAGTGGACCAGTTTCCTTTGCATGTTATTTTTCCTTCCCAAGATTTCTAACAAATCGCTCCCCATACCCTTAAACAAGTGTATCTGTATCAGCCCATATACTATATGTCCCACTGCTGGGAACTGCCCAATTCTACAATCGAGAGTGCCATTGAGGGTGGTTAGGCCATATCATAGGCCATATACTCCACCATGCTGGCCTAATGCGGGTTGGTGGACTTACATACCATAGATATTCTTATAAATCGCTATGTTATGTAGATTTCCTCACTATGTGTTCCTCCACCGTTTTAGTGCGTGTTTATAGACTATCAATACCCACATGACTCCGAAAAGTCAGATTTGTGACCTGGGATTCGAGCCCACGACCACCGTGAACATGTTGGCAGTCGCGTCTAGTCCATTCATCAACAGGCCCCCACGAGCGTAACGATAAATTCTAGTTTATTATATGTACTTACATGTATTGTACTAGTACGTACAAAATTTTGTTTATGTGGTATTTATTTTGAAAAGCTGACAAGACAGACCTGTGGCGGCAACTACGCGTTGATACAATTTTTCTAAGGGTATTATTGGTGCTTGAGATGCTTTTCTTCCTTCATAAAATGTAATACCTGAAGTCTAACGTTCCTAGCGCCACTTTATCAAGTTCTCGGCATATTTCACTAGTTTTAAATAATGCGGGAAAAATAAATACATTGAGTAAACAACCAATGGCAGATATGTCAGCGACTGGCAGATAGACTGACATTCCAAATGACGTTGTTGTTTCCACTTTTGGCCACCGGGCCAGATAACTTTGTGGCTCTATAATACATTTTTGCTTTATACATGTCAACTTAATTTTGTTTATTATCCAATATGCATATTTTAATTAATTTACTATGCACTAGCAACTACTTTCAGCGCAATCTATTAGCAAATAGATCAACATAGAGCGTAAAATATAATAAAGTAGTAAATATTTATAATGATTTTGTTATTTCTTATGGAATATCTTAAGGGGTTCAAGATAATTTTGAAACTCTATGGATTCTCACTCAATGGACGAGTAGAAAAAATATGTGCTATCTCTTTCTCACCTGTTCTAAGTCCTTCTCTTCTACTCCTGCGTCCATCATCACTATTTCTTCTAGAAGATACTTCGCTATGACTACTCCTTAATCTCTCACTCTCAAACGTCACTTGGTCCAATACAGGTTTGTCAAATCCACTGGCAAATGTTTGCCCAACCAAATGACCCGCCTTCTCCAACGTCTGGCCGAGTTTGTCCAAATGCTCCAATGTTTTGCGCGGTCCACGAGCCAATTTCGATGCTACTTTTCTGACCGTCACTTCTTCTATGGGTTTCTGGGCATTTTCCATTTTCTGTGGACAATATTATGTATAAATGTGGTATATTCATATTATTTAACTAGCTTTTGGTGATTAACGTACATCACGAACCTAACTATCTTTGTGATATATTTGAAGCCAAGCTCTAGATAATTTATTGTACACGCCCGACCAATCAAATTAAGTAAAACAATTACTCCAAATTTGTAATATTGCTTTATAAATGTCCTAAGTCTAACGAAAGCTTTTAGTTTATTAATACATAGACATTATCACTGGTAGACAATTTACAATCATTTTTATTGCGTAGGTCCGGAAACCGAGCAAACAGGTCGCCTGATGGTAAGTGGTCACTGCACATGAACATTCACAACGCGCGGATTACGGATACAATGCCGGACCATCAAAGCAGGAGAAGAGCGGGAAAGAAAAAGGGTGGGAAGAGAACTATCTATCTATCTATCATATGTGTATTAGTCAATCACCACGCACTATGACGGTCAAAGGAAACATCGTGAGGAAACCTGTATGACGATTTGTAAGAACTTTTATGGTATGTTAAGTCAGTCAAATCGCACTAGGCCAGCGTAGTGGGTTATGACCTAACCCCTCTCAATCGTAGAGGAGGCTCATGCTCTGTGGTACTTACATGTGTTAATACAAAGAACAATGTTTACACCCGGGCGAGACCACAGCTATGACTGCTACTGGTGGTAGGTCCCTCATATGTGAGAGGCCGCCTGGGTAGGTACCACCGCAATGTCTATTTCTCCCGCCAAACAGCAGTGTAAATGCATAGTTGTGTTTCGGATTGAAGGATATTGTAGCCAGAGTAACTACTGGACATATTGAGACTGAACATCTTATATCTCAAGATGGCGAGCGCTGTACAATGCCTAGCATTCTTTTGTATTTTAAGGTGTTTAATTTTGCTGCTCTTCATGAGCGGTCGTATCGCTTACCATCAGGCGAAGTTTATTCTCGCCGCGCCATTCAATGCAATAAAAAATCTTATACTGTGGGAAAGCACATGACGACACTAGCATGTCAAATGATCGATATGTGGTTAATAATTCAGCTGGATGGCGTGCGACCCCGTCACACGGTTGAACGTCATGAAGAATTTTTATGCCGGCCTAAGAGCTAAGTAGTTTGAAGAGCGCTTTAGTTGAAATTGGCAATTTTTCTGGAGAGAAAATTGTTAACTTACTCTTAGTAAAAGTGTTGATATTATATTTTTTGTTTTTTTTAAGTATTTTAGTTTAAAACCGCTGTATTGCAATTTTTTTTTGGAGAGAAAAAGTTTTGCTTTTAAGAGCGTATACACCTTGCGCGCAAAGTCAACTATAGGTATTTCTTCGTTAATTTCACGCACACATAAGCGACCAAAGCTGTGTGCGTAGAGCTGCCGCGTCGGCTCGCTATACAATCGGCTCAAACAACTTTGATCCGTGCGCTTCAAATATTCAATTGAAATGTAACTGTAATATAATATCATAAAAATATTTTATTTGAATTATAAGTAGACAAATATTACTGTGCACGCAAAGAATAATACAAATTTTGGATACTAATCATATTTTCGTTATTATTACATTGTTAAGTTGCATTCAAATCAGTGTTCAATCAGTAGACACTACGGACGTTTTATTAATCATTTCGTGTTCGAACACATAAATAGTGTTAGGGGCCTTACAACCCCTTACAATTACGAAATATATTTAATTTTATAGTACAATACATAACATAATTTAGCCTCGGAATTACATCCCATTATATTACCTGAAACATAATTTATACTCACTACAAAATCATTGTAGGTAATAAAAATAATTAAATATTTTACTACCAAAGTACTAAGATGTGGTAATCGCATTCCGCGCGTGGCTATTTCTACTACGCGCGGCATAATCGACTGCAGCCAGGCCGGAGCGACGAGCGATACGTCCTCCCTCTAGAAGGCCTTGCGGCGCGGCGGTCTGATTTGATCCACGTCGGACAGCGTGTTTTATAGTGGTTTTTAAAATATTTGTAGAAAACATGAAAACTAATTTTGTTGAAATATAAAAATGGTAATTTATAGATAAGATGTTCTTCTATTGTAATATGCAATTGCTATAAAAAATTATGTACGATAAGTTGGTGAAAAAAAATATGTTCTTGACGAGAGTTTCTGAATAATTTCGCATTGTTTAAATTTTTATTTTTCAGGAACTAACGCATAACATAACGCTCTTAAGAGCGTTTATACCCTGCACGCGCTTTTTGGCGTAAAAACAGGACTTTTCAAATGAGTTAATAGCCACCAATAAACAATTTAAAGGAAAAATAATTAGTACTTATTTTAGAAAAGGTTGTTATCTAGGGATTTTGATGGAAAACATTATAGATTGATGGATAATTTGTGAGTACTATAAGGATTACTGAACACAAGTTTCGTTATTTAGGCTTTAAATGGCAATTTAGAAGCTTAAGATATCCGAAACCACTAAATATAAGATGAAAATAAAAATATTATCAGACTAATAAGACCCTTATGGAGGGATTTTGCTGAGAAAAATAATCTTTTTGTGTTTAGTTCCTGAAAAATAAAAATTTAAACAATGCGAAATTATTCAGAAACTCTCGTCAAGAACATATTTTTTTTCACCAACTTATCGTACATAATTTTTTATAGCAATTGCATATTACAATAGAAGAACATCTTATCTATAAATTACCATTTTTATATTTCAACAAAATTAGTTTTCATGTTTTCTACAAATATTTTAAAAACCACTATAAAACACGCTGTCCGACGTGGATCAAATCAGACCGCCGCAAGGCCTTCTAGAGGGAGGACATATCGCTCGTCGCTCCGGCCTAGCTGCAGTCGATTTTTGTCGTGCGTCGTAAAAATAGCCACGCGCGGACTGCGATTACCACATCTTAGTACTTTGGTAGTAAAATATTTAATTATTTTTATTGCCTACAATGATTTTGTAGTGAGTATAAATTATGTTTCAGGTAATATAATGGGATGTAATTCCGAGGCTAAATTATGTTATGTATTGTAATATAAAATTAAATATATTTCGTAATTGTAAGGGGTTGTAAGGCCCCTAACACTATTTATGTGTTCGAACACGAAATGGTTAATAAAACGTCCGTAGTGTCTACTGATTGAACACTGATTTGAATGCAACTTAACAATGTAATAAGAACGAAAATATGATTAGTATCTAAATTTGTATTATTCTTTGCTTGCACAGTAATATTTGTCTACTTATAAAGCAAATAAAATATTTTTATGATATTATAATACAGTTACATTTCAATTGAATATTTGAAGCGCACGGATCAAAGTTGTTTGAGCTGATTGTATAGCGAGCCGACGCGGCAGCTCTACGCACACAGCTTTGGTCGCTTATGTGTGCGTGAAATTAACGAAGAAATACCTATAGTTGACTTTGCGCGCAAGGTGTATACGCTCTTAAGTTGGAGTTGATATTATCTTTTTGTTTTCTTAAATTTTAGTTTGTTTTAGTTTAATGAGTTGTTGAGAAAAAAATAATTTGTGTTAAACTTGGTAATTTTTAATTCTCTTAATTTGTTGTGTAGATATTTATTTATAATGTAACATGGGACTGCCTTGTATTTTCTATTAGTAAACAGTACCTCAATTATTCATGTATCAGCCCATATACGTCCCACTGCATGGCACGGACCTCTTCGACAATCGAGTTTACGATTGAGATTAGGCCAAATATTAAATATTATGGAATATAAAATAATGTTAGGGTTAATAAAAAATATACTTGTCCGGTCTTAATAAACTCAGATTGTATGTATCAGCCCATATACGTCCCACTGCAGGGCACGGGCCTCCTCTACAATCGACAGTACGATTGAGTGGTTTACTCAGATTAGCCAGGGATTAAATATACCCTAAGTTTTTAAGTGCGTGGTGGCCTGTTGGTAAACGGACTAGACGCGACTGCCAACATGTTTACGGTGGTCGCGGGTTCGAATCCCAGGGCACACCTCTGACTTTTCGGAGTCATGTGCCTATTGATAGTCAATCACCACGCACTAAAACGGTGAAGGAAAACATCGTGAAGAAACCTGCATACCATAGCGATTTATAAAATTTCTATGGTATGTAAGTCCGCCATTTTTTATTAATAAGCACGTATTATTACTTCGACCTAACAAGACAATCCTGTTATGGCTACCCACTAATTTTAAAAGTAAAAATAATGATCAAATAAATCAAGTAGATTCTAAATAACAGCCTTCGTGGCGCAGTTGGTTAGACGGCGACTGTGAAACGAGAGGCCGCGGGTTCGATCCCCGCACCGATACAAATGTTTGTACGGCCCACAAATATTTCTTCTGGGTCAGAGTGTTTGTGTGAGTTGTGTGACTGATACACGACACAAGACTCGATCTTAGTGTGGGGTCTGGACTATATATGTGACTGTTGGGCGTTATTTATTTATTCAAAACTTTGGGCTAAAGTTAGTACCTCACTCATCCAAGATTACTAATAAGTTCTGTAGAGTTCACTATTCGGTGTAGGTTATATACCTAAAGGAAACACAGTTTGATTTCCGACAGACACACTATTCGAAAGGCGCACCAGCAGCAAGTGTCCGGTGAGTGCAGGCACTGCCCTCACCACACCCCCACCACTACCGCTCGCCCCACCAGTAGATGTGTCATCATTTACTTATATGTTACATCTACCTTTTACAAAATTTAAAAAAGTAGAATTAGTTTTTATAATCAAATATGAAAATGAAAATAATTTATTGAATCCATTAAAATGTTCAACATCATTTAGATTCAGTCATTTTTTTATCTACCATCCGGTTCGGAAAGCTGTTTTCACTAGAGAAGAACGGGCAAGAAACTCTAGTGTTGCTCTTTTCACAACTCTTTTTTTTTACAAATTAGTTTATCAAAACAATCATCGAACAATATTAAATTCAAACGCTATGTATGTTATATAATATTAAACACATCACTTATTTATTTTCGACACTTGCTTAGTAATCGGTGGTGTTGTTATTTGAAGAATTATCATCACCATATGTGCAGACTACTCACTTTCCTTCAACCCTCTTGGAATGTACTATATTTCTACGTAACCGTTCTTATAATCTGTATCTGTATCTGTATCAGCCCATATACGTCCCACTGTAGGGCACGGGCCTACTCTCAATCGTATTCTCGATTGTAGAGTAGGCCCGTTCTTATAATATTTTATTTATTTTATTTTATTCGGAAAACAAACAGTTATATATCTAGGTAATATACAATATTAAAATTACAATTAACAATTAACATGTTTTCACATTTTATAAAGCTTATTACTACTATATGGTCGACAACTTGTTTTTCTTCACTGTATATTAAACATATACCTTCTCTCCAATATCAATATTAGATTCCGTTGCTTGCCTCTTTCTATCTGTGTATTCTTTTCCTTGTTTTTCGTTAGAGTATCCCTGTCTCTTGCTTCTAGGTCAGTAAACTAAACATCAACAACGGAAGGCAACTTATCTCTAAACTGACGCCCGTAGTTATTTCAATATATCACGGTTCTGCTTCTCAACTTTCCCATTTTGTTGAGGCCAATAAGGAATGCTATGGTCCAACCGAATTCCAAATTCTTTGCAACAACTTCAAATTCGGTATGAACAAACTGCCAACTATTGTCAGCGGTAATACCTATGCGAGCCTAAACGAGGAAAATCTCTTTATCATGAATCGATGAAGCAGAATCGAGACATACATATATAAACTCATGCCTATTTCCCACAAGGGGTAGGCAGAGGTGCCAGGACACCCACATTTCGCCTTGTATGTTCCGTCCCACAATTTGATAGGTGGCGAGCCTATCGCCATATCGGGCACAAATTCCTGACCTTGGGCTGATAATCAATAGGAAAATCCAATATCACTTTGCCCAACCCAGGATTCGAACCCGAGACCTCAGCTTTGTAACCATACCTTAGTACAACTACGCCGAGGCAGAATCGATGTTCTTAGTAATTTTGATTTCTTTATATCTACTAAGATAATCTATAATAGTAAAAGATAATGGCCGATAGGTAAAGGTACGAGATAGTCTATGGTTGTATCAACACAGGGTTGATTGGCAGTTCTCTTCTGCGCATGAGATTAGGAGAATTTGGAGCGGAAACCAGAGTGCAACCCTTGCAAGCTCATATATAATGTTCAGCATCTCTATCAATTTTGGGCCTAGGCACTTTTAGAACGTAGTCTTATTTTCATAGCTACAATGCCTGGATGGTCTTCATGAGCAGCTGTTAGAAAGTTTGATTCAACATGATGGGATAACAATTTTATTCTCATGTAATAGTAAATTGCCTTGAGAACGAAGTTCCTGCACAAAGACCTTATAAGCGTTAGCACTCTGGTCCCAGCTGTTATATATTCCGTTTCTGACTAACTTTAGCTCTAAAGGCTCCCTCGCAAACTATTCTTGACTCATGCAAGGTAACTCTGCTACAGGTCGATATTGGTCAACAACAAGTTCGAATAATTATTAACATCAAAAGCTGTGGTGACTTATCACCCACAGTCTTGACACAGTATAGACCACTTTGAAATTATTTTTATTTTATTTATTTACCCACTTTGTACAAATTAATAGTACAGGCAGACTTAATGCCTAAGGGCAATATGTAATTATATGACTGTAAGCGCAAAACATTTTTTTGCACACGGCTTAGAGTCAGGTCCAAATATCACCTCTAATCGCTTGTGATCACTGACAAGTTCAAAACTATCTTTCCCAAATAGGTATGTATCAAAATGTTCCACCACCCAAACCAACGCAAGAGCTTTCTTAGTCTGACAATACCGGTTCTCACGGTCTGTCAGATTTTTTATTGCTGTATGCAACAATTTGAGGCCCGTTAGTGCCATTTTGGACGAGCACAGCTCTTAAACCGACTGGACTAGCATTGGCGAAGGCTTGGGTACAGTCAAGCGGATCATAGTAGCCTAAGGTCTTAATTTGAGTCATAGCGCTTTTCGACCCCTCAAACGCCTATTTTGTTTATTGCGCCAATAAAATGATATTTACACCTTTGCTTTGTTTTAGTCTTTGAAGTTAGCGCAAAGGTTCTGTCCAAGTAGCTAAGTTAGGGATCCATTTTCCTACGTAATTACTTAGCCCTAAAAAGCTTGACACTTCTCCCGTAACTTTTGGTTCTCGAAACAATTCGATTGCCTTTACATATTTGTCTAAAAGGCTTAGGTCCCTCGGAAGATAGCTGATGACCAAGAAAATCTATTTGATTTACTCGAATGCACCTTTTGTATCGTTTAACAAAACTTTGTAGTCTTGTGCAAGGCTCGGCCTCATTGCTACCATAAACGACTATATCACCAATAAAGTTGGCGACTCCTGTACAAGGCAACAGGATACTTTCTAATTTATTTTATTTTTATATTTAATATTCGAGACACACGAGTTTTACAAAATGACGCGTTTGTACCTAAACAGGCAGAGATAGTCCCCGGCTACAAATGAATGTATTTTAGTATATTTGGTATACCAACAGCACAGTATACATAATATTCTTAAGTAAATTAACCATTGGTCTAATACACACGTACACGTGCCAATAACAGGCGAACACAACATTCGTTTAGACATTTATAAAATGTCGTGATATGTCTACTGTCCTCACTTAGCTCTAGCTGGTGGACAGTTTTTTTTTTCAAGTTAAGAGAAAATGATAGCATTTCTGAACTTTGGAATAAACTGTTCCATATTGTGCAAGGATAGTTCTCCATAATGATAGCTCTATTTGCTCTCCTTATGTCTACGCAGATGCGTACATCACCATCTGCTTTTAAGACCGATACTAAGGGAGAGATCCAGTCAGGCTGGCCATTAATTGGCTTTATAATATCTGACTCAATAAGTTCTTAAGTTTTCTTATTAATTTTAGACTCAAGAGGAACAGGGTCTTTACGACAAGACTAAGCAGCTGGTTTGATTGATTTATCTAAAAAGATATGAATCTGAACATCTTTAAATTTTGGGAACTAATCCAACTTTTAGAAAGCCAAAGGACGTGGCAGTATAATATGTTCCTAGCAAATTCCCATGACCATCTTTAACTACATAAAAGGTGGCTTCGGCTCGGGGGTAGTTGCTGCTAATTGTAATGATTCAAAAGATCCTAGTACAATTAAAGTATTACATGCCTTAGCATGAATCTCTTGTTTGGAGATTTCACTTGATTTTCAACTAGGACCCTATTGTTCTTGAGAACTTGCCATGTAACATCATTAGTAATATTGCATTTACGACCGGAATCTCTTACCATCTCAACTTTGACACCCCCCTAGCGTACATTTAATAGTGTCGTCATAACGTCCACGGGACTCGATATTTCAAGTTTTTTTTTTTTTTGAACCCTCCATTATATTAACCGTTAGGTATTTACTTGATTTCGACAAACCAAAATTATTAATTTGTCGATTCACTCCTCTAGAGCGTTGGTTTCGGAAATAATTTTGTCAAGAGTCACATCATCGGTAAGGGTTAGAATTGTTTCCCTTAATTTGGCTGACTTACATTTCTCTGTAACTTGAACAATCACGTGTTCGTTAGGGGCAGTGAATTGACATTTAGAGCTCTGGTGTCTAACTCTATGAGAATATTGTCATTATTTTTCCTCCACTTCCTTATTTGATGAGACTAAACAAGTGACGCTCATAAATACCACTTTTTTATTTTTTATTATTATTATTTATTTTTATTTTTTTGGAGGAAAAGTATTCGTTTAGCATGTTGACAGCGACGATAAATACATCGTTGTCATTATACTAGTATTATTATTACTAGTAGTTTCTACATATGCACCAGGAATATTATAATATATTTCTTGCAGGGTTGACCCGCCCATATGCAGGAGCAAGGCCTTTGTCCCCTTTTACACTAGTAGTGCACACTCCCATTTTTCCAGCATAGACCAATTGAAGCTGAGTCGCTGTCACAGTCAAAAGACTCTAAAGGTGGTGTTTGCGACATATTTATGGTCTACCCAGAAGGCTGGAGTAATTTCCTTTTAGGTACTGTTCCGAATAAATCGAACTACCTCTTGATCTTATTGTATTTAACTTAAGGCCATTTAGCCTGTTCTTTATACAATGCAAGATCATTTAGGTACTGTTTGCATAAGCAAACTACCTCTGACAACAATGTTAACTTTGATTATTGACAGACTAAAAAGTGTATATACATCGACATCGAGATAACTAACGAATGCTATCCAATGTTCAACATTTGCGTTTAACCAATAAAAGAAAATGTGGGTAGATAATAATTAATCATAAAAATCGAAGAATATTTCACACTGTATCAAGTCCATTACAATATCTTGATTTAAACATTCTTACAATCATAAATAACAGCTGTTTATATTTTATATCCAGAAAATGGTTTTATTGCTTTAAGTTTAAATATATCTTGTTAAGCAAAACCCACATTCTAATCTGTCTTTGCCAATAATCAAAGCATTTAGTCATTGATGTGCTACATATTTAGGTACCAATCAAAGTAACTAAATCAGTTCCGTTTTGCAATAACAAGTGCCTTGTTATAGATGTAATTTAACAAATTAAGTCAGTTACGACGATTCAATGCCCATAAATACTTTAAAGATGCTAATAAAACGCAGAAACAATTATGTAGGGCACGAGTATTAACAAAACTGATTTGCTACCGATTCACCTCTAAGCTCATGCTTAGTTTTTAAATTGTTTGGTGCATACCTTTATAACCTTAATTTGTGGATGGCAGGGTCGCCACATGTAGAGTTCACTATTCGGTGTAGGTTATATAAAGGAAACACAGTTTGATTTCCCGTTTCCGACAGACACACTATTCGAACGGCGCACCAGCAGCAAGTGTCCGGTGAGTGCAGGCACTGCACTCACCGCACCCCCACCACTACCGCTCGCCCCACCAGTAGATGTGTCATCATTTACTTATATGTAACAAGTTCCATAGCGTTAGTTGGTTATCTATGTATCTATGAAACTTTCTACTTAACCTACGATTAAGAAAATTGATAAGAGCATGACCTAAAACAGAAAATAAGTATTATAGGTACTAAAAAAGGAAATAATAAATTCTTATTGAGGTATTCACCAATTCAAAGTCGCTCAACGAGCAATGGAGCGAGCTATGCTCGGTGTTTCCCTGAAGGATAGAATCAGGAATGAGGTTATCCGACAGAGAACCAAGGTGACCGACATAGCCCAGCGTATCACCAAGTTGAAGTGGCAGTGGGCTGGTCACATTTGTCGGAGAACCGACAACCGTTGGGATAGACGTGTTCTCGAGTGGAGACCGCGCCTCGGCAAGCGTAGTGTAGGACGCCCTCCGACGAGGTGGAGTGATGATATCCGAAAAATGGCTGGTAGCGGTTGGAGACGTTGGGCTGAAGATCGAGCCCAGTGGCGTGCCATAGGAGAGACCTATGTCCAGCAGTGGACGCGAATAGGCTGATGATGATGATGATGATAGAGGTATTGATTAGTCTGATTGTCTGTGGGTACTTTCAATTGCTGTAAGATTACGAAATAGGACAAGAAGCAAGCCCGAAAAGTATATTTTTATTTATAATAACACGAAAAAGCAACAGCTTGATATATTAGCATTATGATTCTTATAACTGAAGGGGTCAACTTAAATTGGTCATCGCTATAATGGTATTAAAAACGTAAAATATTTATAAAACTATTACCATTATACTGTAATTGGTATAATTAAGCGTTACTAACATGGTTCCATTCATGAAAGAACTTTTAATCTAGTACAATAAGGGTTATTGGGTCATACTTTATGTAGAAATATCTAAATAAATGATGTTTTTATCACCATGTTTCACCGTCACGGCAAAGGTCATCGCAATGGATGGTATAATCTACTTTTCTTATATATCATCTATTCTCTCTTAGCATGTGGCGGAATATGGAGCTTCCCGACGTTTCGGTTACTTTAAGAAATGTAAAAAATTAACCATATCCGCGTTAAATTCCATAAATAATAGTTTTATTTCAAAGTCGCGTAAACCGAAGAAACCTTTATTTGTAGTTCCAAATTTAGCCACATTCCAATAGTTTTTAAATGATCTGTAGTCACTTTTTCTAGCTGAAAAGAACTGATAATTATATCATTACTTATTCGTCAGAAGACGCCCCTACATTATTTTCCGCGTAGGCGTCTAATCGTCATTTCTTTCGTCGAAATGTCATAACGTATTTTATTAAAATTTACGCTAGAATTCATAATGCCTTTTACGAATATTGGCTTCATTAGGCGGATTTTTCAGTTTATATATTTATGGATCTTTTAAATGTCAGTATACAAACATACAAAGATTTAAATAATGTAAGTATCACGAATAGAAATTTTATTTTTCCTATTCTTTCTCTATTCTTCTACAAGGAGTCCACTGTTAATCTTAAGCCTCCTCGAGAATGTCCATTTCGATGGAGGAAGCGGCCTGCATCCAACGACTTCTTGTAATTATCTCAAATATAATTTTGAAGTGTGTTAAATCAATGGCTATTTGTCCCACCAAACAACATAACGCACTGTTGTGTTCCGGTTTGTAGGACGTTGTAATGACAATCCAGATCTTACTTAATGGTGGTAGGTCTCTCAAATGTTACAGGCCGCCTAGGTGGGTACCACCGCAATGTCTATTTCTCCCGACAAACAGATTTTTTGTTTTAGTTTAAATGCACTGTTGTTTTACGGGTTGAAAGACATTGTAGCCAGAGTAACTACTGGACATATTGAGACTTAACAACTTAAGTCTCAGGATGGCGAGTGCAGTGGAATGTCAAGCATTGTTTTGTAATTCAAAGTATTGTTCGGTTTTGCTTCTGTTGATGAACGGTCGTAACGCTTATCATCATTCGAATGGTATGCTGGTGTCATAGTTATTCAATAAATAAAAAGTTTATAAGTTTGTAAAATCTCATATATGTTACTCATGCACTTATTTTTAATTGTGACAAAAGACAGTTGAATAACCATTTGATTATAATTTAAAGCACAAAATTGTCTGCATCCTAATTGAAAAAAATATAATAAGGTTAATAATTTGCGCGCTTCATTTAAAACAGTGGCAATAAGCCATTTCTGCCTAAGGCATCTTTATCAGCCCATATACGTCCCGCTGCAGGGCACGGCCCTACTCTACAATCTAGAGTACGATACAAAAGCTATATAGTCCACCACGCTGATCTAATGCGGGTTTGCGTCTTTTCCATTGAAATTCCGCTATAGTACAAGGTTTCCTCGCGATGTTTTCAATCAAATCAAATCAAAATATTCTTGATTCAAATAGTCTATCACAAGATCTTTTGATCGTTAATATCTGGTACCATCGCTTCGGAACGTGTTGTAACTGTAAAGAAGAAACAGTGCAAGAAAATCCTTCAGCAACACGAACTGCCTTTTTTTTTATATAGCCATTTAAAATTTTATTTTCCTCCACCGTTACAATGCGTCGTGATTTACTATCAATACACATGCGTGTATTCTGAAACAATACAACGAACTAAAACAAAACTCTCACGCTACGTATCGGCATTCGATTATTGAGCGTGCCAAGGCCTCCGCTTTGATTTAAGACCAGTATAACTTAACCCCTCGGGATTAGTTAATTGGCATCGATTTTGGACAGATTAATTTACTTGGCTATCACAGATACATACATATCTTCACGCCTTTTTCCCAGAAGGGGTAGGAGAGCTACCAAGACAACCACGTTTCGCCTTGTACTATGTGATTTGATAGCCTATCGCCATATCGAGCACAAATTCACTCCGGATAAGAAATTGAAAAAAACCAATATCACTGCCCGTCCCGGGATTCGAACCCGCACTAGGTCAGCGTGTTGTCCTAAATGCTCTCAACCAAACCCTTAGTTGTAAAGGAGTCCTGTTTTAACTAGTGATTAATTTTGGAAAACTTTACCCTTATAATGAACATTATAGATTGTTAATAGAAATAAAATTTCAAGATATCAACTATAATATATTAATTACAATAATTATATAACAGCAAAACAGAAATATTTAACAAATCAAAATTCTAAAGAACTATAATTAAAATAATGATGCTTATTATAAATGCATATTAAATACAAATATGTACACTTATTATAAATTATAAGGATACAATATTCAAAATATAAAATGAATATAAAAGTGCGTGGTGGCCTGTTGGTAAACGGACTAGACGCGGCTGCCAACATGTTCACGGTGGTCGCGGGTTCGAATCCCAGGGCACACCTCTGACTTTTCGGAGTCATGTGTGTATTGATAGTCAATCACCACGCACTAAATCGGCGAAGGAAAACATCGTGAGGAAACCTGCATACCATAGCGATTTATAAAAATTTCTATGGTATGTAAGTCCGCCAACCCGCACTAGGCCAGCGTGGTGGACTATATGGCCTAAGCACTCTCAATCGTACTCTCGATTGTAGAGGAGGCCCGTGCCCTGCAGTAGGGCGTGTATGGGCTGATACAAAATGAATATAATATATAAAATAAATACTATGGTTTCCTCTTCACTCCTAAATTGTTGGCGTGCTCAACAGGGTCCATATTGTACCTTTTTATAAAATTGTAACATATTTATAACATGTGGTGTGCAATAAAAATATTGAGTATTCAGTATTGAAATGGCATTCTTTAGGAAATACACACATTTATTAATTCTAAGTAGAATTTGGTTTATTTTTACATTTTTTAACTTCCCTCACTTGATAGTAAACGATATGACTGCTCATGGATAGTAGCAATACCAAACAAAACTATGAATTAAGCAATGCTTGGTATTCAATTCTCAATGTGTCCAGTAGTTATCCTGGCTAAAATGTCCTTCAAACCGGAACACAACAGTGCATTTAGACAGCTATTTGGCGGGAAAAATAGACATTGCGGTGATACCTACCCAGGCGGCTTCTTACATATGAGAGAGCTACCACCAGTAACAATCAAATAAATAACACCCAACAGTCACATACATCCTGACCCCACACTAAGATCAAGTCTTGTGTCATGGGTATCAGGAACTACGAGAGACTTTTCGGTCTCACAAACACCTGGATCGAACCCGCGGCCTCTCGTTTCACAGACGGCGTCTAACTGATTGCGCCACGGGGGCTGTCAAAATCTCGACTATCATTTAGATATGTCGCTATAAAATACTATTTCACTGCATTTAACATAGAATTTTAATACTGATGGTATATAATATAAGCTTTTATCGAGTATCAAACTAATACCATTTGTAAGTTATTAGAATGGAAGCAATCTAGTTAAACAGCGAGGGTTCAAGTTACACTGGTCGCTTGTCACGCGAAGCTATCTATCTCTCATTAACGCATACGTACATGTAGTTTAATATCAGTATGTAGGTTAGAATAGGTCAGCTGTTTTAAACCATAGTAACGACATAGGATAGGTCACAGGTTCAATGTCAGGGCATATTTTTTGACCAATTTTTGACTTCCTTGGCATATTAGGTTTCAGGGTGTGAAATGAAAGATTGCAAGTTTAATGCCCGCACTGATACAAATATTTGTGTGATCCACAGGTTAATTTCGGGTCTGGGTGTTTGTGAGACTGAAAAGTATTTTATTTTATAATACACGATAAACTATTAATTCCATTCGCCGTATTTAGATTTTTTTTCGATTGTATAATACGCTTCAAATATTTAAACGTTAAATATGGGTCGCGTATTGAATTTCATTTCTAAATGCTAAATCACTATTGTGACACAACAATAGATATTATGTAAGTGGTCTACGAACTTCCATTGCCGAAAAGCGAAAACGCTGCTGTCAAAATATTATGGATAGATTTTTTCTCTAACATTTTATTACCTTGAACATGTGCTTGTTGTTTAAATTATGAAACCATATCTCCACAATGCGATTTATACAGGGTATATCCACACTGCTTCTGCAAACGAAGCCGGGTGGTAGTGTCAGTGACAACTGATAGAATGCAAATATAAAAATCACTAAGAAACGCTATTATTTTTTATTTTTGGTTGGGTGGTAATTCCACAATTTTTACTTAAATAATAACACTAGTTTACATAATTGAACTTTTTTTATACCCCAAAATAAATGCATACAAATATGTTAATCTACCTTGTTTAAACCAAAAAGTGTTAGTAAAATATTCTATCACGTCACAAATTCTTCCTGCAGTCAAATGTTTTTTTATAACTACCTAACGTAACGACAGTTTATTGTTTATTCGTTCGCTTCAAACCACAATTATCTTGTTTCGGATTGATTAAAAATGTCGAGTAGAAAGTGTATCTAAACAAAGTTCTGATCGTTTTTGTTATGTTTGTGGACAGTTTATATTTTCAAAAAAGAGAAGACCCATTACAGATTCGTTAAAAAGTGCATATCTCCATTATTTTGGATTTCCTGTTGCAAATCAAGATAAAAAGTGGGTGCCTCATGTGTTTTGCGAAAGCTGTAAGAATTGTCTTACTCCAGTGGTCATCAGGAGAAAACGTTCACCTTCCATTTGGTTCACCAATGCTATGGAGAGAAGTTAGGAAGTATGAGTGACGAACAAGGGGAACGTTTCCATCAAGATTTAAAGGTTTTTGAAGAACGACATCAAGGATTTTGGAATGAAAACATGTTGGGGGATTACTGTTGGTCCATTATAAGAGAAACGGATTCAAATAGCTATAAAAGAAGGCAAAAATTTGTCATTTTTAATTTTTTTTTTTTTGTATTAATACCAAAATTATATATTTCAGTTAAGATAATAAATATTTCTTAAACCAGACGTGATAGAATTTTTTATTATTTTTATTGGATAATTCTACCTAAATGAATCACAAAATAACAACTTTTAGCTGGGGTATAAAAACCGTGTAAACCAGTGTAATTGAAAACATTACGTACCATAGCGAGTTTAAAATAAAAGAGTGTATACTATTATTATATCACCAAAATACGTAGATAAGATAGCAAAAATAAAAAAAAAATTGTTCGCTTCTTGATATAAAAAGGTAAATATTTTTAAATGTTATTTGTTTTTTGTTCTTTCGCCAACAGAATTTAGGTAATTTTTACGCTTAGTTTTCATACATTTGAAAGAAATCGCGTCATCCATTTAGATTCTACCTTTGAACAATTACTGAAGGAAAACATCGTGAGAAGACATGCACGCCTAAGTAGGTATTTGACATGACAGTCTTCGTGGCGCAGTTGGTTAGACGCCGGCTGTGAAACGAGAGGCAGCGGGTTCGATCCCCGCACCGAGAGAAATGTTTGTGCGGCCCACAAATAGTTCTTCCGGGTCTGGGTGTTTGTGAGACCGAAAAGTCTCTCGTAGTTCCTGATACACGACACAAGACTCGATCTTAGTGTGGGGTCAGGACTATGTGTGTGACTGTTGGGTGTTATTATTTATATATTTATTTCTTTCGGGTCTGGGTGTTTGGGAGACCGAAAACCCTCTCGTGGTTTTTGTTCGCGACACAAGACTCGATCTTAGTCTGGGGTCAGCACTATGTACTTGACTGTTGGGTGGATTTGGTTATTTTTTAAATAATTTAAAAGATTTATGAAATTTAGTTATATTTTTATCTCTTAAATTACTTCTTAATAGCTGTAAAACGAAAGGTCGCTAGGAACCCGCACAATAAAGACAAATGTAGGAATCCTAAGTATGTTATTTAATTTTTGATTGTCATTAAACTTTATTCCATCAAAATTATTAATGATGGCCTCTGTGTTAATTGATTTCTACATACTTAACACAGACATTGCGTAGGCAGTCACACTAGAAAATTCTATGACTCTACCCAATACAATTCCTATTTTAGTCTAAATACGGTATAGCTGTTTAGCTCTTAAAGCTGTGTGGGCGCTTTGAATGTAGGAATTAGGTCAAGGGTATGAAATGAAACCGATACTAAATATCTGAGCTTAATGACCGTTTGAAATGCCACTGGACTTAAATGTTTTAATTGCGTGAAAACTGAGACGAGTTTCCGTGCTTTACCGTGTTGAATGTACCTATTATTGAAATGGAAAAATCTTGTTTTTAAGGTGTGGCATCACATAACTTCAGGCACGCACGAAAAGCATGTTTAATCTGATTTCAAATTAGTTACATATCGCACGTATTACAGTTCGGCACCTTATAAATAAGCATCATTTGCACGATCAAATAAAAAGTCTCATACCGGGTCACAGTGATACTCACTACATCTTTTGTTTCCATTTTCCACCCTGGCCTAATTACTCGCAAAAAGGCTACAAATATTTTGCAACTTTTATAATTATTAGGCTTTACAGATGGTAGGTCTCAAATGTGAGAGGGTGCCAGGGTGGGCGCAAACGCAATGTCTATTTCTCCCGTCAAACAGCAGTTTAAATGCACTGTTTTGTCTCGGATTGAAGGACATTGTAGCCAGAGTAATTACTGGATATATTGAGACTTAACTTCTTATGTCTCAAGATGGCGAGCGCAGTGGAATGCCAAGCATTGTAATTCAAGGTGTTGCTTGGTTCTGCTACTGTTCATGAGCAGTCGTATCGCTTACCATCAGGCGAACGGCATGCTCGTCTCGTCAATCACTGCAATAAAAAAATGTAAGTATATTGGATAAAAAATACCGTAAAACTTTAAACATAAAATATCCATTTTATACTCCAACTGTGGTTCAATTTAACAAGTCCTTGAAAAATAGCCATGCGTGTAATACGGCGAGATAGAAAAGTCGTTTAATAACTCGTGATTGCTAATTATAATGTGTTTTGAATTTAGTCGTATAAACAAATGCTTTGTGCGCGTGGGAAATTGTGAAAATTGCTCGTTGAGAATATTATTGTTTTATATGCATAGTATGTCGATCGTTTAATTCAATCGACGGTTTATTTTCACGGTAAATCTGCGATTTGCAACGGAGTCTTAGCTCATACATACATAAACTCAAGCCTTTTTACTGTATTGGGTAGGCAGAGGTGTTATCGAAACACAATAATGCATTTGCACTACTGTCTGGCGAAATTGACATTACGGTAGTACCTACCCAGGAGAGATCAGTAAATGTATATTATAACTTACGATAATTATGTTATATTTTTTAAATAATACTATTGATACACCCAAATGTATGTCTCAAATCGAATAAGGTTTTTTTCTCATACTGTTTGTACTAATTTTCCCTTCTAGATGTTATGATTAATTTTGTTCATGACAAGATTTCATGACTCATTTCGATGAGGTAGTTATGACTCTAATTTTCTGGCATACAAGATGATATTATGATCTAAATTGAAGTCTAGTTTAAACCACCCCACATAATTTCAGTCGAAACTGAAAATACATAGGTTAACTCAAAAGCTTAATGTGTATCTGTATAAGCCCATATACGTCCCACTGCAGGGCCCGGGCCTCTTCTACAATTGAAAGTACGATTGAGAAAGGGTTAGGCCATTATACCACGCTGGTTTAGTCCGCATTGGCGGGTTTTAAATACCATAGATAAATTTGTGTCGTCATGGTATGCAGGTTTCCTAACGATGTTTTCCTTCGCCGTTAATGTTCGTGTACCTAATTGATTCCATTGACTGTAATGAAGATGAAAATATGTATTGTACCCATAAAATGCCATACATTATTTAAACTCAGTCACTTTTTTTTATTTCATTACCACCAAGTTCACAATGCTGTTTTCGCCAGAGAAGAACGGGCAAGAAACTCTAGCGTTGCTCTTTTCAAAACAAGTTCACAATACAAACATTATACATATCAGCTTAGTTGAATTCAGAGCAGTTCATTTAATAATTTATATGATAATTCACTAATAATAATATTGGTTACGTGATTTTGTACAAATAAAAGTGCGTGGTGGCCTGTTGGTAAACGAACTAGACGCGGCTGCCAACATGTTCACGGTGGTCGCGGGTTCGAATCCCAGGGCACACCTCTGACTTTTCGGAGTCATGTGTGTATTGACAGTCAATCACCACGCACTATAACGGTGAAGGAAAACATCGTGAGGAAACCTGCATACCATAGCGATTTATAAGAATTTCTATGGTATGTAAGTCCGCCAACCCGCACTAGGCCAGCGTGGTGGACTATATGGCCTAACCACTCTCAATCGTACTTTCGATTGTAGAGTAGGCCCGTGCCCTGCAGTGGGACGTATATGGGCTGATACAGATACAGATTTTGTACAGCTGAGTTAAGTTTAGTCGTCCAGAAATCTCTATCGGTATACATTGTTCTGCCAAAGCAATGAATACTAATATATGAACTGCATCAGGCGCAATCTTTCAAATAAAGTATCGATTAGAACAGATAACAGCTGGAGTAATATGTTCTGAAGTGGATACCGCGTCTTGGCAAACGTAGATAGGACGATCTCTGGCCAGGGCGGTTCCTCAAAAACGATACGAACTTCGAATTTTCGGATGTTCGACGTACAGAGTAAGATATAAGATTTTCTCTTGTAACAATTAATACCATTCCTATTTATATAGCTTTTAGTTGTACATGATTTTCTTCCTTTCCTTTTTAATGACTATCTTAGATTTTCCTTCTCCTATTCATTGCAATCCATCCAAAGGTTGTCTGGAAGAGATCGCCATTAGCGATAAGGCCGGCGTTTGTACGTACTTATGTAATAAGTCCCTTAGTTGTAAAATTATTTTAATATATTTTGTGTACAATAAAGAATTATAAAAAATAAATTCATGCTGCCTTCATGTTCACGGTGGTCGCGGGTTCGAATCCCAGCGCACACCTCTGACTTTTCGAAGTCATGTGTGTATTGATAGTCAATCACCACACACTAAAACGGTGAAGGAAAACATCGTGAGGGAACCTGCATACCATAGCGATTTATAAAAATTTCTATGGTATGTAAGTCCGCCAACCCGCACTAGGCCAGCGTGGAGGACTATATGGCCTAACCACTCTCAATCGTACTCGCGATTGTAGAGTAGGCCCGTGCCCTGCAGTGGGACGTAGATGGGCTGATACAGACAGAAATAAATAAATTCTCTATTATACTTATCATTATCTCCGAACTTAGTCTATGGTTGCAATGTACGATAGTGGAATCCAATTTATAGAGTATTTAGGCACATTAGTGAAGTTTTTACAGCGTCCGAACATTCCAAGTTCGTGTTGTTTTTATAGAGTGACCCTCCAGATGGCGAGAAGATTTGCACAAGAGGGCCGGCGACTGGATTCATAAAGCAGCATACCGGGCTCTGTGATATACCTTGGGAGATGCCTATATCCAGCAGTGGACTGCAATGATGATGATAAAATCCGGAAGATCTCTCATACCAACGCAATGTCTACTTCTCCCGCCAATTAGTAGTGTAATACGCTGTGTTCCGGTTTGAAAGACTTTTTAGCCAGCGTAACTACTGGAGATGATGAGATTTGCCGCTGAGACTCACTATTTAACATTTTGTTTGTAGAATGTCTCTCATACCATCGCAATGTCTATTTCTCCCGCCAATCAGTAATGTAAATATGCTGTGTTCCGGTTTAAAGGACTTTTTAGCCAGAGTAACTACTGGACATAATGAGATTTGTGACTTAGACCCATTCCTTAACATCTTATGTCTCAAGATGGCGAGTGTAGTGGTATGACAAGCATTGCTTTGTAATTCCTGGTGTTTTTTTGGTTTTCTGCTGTCCATGAGCGGTCGTATCGCTTACCATCAGGCGAACGGCATGCTCGTCTCGCCATTCATTGCAATAAAAAACATCTTACGGACATTTTTATTAAACTGAATCGTAGTTAGTATTTCTGTTTTGGGGAATACCATACTTCACACAATACATAAAGAACCTTGAACTTCAATAATATTTTAGGAAACGTGAACGTTATATTAACGTAAGTAAATATTTGATGTTTATATTTATTATTCGTGTTAGTTTGGTGAATATAATTGACTCATAAATTTTGTTTAATAAGAACGTATTCTCGATTCGATATTCTATCCCTCTTATCCATAAGGATTTAACGAAGTATATACTACAGGGTATCTCAAGACTGCTACCGAAAACGAAGCCGGGTGGTAGTTTTAGTGACTACAAATAATGCAACAAAATTTTAACAAAGGAACGCGTATTTTTTGTGTTTTTTTCTTTGTCACCCTTTCTGGGTTGTAATAAAGACGAGCTTGCCGTTCGCCTGATGGTAAGCGATACGGCTGCTCATGAACAGTAACATAACCAAAAACATGAATTACAAAGCAAAGCTTAGCATTCCACTGCCCATCCTGAGATATAAGATGTTACGTCTCAATATGTCCAGTTACTCTAGCTACAATGTCTTTGAAACCAGAACACAACAATGCATTTACACTGGTGTTTAGTGGGAGAAATAGAAATTGCGCTTGTACCTATCCAGGAGACCGCTCACATATGAGATACCTACCACCGTGAGACCTACCACCAGACAATTTGAAGAATTATCTAATTTCCCTTGGTCTTAATTGTAATTGCTTTATCTGCCTTCCAATTTCGTAAAAATAGTATTCTTCCGCGCACCCCAATCCCGTAGATCGTAAATAGGATTTTATTGCCCTTAAAAAACCAATGTTAACAAGAACAATTGCGTTTCAAAGAGCATTCATCTTGAGTTAGCGTCTGTTTATTGTCTATGGGTATTGTTCTTGGAAATAAATACGGGTATTTATAATTGCTATCGGATCGCGTAATGATAGGATGTTCTTATGCGCACACAATGCAATACATACAATGGTTGTATCATTGATTTTAAAACTAAGGATAGGCTCTTCATTAAATGTGGAATTTCAAAAACATGACCGTGAAAATCCCGCTAAAATAAATATTAAATTAAGTAACTCAATTTAATATATTTCGTCTAAGCGGTCGTGAAAAATATTATCTTCATTTTAATAAAGTTTATGTCATAACTAAATAATGAGAGAATCCTTAAACTTTTGTAAAAATACAAATATTAGTCGATTAGTAAACAGCAGCGTTCGTGTTTGGAGTTTTATGCGTAAACAATGTATTGGTGATGTGATTATAGACTTGTCGAGAACTTAAAATTAACATTCTCTGGCGTAAACAGCCTTGTGAACCGGGTGGTAGTGAAAAAAAGTAACTGAATCTAAGTGTATGACATTTTATGGATTCAATAAATATTTTCATTTCATTTCTTTGTTAAGGGCAATTCACATTTCACTGGTGGTGTATCGTATATGTGAGAGGCCGCCTGGGTAGGTACCACCTCGATATCTATTTATCTCGCCAAACACCAGTGTAAATCCACTGTTGAGTTCCGGTTTGAGGGACATTGTAACCAGAGTAACTACTGGACATATTGAGACATAACATCTTATGTCTCAGGATATCAAGTGCAGGGTAATGCCATTGCTTTGTAACTCATGGCCGTTGTTTGGTTATGCTTGACCATGAGCGATCGTTTCGCTTACCACTAGGCGAAATTTATTGCAATAAAATATGCTTGCTCCTAATGTACAGTCAGCAATAATAATATCATAAGTCGATGAACACTTCACAATTTTGATAACCTTTTTATGAATTAAAATTTGTACGTACTACCCTGTAGTCGTAAAATATAACCAAGTAAAGTCATCTATACCGGGAAGTGCCATACGATATTGAAAATAATTATTATGTTGGATTATAAGACAATCCCGAATGTCGTGACTGTGTAGCGATTTATGTTGCTGACTGTACGTATTATGCACTACTCTTATGGTAAGGCATTTTAGTGTGTAGTACTGTATTGCCCATATACATCCCACTGCAGGACACGGACCTCCTCTACAATCGAGAGTACGATTGAGAGTGGTTAGGATATAGTCTACCACGCTGGCTTAGCGCGGGTTGGCGGACTTACATGCCATAGAAATTCTACTTTTGTCGAGTATAAAAAATACAGAATGAGAATGAAAATCTTTCGTAACCTCGTATTGTTGCAAATGTCATGTGCCTATTAGTATAAAAATCACGTTCCGACTAATGCAATTTTTTACTATCACGCAACATATTTGGCTAGGTTTGGAATAAATATGGTGGTATGTCTCTTATAAGTGAGAGGCCGCCTGGGTAGGTACCATCGTAATGTCTATTTCTACCGCCAAACAGCAGTGTAAATGCACTGTTGTGTTACGGTTTGAAGGATACTGCTTTATTGAGACTTAACATCTTATGTTTCAGGATGGCGAGCGCAGTGGAATGCCTAGCATTGTTTTTTCAAGGAATTGTTTGATTCTGCTAATGTTGATCGGTTACTATCAAGAGAACTTACAACTTTACATGCCATAGAAATTCTCAAAAATCTCTATGGTATTCAGGATTCCTCACGATGTTTTTCTTCACTGTATTCACTATTAGTACAAGACATTTCACCGAAAAAAGTCAGAGGTGTGCCCTGAGATTCAAACCCATGAATATGTAGGCAGACGCGTCTAGTCCCTTTACCAACAGGCCACCACGCACTTTGTCAGACGCTGTCTTCAATATTTTCAGCTAATTAGAAACTTGTTCATGAAACGATGGTTACTCGATTCTAGGATAAACATATCAAATTCAAAAGTGAATTGTAGAAATATTCGTCGCTTGAATTAACATTAATACTTTCGATGTTTTCTAGTTATTTTTTATATTTTTATTTGTTCAATTTGTAGTAGTAGTTATGGACTATGCTCAGTGAATCGTGGGGTCTTGGGTTCGATTTCCAAGTCAGTGCACTTAATGCGATATTTTCGATTTGGATATTCTCATATAAGTATTTCGGGGCAAAAAATTACACCTAGCATTGCGATAAGCCCATCTAATTATATCGGAGGAGGGAATTCAGTTCGGTTAACTACGGTTAGAACTAGTCTCATCTCTAATTATCCCTTCTAGGATATACGCGTGATATTGTTTATGTCATTCTAATGATATGTAAAGTTATTTACTTACTGTGTATACCTGTAATTGGATTGTATATTTGAATAAATTGTTTTTTTCTGTTATTTTTTTTTGTAAGTTTAGTGTGTAAACTACTGGTGTACGATATATAAAAATTAATAACAATAAATAAAGTTCAAGGGATTTCACTAGCTGAATACTGTGGACTAAAGACTAACCCTTCTGAATTAAAGAAAGCTTGTGGTCCTATCAAATATTGAACTAATACACTAATAAAAGATAGGAACAGAATCCGTCAGATTACAGTAATTATGCAATAATCAAACAAGAATTAATCATAAAAATCGCGACCGGCAATTACATAAAACCTCCGTACACAAACAAAACGTTTAAAAAGCGTGAATCCTGAAATTATTCGTAAATCATAAACACGGCATTACTCACGAAAAAAAAGTCCGATAAGTTGATATCAGGCAAAGGTCACAACACACACAGCATTAAAAAATAAAACAGACATTATTAATATTCTATGATCCGTATGATTTTATTTACCGCGCGCCATGGCAGAACGCGCGCGCTTCCGCCGGCGTTCGATTTTCGAATAAACTATCCAAGATGGCCGCTTGAATGACACTAATGGGTAGTGGAGGATACCGATCTATCGATATTAATTGTAATAATTGTGAAAGTTTTAATGCTTGATAAATTGTTCGTATACTAATAACTTGTTTACGTATAGAATTTCTATTGATGTTGTTTTTTAACATGCACGAATAGAGTAAATGATTTTGTTGATAATTTTGTTACGAGGCCACACGGGTTAAACATTGTTTTAATGTTTTCTTTTTTTACATAACATATACAAAGACACGCACACAGCGTACACACGCTACATACGTTAAGTAATGGAAAGCGTAGCGTAGGACCAACAAGGTGGTCAGACGACCTGGTAAATGTAAAGTCTTATATCTCAAGATGACGAGCGTAGTGGAATGCCAAGCATTGCTCTGTAATTCAAGGTATTGTTTGGTTTTGCTACTGTTCATGAGCAGTCGTATCGCTTACCATCAGACGAACGGCAGGCTCGTCTCACCATTCATTACAAAAAACTGTAAGATACTAACGTCAACACTAAATATTGTTACTAGCAATTATCCTTTGACATTATAAATTCAATACCATCGCTCTTTATGTAACGTTAGTTACATCATCCATAATTATCATAGTTTATGTTCAATCAATGGTACTAATATATTATGACCTTTTACCTTATATGAATTATAAGCGCATACTTGTCGATTTATACGCTTTTTACACACATAAGTAGTTAAAGTTTCAAACTACTTGTATACTAAATACAAGTTAAATACAAAAGTAACTTTTACATCAGGGTAAATTATTTATCCTGCTATCGAAAACGAAACGGGTGGTAGGGTTAGTGACTAGACACAATGCAACTAAAAATTTCGATAAATATCATCTTTTTTAAGTGGCAATTCTAGTGTTCTCCAATCAAATCAAATTTTATCGAAATTTTAGTTGCACTATGTTTTTAGTTACTAAAACTACCACCCTGCTTCGTTTTCGGTAGCAGTCTTGATATACTTTGTATTTACAGTTCTGATTACTATATGGGCTAAAGTCCAGGAGATATGAATCTGATCTATGGCAGCGTTAGATATTTCATACCGTAATTTATAAATATGTCTAGAGCAGGACCTTGAAAATGTATTTATAAGTATTAAAATACTTCTTTCTCAGCTAGAAAGACAGTTCAATAGAGATCTATGCAGCTTATCACGAAAGTATTGAACTTTTTGGAATTTAATAAAGAAATATATTATTACCACTGAACTTTGTATATAAACTTATTTGATTTAACCTAGTTTATGCGACATAAAATGATATACATTTATATTGTATGAATTACACACACACACTTACGTCCGTCTTAACTTCCCGTTATATCCTATCTTTATCAGCCCATATAGGTCCCACTGTAGGGCACGGGCCTACTCTACAATCGAGAATACGATTGAAAGTGGTTAGGCCATATAGTCCACCACGCTGGCCTAATGCGGGTTAGCGGACGTACATACCATAGAAATTCTTATAAATCGCTACGGTATGCAGGTTTCCTTACGATGTTTTCCTTCACCGTTTTAGTGCGTGGTGATTGACTATCAATACACACATGACTCCGAAAAGTCAGAGGTGTGCCCTGGGATTCGAACCCGCGACCACCGTGATCAACGTCCTATGCAATGCACTATAACTAGTGCAACAGAAAACGCGCAAAAACATTAATTTAAAAAAATCTTATATTTATTTATTAAATACAATATTACGTTTATAAATAGCTTCATGATTAACATAGATAATCTATTTGATCCAAATACAGAACTACAATGAAAAATTACTATATTTTTCTAATTTTAAAATCATCGATATCGACACTCCCCCATCACTAGTTATGCTCGCGCGCGTAATTTGGTGACAGTGGACACGTCAATCACGTCACTAGTAAGGTGACATTTTATGTACTGAACCAAAATAGTTTTTTGGGGCACATACATGGATTTGCAAATAGGGATGTATCGAAAGCTATATCTTCACGCCAATACCCATGAAGGGGTAGGGGGTAGGGGGGATAGGCACGTGTATTAGATACATACATTAAATCTATAGTATTCTTACATATATAAACTCACGACTCACTTTTTCCGACCTGGGATTCGAACCCGATTAGGTGTATTAGAGTTTTCCAAAATTTATTATACATAAGCATGAATGGGAAGACAAGGATACACTATAGTTATCCATCTCTCGCATTTTATATTTGAAATCTGGTTTCCGATCCATTTTCAGTTATAATTCTGGTGATTATTTTCAGTCCCAACCAACTTGTATCAGACTTCAAACCGAAAACAACACAAGGGATTCCAATCCAGGATTCGAACCCAAGATCTTAATACAATCACATAACAGAAAGTATGACAGCCTCCATGGCTGGTAAGACGCTGGGTGTAAACCGAGAGGCCGGTACGACCCCGCACACCGACAAATATTTGTTGTATATAAAAAAGCGTAGTTACTAATACCTTTGATATAACTCTTTTCCCATTAACATAAATACCTATTTTAGTTTTTAAATCAATAACATTTATATTTTTTATTGCATTGAATGGCGAGACGAGTATGCCATTCGCAAATGGTAAGCGATATGAGCTATGGACAGTAGCAAAACCAAACAACACCATGAATGCAATGCTTGGCATTCCACTGCGCTCGCCGTCCTGAGACATAAGATGTTAAGTCTCAATATGTCCAGAAGTTTTTCTGGCTACAATGTCCTTCTTACTAGAACACAACAGTGCATTTACACTGCTATTCACCTTCTGCTGTACACGGAACTTTTCTCCAAACGGAGAGTTTGATTAAGAGCAATAGTTGCCATTAAAGCGACTGATAATTAAACCTCGAACCCGTGACCTATTTATCGGTTATTAGTTCCGCCCTGAACTAGACCTTCGCTCACTTCAAACACTATCACTATTTACGCCATATAACTTCGATCAAATTTTAACAAGATACAGGGTCCGGAACAAAATCACACGCCAAAAGGGGGCGAGGATGCTTATACTTATACATTTGAATTTCGAACTACGAGATGTTGCAAAAAATCTTAGATTGTAACCAACTTCAGGTAACAATAAACCTTATTCCTTTTAATTAAGATTTATTATGTTTTGGACCATACTAAAATCAAATAAGAGCACACGCTTATTTGTGCTCTTATTTCTCTTGCCGTTTTTAGGCCGTTACTTATAATCTAGTGTATATTTGATAGAAGCCATTTAATAAGTGGTAAAACCCTTTGCAACAGGCTGGTTTACCAACGCTTTCGTAACAAAATTACCTACATAAATAAATAAATACACCCAACAGTCACATACATAGTCCTGATCCTATACCAAAAACGAGTTTTGTGTCGTGTATCAGACACTACGACAGACTTTTCGGTCTCGCATATACTCAGATCCCAAACAAATACCTGAGGACCACACAATAATTTGTCTCGGAACGGGGATCGCGCCAGTAGCCTCACGTATCACAGCTTGCATCTAACAAACTGAGCTACGGAGGCTGTCATATAGACACATCGCTTTAATTTTCATATTTAATTCTCTCACGTAATTCAATATAGTTACGTTTCCCTATGGGATTTTTCATCCTTCTGCTAAAGTATCGATAAAAATATCGACCTCGATACATTGTAACGTGAATAATCGATTAAAACAAAGCAATTTCGACCAATACTTTATCGCAATAGGGTATTTGACAACATTTTTTACTGTATTTATCAAAAAATATCCAGATCCAACATATAACAAAGAATTTTGTAAATCCATTCGGAATATATCGTTTTAAATCTTGAAGTGGAAGTAAAAGAAAAGGGATCTAAAACAAAACTAGTGACGTCACTAGTCTTAACATGCTGTAGTGTGCGCGTGTGAAATATACGGCAAGATGTACCCACTACAATCCCATTTGATAATTCAAAATATTTATCTCATGTTACAAGCTTCTTGAATACTGTTTTGACAAAAATGCTTTATTTTAATAGATTTTGTGTGATGTACGCAAAATAATACAAAATCTATACTAAACAAGACCCTACTTAACACATATCCATGCTAAATGACTCAAAGCTACAACTGAAGTATCGAAATCGATACATCCCAGCATAAAAGATAAATAAAATAATTATCGACACAGTCAAACATGAACTTGTTTCTTTCATTCTCATAATTTTATGAATAATTGTTTTATTTATACGTACATTATAATAAATTCATGTGTTTTTTTATGAATTTCACATAATTTTAATTCAGTTTTTTATTATATTTAATTGTAATTGAAGTGAGCATTCTTTGAGTTTGTCGTGATTTCCTTTAACTGACGAAACACACTGACTTTATTATATTAACGTTATGTATTCCTTATGGGAAATCCTTTTAACAAATAAATGAATGTTCGATATAAACTATCGATATAGCCAATTCCCCGCGCACGCGTGTCGTCATCGCGTGAAATTCTTCGCGTCATGCACAACTATGTCACTCGAAATAGATCTCCATTCTCCAGTCCACGCTGTTTCGTATTCAGTTGTAAACACTTATTTACTGTTTATGTGATGTTTCCAATTTAAACTGGCTCGGTGGCGCAGATTGCTACCAATTACAACGCTGAGGTTTCCAATTCAAATACCGAATACAAACTGGTACTGGATTTTTCTATCAATTATTTATGAGACCGGGGTTTTTTTTATTGTTAATAAATAATAAATAACACCCAACAGTCACATACATAGTCCTGACCCCACACTAAGATCTACTCTATCGTGGGTATCAGGAACTACGAGAGACTTTTCGGTCTCATAAAAACCCAGACCCGATATAAATATTTGTGGGCCGCACAAGCATTTCTCTCGGTGCGGGGACAAACCCACGGCCTCTCGTTTCACAGGCGGCGTCTAACCAACTGCGCCACGGAGGCTGTTATTTAAATGAACGGCGAGACATGCCATTCGCCTGATGGTAAGCGATATGACCACAGAGACCGCTCATGGACAGCAGCAAAACCAAACACCATGAGTTACAAAGCAAAGCTTGGTATTCCACTGCGCTCGCCATCCTGAGACATAAGATGTTAAGTCTCAATATGACCAGTAGTTACTCGGGCAACAATGTCCTTTTAACCGACACAAAGTAGTGTATGTGTATTTATATTTTTTTGGCGGGGAAAAATAGACATTGCGGTGGTACCTACCCAGGCGGCTCTCACATATGTAAGATATTTGTGCCCGAAATGGCGATAGGCTCGCCCCCTACCACACAGAATAGGTACACAAGGGGAAACATAGATATTTTGATAGGACCTCTCCCTACCCTTTCTGGGAAAAATGCGTGAATTTATACATTGACATAAATACAGGGTATATCAAGACTGCTACCGAAAACGAAGCCGGGTGGTAGTTTTAGTGACTACAAACAAAATTTCACAAAGTAATGCGCAATTTTTTTTTTATAATTTTTTAAACATCATAATTTTTGGGTGGTAAATCTATAGTGCTTGCTAAAATAATAATTTAAACTCTTTTCTACCTTAGATTCTTTATAAATAAAAGGGCATACACTATTATTTTAGGAAAAAAAATGTATTTACAACCCAAATCCGCCCATATGAATAAAATAACAAAAAAAAATGCAACTTTTTCAGTTGCATTGTGTCTGAAGTCGCCTTAACTACCACCCGGCTTCGTTTTCGGTAGTAGTATTGATATACCCTGTATATGGACAGGGTGGAAAGCGCGTAAGGTGTTCCGACGTAACTGCGCGCGCTCCAGTACATCTCTAGTTGAGCGGTACTAAATTTTGTTTGTTCTTATACTATATTGCCAATAATCAATCTCAGTAGTGAAAAAAACTATGGCAACATGGTAAATGACAAATCGAAAAGTAGAAAACAATCCAGATTGACTTCAATCTAATTTTTCCGATTGATTATTGGCGTCGGCCGAAATCAATAAGTTTATGTAAGTGTCACTGTGTGTGTGTCAAATTTAAACTTAGGCTGTTCCCGACTGTGCCTGGTTTTTATACAAACTTTTTGCAACAGTTCTAAAGCGATCTTTGGGGGAGGCCTATGTTGAGTAATGAACTTTCTGTGCTTAATCAGGGAGAGTTTTCCATACAGCTTCGCCGACATATTTAAGAAAAATACCAAATTATAGATATTTTTCGTACTCGATTCGTCTATCTGTATCAGCCCATATACGTCCCACTGCAGGGCACGGGCCTTCTCTACAAACAAAGTTACATTTGAGAGGGGTTAGGCCATATAGTACACCATAATGACTTAGTGCGGGTGAGCGCACTTTATGAACGAATTTTTACAAATTGCTATGTTCCAGCTTTCCTTACGATGTTTCCCTTCACCATTGTAGTGCGTGGTGGTTGGCTATATATACACACATGACTCCAAAAAATCAAAAGTGTGCCCTGGGATTTGAACTACGACCACCGTGTACATGTTGACAGCCGCGTCTGGTCCATTACCATTAGGCTACCATGCACTTAGTATTAAAAAGACGATAAGATTATGAAGTTACTGTTATAGAACAATTACCGGGTCGAATTGTGTGTGTTTGTTAGGTACCTATCCACGCTCAAACCGCTGGACCAATTATGATGAAATTTCACATAAAGTTTGCTGACACCCAGGAATAATATAGGCTACTTTTTATCCCGACAAAATGTAGTTCTCTTGTGGAATGTGCAAGGGAATTGAAATAAATTCGATACGGATTTCATACGGCTGCTAACATGTCCACGTTTGTCGAGGGTTGGAATCCCAGGGCACCTCTGACGTTTCGGATTCATTTGTGTATTGATAGTCAATCACCATGCACTAAAACGGTGAAGGAAAACATCGTGAGGAAACCTGCATACCATAGCGATTTCCAGGAATTTCTATGGTATGTAAAGTCCATCAACCCGCACTGGGTCAGCGTGGTGGAATATATTGTCTAACCACGCTTAATTATTCTCCATTGTAGAGAAGGCCCGTGCCCTACAATGAGACTTATATGGGCTGTTACAGTACAGTATTATGACAACAAAATACTCTCTTTCTTTCAATAAGCCAGCTTACGGACTATGGTCTAGGCTTAAGCCTTTTGAACCGAACTCTTCATAGTAAGCTCTCGATCTAAGCATTAGACAATTTCACTACGGATTGCCTTAACCAATGACGCAATTAAAACTTCTACGCCACATTATTTCAGAAACACGCAACGGCTTTCATGACGTATGCTGACGTCACAATCAGAAATATACGAATGAATAATATAAGCTCCATTCATGCAGGGCTGTGAGAATAATTTAGTAGAACTAAAAATAGTTTCTATATAAAATCCATAGACTTTTCGTAAAAATGGAAATTACGTTTTGTTATTTATGCCAGGGGCTGGCAGGACCGGACACATATTCGTTATTGCACATCAGATTATGCATTAATAAAACTATACTTCACTACATAGTATAAAACAAAGTCGCTTTCTCTGTCCCTATGTCCCTTTGTATGCTTAAATCTTTAAAACTACGCAACGGATTTTGATGCCGTTTTTTTTAATAGATAGAGTAATTCAAGAGGAAGGTTCATGTGTATAATACGTGCATATTATTGGAGATAAATCTATATGCACCCGGGCGAAGCTGGGCCGGGCCGCTAGTATGTACATATAACCTTCCTCTTGAATTAATATCTGTTGAAAACTACATTAAAATCTTTGTATTTAAATTTTCAGGTGATTGTATTCATAAATGTGTTATTATCAATTTGTAAGGTTTTTTATCAATTCCAGCTAATGATTTACTCCTAAGACTGTCTTCTCATTCTCAGGGGCTCACTTGGTGCCAAAGAGAAAACATTTGTTTATTTATAAACACACTATATCACATTTTTTTTAATCTTTAAAATCACAAGCATAAAAACATTGAGGTATTATACTAGAGCGGATATTGGGAACAAAATCACTGCGTATGCGTGCACACGGGTACACAGTGAAGCGAGATGGAAGATATGTTACTTCGTAGGCGTGACAGAGACAGAAATAGAATGTACCCTTCATTTTGTGACAAACGTTTTGTTTACAGTGTCCCCTCTAGTATATTATCTCAATGCATAAAAAGTACAATAGGCGGTCTTGTCGCACGAACGCAATGTCTTATAGACAATCATGGGACGAATTAAAGAAACGGATTAAAAAAGGGCAGTTTAAAGTGTAACGGATAAAAGTTAACACGGAATTGTATATCAAATAAAACTATTTTATAAACTACAAATAATCAACATAAATACATATACTAATAACACAAAAAATATATACATACATACATATACCGGGTATATTAAGAGCGTTATCGAAAACGAAGCCGGGTGGTACTTTTAGTGACTATAAACACAAAGTAAAAATTTCACAAAGAAACACGACAGTTTTGTTTTATTATATTTTAAATATCATCGAGTTTGGGTGGTAAATCCGTCGTTTTTGCTAAAATAATAATTTAAAGCTAGCGTACCATAGCGTCTTTAAAACTAAAAGGGTGTACACTATTATTAAAAAAAAACGATGTATTTACCACCCTAACACGACGATAGAAAAAACATCACAAATTTTTGCAAAAAATTAAGTTGTGTGGTGTCTGAAGTCACTAAAACTACCACCCTGTTTCTATTTCGGAAGCTGTCTTGATACACCCTGTATAATATTAGAGTACCAGTAGACTGCCTCGGTGGTGTAGTTGTACCAAGGTACGATTACAAAGCTGAGATCTCGGGTTCGAATCCCGGGTTGGGCAAAGTGATATTGGATTTTTCCATTCATTATCAGCGCAGAGTCAGGAATTTGTGCCCGATATGGCGATAGGCTCGCCACCTATCACATTGTGGGACGGAACATTCATGGCGAAATGTGGTTGTCCTGGCACCTCTGCCTACCCCTTCTGGGATATAAACGTGAGTTTATGTATGTATGTCCCAGTATATACAAATAGGAAAAGTTATCTTCATAAATGAATCAATTTAGTGACAAAAGTAGTGATCCTTGAGCAGTTTTTTGAAAGATGATAGTGATCACGCCGGTACTGTATGGTACGGTAACTGGTAGTCAGTTCCACAATCCACAATTCTACGGTAGACGATTTATCCATAAAAGTGTTTCCTCAGCCCAAGACCTGCCCTTCTTCCAACGAGGTTTAAAGAGAGTACTCTCCTCGAGGTAGGCAGCGACTTTGTTGTGCTGGTCCCCTGGCACTACGGAGGTCCATGAGCAGCGGTAGCCGCTTACCATCAGGCGGGCCGCTGGCTCATCTGCCTACAACGCAATAAAAAAAATTGTGGTGTGTACATTCTCAATCCCAGATTCTCTGACGACCTCAGTGATCATAATATTTTACAGCGTTCATTGTTTTTTCTGGGACTTTATTCGCAAATATAGTTTAAGACATGACGGTGTTTGGTTCCTGATTCCTAACATATGTTTGTATTTCAACAGCCTCCGTGGCGCAGTTGGTTAGACGCCGCCTGTGAAACGAGAGGCCGCTGGTTCGATCCCCGCACCGAGAGAAATGTTTGTGCGGCTCACAAATATTTCTTCCGGATCTGGGTGTTTATAAGACCGAAAAGTATCTCGAAGTTCTTGATACCCACGATAGAAGACCCGATCTTAACATGGGGTCAGGACTATGTATGTGACTGTTGGGTGTTATTTATTTATTTCATTAAAATTAATCCAAAATTAATCAACAGAACACGTCACAACAGTATATTTTATAGCCTGGCCTAACCCCGGTGTAGATACCTGATTAACAAATATTTACTCCGACCCAGAATGATTCGACGTTCTACTTAACGAAATTGGAACTTGTGGTCTCGCAGGGCGCTATAAAAATAAGTAATAAACTGCCTCGGTGACGCAGTAGTACTACGGCATGCTTACAAAGGTCTCGGGTTCGAATCACAGGTTAGGCAAAGTGATATTGCATTTTTGTATACATACATACAGGATATATCAAGACTGCTACCTAAAACGAAGCCGGGTGGTAGTTTAAATGACTTTAGACACAATGCAATACAAAAAGTTGCAAAATAAAGCGATAATTTTTTTTGTAATTTTGTCCTTTGGTCGTATTTGCGTGGTAAATCCATTTTTTCCTAATATAATAGTGTGTACCCTTTTATTTATAAATACTCTAAGGGATAAAAGAGTTTAAATTATTATTATAGCAAAAACTATGGATTTGCCTCTCAAAAATGATGATGTTTAAAGAATCATTAAAAAATAGTTGTCGCGTTTGTTTGCGTGATTTTTAGTTGCATTGTGTTTGTAGTCACTAAAACTACCCCCCGGTTTAGTTTTCGGTAGCAGTCTTGAGATACCCGGTATAGAGGGAGCGCTGTCATATATTTGCGTTTTGAAAAACGTAGATATTTTCTTGTTCGTAATGTTGGTAGCGCTCCTAAATTAGTAAAAATTAAATTATTTACCAATAAATTGCTATAAATTCCTTTGATAGACGAAATTATATTTAGCTATTAGCCTTTTAAAACGAGTTTGAGTAGAATTAAATAGACCTAAACTACTTATTTTTATTTATTTTTTTCAAATTATTTATGTGCATGGTGCACAACCTGTTCAAATATTCACCAATAGGAGGGCAAAAAAAGGTGGCCCGGCATCACCATTTTTATCTACGTTTTTGTGTACCAGCGCTCCCACTATATATACACTCATTTGCAAATTCTTCTTTAAAAAATACGGTATCAAAATGATTTCAATCATTTGTACATGTTACTGGCCGGTTTTAAAAATGCCGTGGTGTTTAAAACAGTACGTTCTAAATTCAAATTTTCGGTTGATGCTCGTTTTTACAGAAAACCACTTTTTATCCTACATGTTTAGTGCGAAGTTCCAAAAGATAATATCGGTTTTCATATCTTTTACCTCAATGTCTTTTAGTCAATTTTTATGAATTTATTTCATATTTTTAATTGTCAAAGCTTGATTTATTGCTGTTTAGCTGTCTCAATAATGTTACAGAAAGTGGTAAAAGCTACCAAAATTGTTGCGCTGCTCGAAGAGGGTTGCAGCCAATGCTTCGTGGCTCAGAGGCTAAGTGTGAGTCGCTCGACGGTTCAAAGGACCTGGCAGTGGTATCAAGACACCGGTTCCGTCGAGAGAAGGCCTGGTTCTGGAAGAAAACCATGTACCCAACCATGGGATGATCGTTTTCTTGTGAGTCGCGCATTGAGAAATCGCAAGACTTCGTATGTGGACCTTAAGAACAACCTCGAAGAAGTAAGAAATGTGCATATTAGTCTATGGACGGTCAGGAGGAGGCTTCTCGCGACCAATATACGCAGTCATCGCCCGGCCCGCGGCCCTAAGTTACTCCGTGAGCACAGAGCTGCCAGGCTTAGGTTTGTTCGAAATTGTGAGTCATGGACTCAAGAAGACTGGAATAGGGTATTGTTCTCCGATGAAGCCAGGATATCGCTGTTCGGTGAAGATCGACGTCGGCGAGTGCTACGAAGACGAGGAGAACGCTTTGCAGAGGCTTGTTTTGAAAAAAACACACCTTATGGTGGGGGCTCTGTTATGTTTTGGGCAGGAATAAATTCAATGGATCGTACAGAGTTAGTCTTCATTGAAAACGGCTCACTGACTGGACATCGATACATAACGGAAGTTCTAATTCCTCATGCACAAGCCGCATTGGTCGCTTTAGGCGAAGACTCAATTTTTATGGACGACAACGCTCGCGCCCACCGGTCTGGCGATGTGGAAGCGTATGTGCAAGGGGTCGGCATTCGTCGTTTGGATTGGCCAGCTCGAAGTCCCGACCTCAATCCTATAGAGCATATCTGGGACGTTCTGAAACGACGCGTGAGATCAGTACAACCGGCTCCGCAGACCATCAGAGAGTTGAAGAATGTGATTACCGCGGAGTGGGAACGTATTCCGCAAGCAAGTATCCGGGATATCCTCGCTAGCCTACCCAGACGAATTCAAGCTGTGATTTCAGCTAGAGGGGGTCACACTCGATACTAAACATTTATCAGCTTTTACTTTATTAAAGAAAAAACAAACAAAAATCTTTGTTAACTTTTACTTCACGAGCATATGCACTACTAGCGAGCATACACTACTAGTGAACTTTAGCATTAAAACCCATAAATTTTATAAAAATTTTATGATAATACTGACGAAAACGATTATTTGCTTATTAATTTACAAAATTGTGAAAGTAAAACTACCTATAATTATCAAACAAACCAATAGTAACATTTCAAATGGTTCATTGCTTAGGTGCCCGTTTTTTTTTGCAAATGAGTTTATTATATACTCTAAGCTTTATGCTTAATATAATACACATATCCAATATATTATGTAATAAAATGAAAAGAGAGGAAAACTATTCACAATAATATGGCAACAGCTCTATTTGTAATTTTGATTATATTTTTTTAATATATTAATTAACAACAACTTAAAAATGATATTATTATTTATTTATTTTTAAATATTTTATTAAATAGTTCAAAACGATCTCTGCCATGAGAACGGAACGCAAATTAATAGTGCTGTTAATTATATTCACAATTACTGCATAGTCGTTGAAAAACTCACAATCAAAATCTCGATTACAAAGTAGTCATTCAGTTTTTTTTTATTGCTTACATTTTAATACCTTTCAGCGCTTTTAAATCATCAGCTTTTTAAGTTAATTAATTTTTCAACCAATATATTTTTCTTAAAAGCATTTTTACGCCACAGTATTCTTGGCCACTAATAGATATTCCCCTTTTGAATTTATCGATAAAATATTATATATTTCCATCCATCCATCCATCCATCAGCCAAAGGAAGTCCACTGCTGAACATAGGCCTCCCCCAATGATTTCCACAGAGACCTGTTGGAGGCAGCCTGCATCCAGCGACGTCCCGCGACCTTTATCAGGTCGTCGGACCATCTTGTGGGTGGACGTCCTACGCTGCGCTTTCCGATACGCGGCCTCCATTCGAACTCTTTCCGTTTTTCATTATACAAAGTGTCGGTGTTTTAATTTCTTTAAATTACAACGTCATTAAATAACGTCAATTAAAACAAATTAAAATTATTAGATTTTAAATCACATTAAAATTGAAAAAATGATATTTTCAAACAAACTAAATAATAAAATAAATTGGTTTAAATACAACACGCTTTATAAGTTACCTACTGCCCTCAGTTGACCCAGACATAAGAGCGGCAACGCCGCATTTTTCGTCGCCGCGTCGCAAATGGCTTTAAATTGATTTGGCGCGATGAATTCTTCGTAGTTTTTAGGCATAATTGTATTCGTAGAATATTTAATTAAAACGCTCTTAATCAAGTCACCTTTTACACAAATTATGTGAGTCAAAATTGCTTCATTGGGTTGGGAGCGACGATGCCACTTACAATTAGTACACAAATTCAGTCTTATTTTTGCGAAGGGGGATGAAAATAGCACGTCGCGTAAAATATTACTGCCACTAAATAGACCTTCAAACAAATCATATCAGTGTATTCCACAGCTGTAAATCGCGACATCATGAACATAAAATACTATCGTAATTCGTAATGTGTTGTGAGCAACGCACGCGCATTCGCAAAGAACAAGTACGGCTCACTGACGAGGTGGCGCGGGTGCCGACTCCCGAGTTTACACCCCCGCCCCCGCCCGTGACACCAGACCTTCGACCGTCGATCGCCGACCGCAGTGTTGCTAGGTTAGATTTCAAAAAATACAGAAAACGTTTCGTAAAAATATCGTAGATGGATATAAAATAGAGGAGATTATTATACTGTTTATTACAGGGCTTTTTTCATAGAAAGCGAAAATAAACACATTCTTAAAAGTTACAAGTATTCCGTAAAAAGACTAAAGAAGTTAATCGCTGTATGTGTCACTTTTCTAAAATTCATCTTAAAGTAGTGGAGATACATAGTCGTGACCCCACACTAAGATCGAATCTATGGTTTGGTTGAAAATTTAAGGATGGCTCGGTGAAATAAAAGACCCTATATCATTATTTTGTAGTGATAAACAGTTAGTAAGTGTCAGAAATAGCTTTACTATTTGTCTTGTTAGTCATATTCCAGTATGTTTTATTCTTACTGTATACTTTGTTTTGGTATTTTACATTAAATGAAGCACAAATAGTTTTAGTGTAATTACGTTGCAACACTGCCCAGGAGTCGCGGGTAATCCCAGGAGCAGGCGCGGTGGGGAAGGATGCACGATTAGAGATGCATAAAATAATTCATCGATATTTTTATCGAGAGTAAATAAATGTCGTCAATTGAAATATGAAATCCGCATAATTCATATTTAAATACTTTTAAGGCAGTAAATGTCAAAGAATATCATATTTAATAACACAGTTATCAGAACATATTCTAAGCGTGCCAAAAAGACCTCAGTACAAATAAATACACAAAAACAAAGACTTAGTAAAAATTATTTTCCAAGTTTCATTCTAATCAGCGGGTTTCTACATTGTCACCATAGCGCCTGCTTTTGAAAAAACGCGTCTCAACAGTACCCATACAGAATGATACCGAATAATGTCTCGGATGTTGCCACATGACCCATAGCAATTTTAAGTAGGTATAAAATGTAGATGTGAGTTGTGTATCTCATTTTATGTATCACATTTGTTTTTAATATTGTCGATAAATAAAGGTTTTTATTAATAAAGTTTGAATTCTTTAATTTTCAATAATAAAGTTTGAATTATATCGATAATATTGATATTGTATGATCGATGAAGTCGTTGCCACCCTAGCCTCATTTTGATCAACGACGCGACGTTGCCTATTCGACATCACGACGTCGCGAAGTTATGAGTCTTACTATCATGGATATTAGGTCTAAATTCAATTATTGATATTATTTCTATGCAACTAATAATAAGACCTTGTATTTTATTGCACTTGACCTTTATTATTCGTTTGTGTCAATGACCTAGCCAAATCGCTACAGCAGGTGGTTAAATATTGAAAACTAAAAAACTATCCTGTGGCTAAACGGGTGGTGATAAATTAATAAAATTTGGTGTATGGGCTGCTGATGCGGTACCCTATATGTGGTCCAAAAAAAAATACTTATGTCACCGCCATTTTGTATATTTAGTCTGTGTTAGAAAAAAAAATACATTTTTTATTTTTCACGATAATCGAGTTTACAATAAAATCTTTTTTTTCGCTTGTATTTTGTTCTCATCTCTATTGTATTTACAAATAGCACTGACAAACTGTGCAAATACTTTCGACTTGGCAGCATGGTCTTGGATCTTAGCCGGTTACTTACGGAACGAAAAGAACAAAAAAAAATAATGACAAGCTGTGCTGACAAGTGACAGATGTATTTTGAAACTCGAAGTGTTCAATAGGGATGGGCAAACGGAAAAAATATATCGATATTTATCGTATCGATATTTTTCAAATATATCGATATATATCACCCAAAAAATATCGATATTTCGATATATCGATATTTTTTGCCCAATTTGCAATTATTTATAAAAATTGCCAAAATTATCGGAATTTTAAAGCAAATACACATCTGGCCTGTTTCAATATAAGTTTTATTGTTTAAAAAAAGCGAATTGCTCGGCATAAAAAAAGAAACAAAATAAAAAAAAATTATCCAAACCAGCATTTGTCTGATATTGACATCAGGACTCTTTTTTTGATGTGTTCCCCTGTTAATCTGCTCCTATCATTTGGTACAGCCAAATTTACCACTGAAGCTACTCTTTCAGATTACACTGAAGATGCTTGACAAATCAAATATTTTGAGCGATATCCGAGGGAAACGGCGTGTAATGTTGACAATTTACCCAGCTATATTGGATCAGATTTTCTTTCTAAAAGTGATACTGCTTCAGTTCATTGGGGACACAGCTACTGCTTGGAACCTATGCTCAGATTTAATAATTTCTCATGTCTGGACCAGATGGAGGACCCACCCATATTTTCTAAATTTAAGAAATCGGATTGGTCAAAAACATGATGTGACGCATGAGCAGACAGCAGAGCTTAAAAAATATATCGATTTTGATATCTGAAAATAAATATCGAAAATTGATATATCGCGGGAAAAAATATCGCTAATTTATATCGATATTTTTCTGAAAAAATATCGAAATTTGATATATCGATATTTTTTGCCCAAGCCTAGTGTTCAAGCAACTATGTTTGTAGTAATATTTACCTTTGTGGAGATATTAAACTAATTTGTGTTGGATACACATGGTCAAGGAAACTGCCTCCCATATTTTGTGTTGTTTGAAGTGTCCGCGTTGGCGAAAGTGCCTTTTTTTAACATTGACTGATGTTAAAAGTTTTTAAGTATCGACTTAATTTTTAAGTTTCATTATGTGTGATAAATATAGACAATGTTGCGAATGTGGTGCGTCTCTTATGTCCCAGGATCCACACATAACTCTTCACAGGTTTCCAAGTCTTCTAAAAGTAACTCCTGACACGCTGATCCGGTATGAATTTTGACATGATTTCATAACATAATTTTTTGAAATCCCCGCGTGAATTGAAAAATATTCTGTTATAGAGGATGGGTGAAATTTCATAGAACCTTGGGACTAGTCTTATACATACTTAAACTGAAAAAAGAAATTAATCACTATGTATTATAGTCCAAAAAAAACATAGTTTGTGCATAATATGTCAAAGTAATGACAGCAATAATAAAAAGAGGGTGATGTTTGTAGTTCATTTTAATTAAAAAGTTATGTTTGTCAATATAAATTTTGATACAAATCATTTGTATAGGTATACATATGTACACTCGAAGCCCGTACTTTCTTTCTTTTCGTTTATCCATCCCATGGTTGTCTGGCAGAGATTGCTTCAAGCAATAAGACTGCCACTTGTGCATACATTTTATTTCATTTTGTATTGTCATTGTTATGTATATGGTGAACAATAATGTTAAAAAAAAATACACAATATAATTTTATAACTTAATTCATGATAAATAATTATTAAGAAACAATGCACTCAGTGTGAAAAAACAGAAAATCAAACCTATTAAGTAATTTAGGCTAATAATTATCTAGCATAGCTGAACGTGACCATTTATTTTTAATGCCAGAGCGGGACATCTGAGGATGACATAGTATAAAGTTTTTACAAGTTTTTATATAAGTGTGAAACTCTGAATTTTCATAATCAAAAAGGCTGTAATTACTGCGGCACTCAACTGTGTTTTATCACTTGTCCATATTTTGTTAATGTTGAGAAAAAACTCTTTCGATAAGTGTATTACTTCCAGGCAGGCACATAACATACTCTATAATTGTGGAAGAGTTTTATAAACCAAGGTTGTATATCGAAAGAGCTGCAATAAGTCATACGACTTTAAGCAAGCTCAGTATTATGTAATGAAAAACAATTTCTGATTAATTTTGTTGTGGGTTAAAGACAAGTTAGACATTCTCAGAGATGTGCCGAGCTTCAATGCTTGGTGTTATTATACTGCTTGCCACTGTTAATCCTGGCTTACAGGAGTTATAGTGGTAGGTTTGAGGGCGGGATAATCTAAATCATGGAAAACAAGGCAAAATGTGGGTGTATTAGAATCACCCCTGCCTAAAATCCGTCTGCTTAAAAGGCATGAGTTCACATATCTACCTGCACATCCACTGTCAATGTCAAAATTCAACTTTTTAAAATATACCCTATTTCTATTTACATTAAGCTGACAAATTGAATTTGACAAACTTCAACTGTCAAAATCAGAGGTCGGGACGTGCAAGTACTTATGTATATATGTAGGTATGTTTTATCAATGCCGTGTTGTAGCGTAGACAATGATTTTGAAACAAGAAGCTGTGCTTTACATCCTCACACTGAAACAAATGTTTGTGTGTTCCAAAATATTTTTTTTTGGTTTAAGTGTTTGTAAATGTAGTTTTGTTGTTTCTTTATACTATAATATAATAATTTTTTTTCAGAGTACGAGGCTGGGCTGAGTTTTGCTATCCCGATAAGGATTGCAATGATATTAACTTCCTAAAAAAATTGTATAAAAGTCATAAACTGCTCTGTAATAGACATTTTGAGCCACATTGCTTTTCGGGACCACAAAGATTGAGTAAATTTGCTGTACCAACTTTGAAAACTGGGAAATATAGTGATGAACTATATACACAGGTATGAAAGTGGTTTTATGAAATTTTGTTTATTTAATTTAATCTATACATATAAATAAAATTGAAGTGTCTGTAAAGTGAAAATAAATAAATGTCCAACTAAATATCGTTATATACACGATACCCATAACGAAAATGACCTTAGATTTTTTTTGTCTGTCTGTCTCTTTGTGCCGGCTAATCTCTAAAATGGCTGGACCGATTTTGACGGGACTTTTATTGTCAGATAGCTGATATAATAAGGAGTAACTAAGGCAACATTTATTTTAGAAAAAAAAACCTTTTATTTTATAAATATAATGTTTTTGCTAAATTCCACGCGGACGAAATCGCGGGCACAGCTAGCTATTTTATAAATAAAAACGAAAAATGATTTGGTGCATTGGGGTAACACTTTAATAGTATACTATAACTATATAATATAGAAAGGGTTAGAACGCAAAAAGCATAAAATATTGGCGCTTACGTTCTTATTCCTTAAATCTTTATATTACGGACTTACCCCATTGCATATAAAATACAATGTTGAATAAAAAAAAATCGTTATACATAATTATCTCTAATCGTTAATTATATATCTTATGACAGCTTCAGTGGCGCAGTTGGTTAGACGCCGCCTGTGAAACGAGAGGCCACGGGTTCGATCCCCGCACCGAGAGAAATGTTTGTGCGGCCCACAAATATTTCTTCCGGGTCTGGGTGTTTGTGAGACCGAAAAGTCTCTCGTAGTTCCTGATACACGACACAAGACTCGATCTTAGTGTGGGGTCAGGACTATGTATGTGACTGTTGGGTGTTATTATTATTATTATTATGTCAACTTTAAGTACAGTCAGCAATCTTAGAGTATTTATATATAGAGGGAGCGCTGTCATACATTCGCAATTTGAAAAACGTAGATATTTTCTTGTTCGTAATGTTGGTAGAGCACCTATATTAGTAAAAATTGAATTAATTATTTAGCAAAAAAATTGCTATAAATTCCTTTATTAGCCGAAATTATATTTAGCTATTATCCTTTTAAAACGAGTTTGAGTGGAGTTAAATATACCTAAACTAATTATTTTTAATTTTTTTTTTTCAAATTATTTATGTATGTTGCACAAACTGCTCCAATATTAGCCAATAGGAGAGCAGAAAAAGGTGGGCCGGCACCACCATTTTTATCTACGTTTTTGAAGTACCAGCGCTCCCTCTATATATATATACTCTAAGTCAGCAATATAAGTCGTTGGACACTTCACATTTTTTGATAACCTTTTTATGAATTAATATTTGTACGTACTACTCTATAGTCATAAAATATAACTAAGGCTCAATTGCACAAACTAACTTTGCCTATACCTTTACCCTTGAAACTGTCAATTCCATACATTCGCAAGGACAAATACATCTCAAATGTATGGCGATGACATTTTCATAGGCAAAGGTATTGGCAAAGTTACTTGGTGCAACTGAGCCTAAGTAAAGTCATCTATGCCGAGAAGTGCCATACGATATTGAAAATAATTATTATTTTGGATGATAAGGCAATTCCAAATCCCGTGAATGTGAAGCGACTTATGTTGCTGACTGTACTTAATACTTTTTTGACAGCGACAGTTCATTTTTAACGTATTTGTTTGTAAGCGAAATAATGGCAAAAATCGATAATAGTCAAAAACCCTTTTCTTCCAGATTATGCATAACGTAATCTTTAAATATAAACAATAATAAAAAAATATGACACAATTTTTTTATTTACAGCGTGCTTCGGATCCAGAGACTAATCATCTTATTCCTGATCACGCATATTTTAAGAGAACTGAGCAGGTAAGAAATAATTTAGTTTCTCACACGTGGCCATGAAAGGTAAGAAAAAATATGTAATTACGTGTGTACTGCGATCGCTGGAGTGCACTGCCTAGTCGAGACTAGCTTTGTCTAGCAGCGCAATCGCTTAATTTAGATGGGGGTGAAATCTTCTTAAATCGCGAAAAAGCTCGCCTTAAAAACTCTTCTAGATTATATATATGAATAACGTAACCATTCGAAATAAACAATAATAAAATTATGACACCCTATATTTATCTACAGGATGAGTCGGACCAAGAGACCAGTCGTCTTCATCCAAATCACGAATATGTTAAGAGAAGTGTGGAGGTAAGAAATAAACAAAAAAAAATATTAATTGAAATCTGGGGCGCCGCCGAACCCCCTCCAAGTCGAGCTAAAAAGTGGCATGGCCGTAACATCCTTTTCTCGAAGCAATTCAGACCATTTTCAACCCCCTATAACTTCGTTGTGGCTAAAGCATGAAGCCTGAATTTTCAGTTACTAAGCAGGCATTGTGTAAACACGGTATATTTAAAATTTCATTCAATTTGAACCAGTAGTTTAAAAATTGTAACTAGTCAAATTTTCTTAATTTTGTCACTCACTGACTGACTGACCGATCATCAAAAGTCTAAGGCACTGCTAGCAGACATAGAACCTTGAAATTTAGAATATAATTAGTGTTTAGTGTCTAAAGTAAGGGAAAATTCAAACATTTCATAATTTGTGTCTAGTTTTCTAGATAGACCAACTGCGTGAATAACTTTGTAATCCCATATAAATGTATAGGATTACAAAGTTACATTTGCAGTTAATGAATCATTGTACCCGCATATAATGAAATAATAGTTGTAGATAGATATCTATATATATGAGGCATAACAGGAGGGGATATAGCCAGTCAGTCAGTGAGTGACAAAATTAAGAAAGTTTGACTAGTTACAATTTTTAAACTACTGGTTCAAATGGAATGAAATTTTAAATATACCGTGTTTACACAATGCCTGCTTAGTAACTGAAAATTCAGGCTTCATGCTTTAGCCACAACGAAGTTATAGGGGGTTGAAAATGGTCTGAATTGCTTCGAGAAAAGGATGTTACGGCCATGCCACTTTTTAGCTCGACTTGGAGGGGGCTCGGCCGCGCCCCCAGATGTGAAAAGCTACTTTAAGAGCGTATACACCTTGCGCGCAAAGTCAACTATAGGTATTTCTTCGTTAATTTCACGCACACATAAGCGACCAAAGCTGTGTGCGTAGAGCTGCCGCGTCGGCTCGCTATACAGTCACCTCAACCAACTTTGATCCGTGCGCTTCAAATATTCAATTGAAATGTAACTGTAATATAATATCATAAAAATATTTTATTTGCATTATAAGTAGACAAATATTACTGTGCAAGCAAAGAATAATACAAATTTTGGATACTAATCATATTTTCGTTATTATTACATTGTTAAGTTGCATTCAAATCAGTGTTCAATCAGTAGACACTACGGACGTTTTATTAATCATTTCGTGTTCGAACACATAAATAGTGTTAGGGGCCTTACAACCCCTTACAATTACGAAATATATTTAATTTTATATTACAATACATAACATAATTTAGCCTCGGAATTACGTCCCATTATATTACCTGAAACATAATTTATACTCACTACAAAATCATTGTAGGTAATAAAAATAATTAAATATTTTACTACCAAAGTACTAAGATGTGGTAATCGCATTCCGCGCGTGGCTATTTTTACTACGCGCGGCATAATCGACTGCAGCCAGGCCGGAGCGACGAGCGATACGTCCTCCCTCTAGAAGGCCTTGCGGCGGTCTGATTTGATCCACGTCGGACAGCGTGTTTTATAGTGGTTTTTAAAATATTTGTAGAAAACATGAAAACTAATTTTGTTGAAATATAAAAATGGTAATTTATTGATAAGATGTTCTTCTATTATAATATGCAATTGTTATAAAAATATATGTACGATAAGTTGGTGAAAAAAAATATGTTCTTGACGAGAGTTTCTGAATAATTTCGCATTGTTTAAATTTTTATTTTTCAGGAACTAAACACAAAAAGATTATTTTTTTCAGCAAAATCCCTCCATAAGGGTCTTATTAGTCTGATAATATTTTTATTTTCATCTTATATTTAGTGGTTAAGGATATCTTAAGCTTCTAAATTGCCATTTAAAGCCTAAATAACGAAACTTGTGTTCAGTAATCCGTATAGTACTCACAAATTATCCATCAATCTATAATGTTTTCCACCAAAATCCCTAGATGACAACCATTTCTAAAATTAGTAATAATTATTTTTCCTTTAAATTGTTTATTGGTGGCTATTAACTCATTTGAAAAGTCCTGTTTTTAAGCCAAAAAGCGCGTGCAGGGTATAAACGCTCTTAAGCTCCAGGAATAAGGTGGAAATTGTGTTAATATATTTGGAATATGACAGTGATCTTTTTGTTTACTTTTTTTGTTTCAATGCATCAGTGCCACTTTTTAACAGAACATTTACAGGGAACTGTGTATCTAGTGTATATTTGATCGAAGTATTTAGTAGTACAGTGAGGACACTCGTTTTCTCTTTCTCACCAACGAGCCCCATGGAACATGACGTCATAGGACGTTCATAGGACATTCTTTTCTTGATTTATAAATTCCTGTCCGTTCACGATTTGGATTTGATTAAGAATTGAGGCAAAATATTTCAGTCTGAACCAACACCAAAGCCTTGCATAAGGTAGGAGAATTGCGGCTTCAAATCCCAAAAACCTGTGACTCTTCAGAGTCATGTGTATTGATAGTCAATCACCACGCACTAAAACGGTGAAGGAAAACATCGTGAGGAAATCTGCATACCTGCATACCATACCGAAATATAAGAATTCCAATGGTATCTAAGTCCACCAACCCGCACTAGGCCAGCGTGGTGGACTATATGGCCTAACCTGTCGCAATCGTACTCAGTAGAGTAGGCCCGTATGTAACGTGTATGAGCAGATTCAATACAGTATTATTTTCAATTAATAGCGCCTGCCTCGGTGGTGTATAGTTGTACTAGGGTACGGTTACAAAGCTGACGTCTCGAGTTCGAATCCCGGGTTGGGCAAAGTGATATTGGATTTGTCTATTCATTATCAGCCCAGAGTCAGGAATTTGTGGCCGATATGGCGATAGGCTCGCCACCTATCACATTGTGGGACGGAAAATACAAGGCGAAATGTAGGTGTCCTGGCACCTCTGCCTACCCTTTTTGGAAGTCGTGAGTTTATGTATGTATGTATGTTTCAGTTAACAGAACCAGTCGATTTGCCTGAAGATACTGGCAATGCTGACGAAACATATCAAACAGAAACGGAATTAGAACACGTAACAAATGTAAGTATTAAATAAATAACACCCAACAGTCACATACATAGTCCTGACCCCACACTAAGATCGAGTCTTGTGTCGTGTATCAGAAACTACGAGAGACTTTTCAGTCTCACAAACACTCAGACCCGAAACACGTGTGGATCGCACAAATATTTGGCTTTCTGGGATCTAACCCGTTGCTTCTTACGATGGGCTGACGAGCGATGGTGACATAGGAGAGGCCATGCATGTCCAGCAGTGGACGCGAATAGGCTGATGATAATAATGATGAAATAAAATTATTTCAGACAATGCCAGCCGATTCAGAAAACACTGAGACTATGAATGTGGAGAATGGAGACGGGCTTACTCAAATAGATACCTTATCAGAACTAATAAGTACGTTTCAAATTTTACCGACAGCTGATGCCCAAGATATGGACCATGATACAGAATTCATACTGGTACGTCTTTTATAATTATTTTAAATAGCTGTACCCGCGACTTCGTCCACGTGCAATTTAAAAAAAATCTTAATTTTCTATAATAAAAGATTTTTTCTAAAATTAAGGTAGCCTAAGTTACTCCTTATATCAGCTACCTAACAATAAAGTCCCGTCAAAATTGGTCCAGCCATTTCAGAGATGAAATGAAAAAGTGGAAGGTCTCTCATATGTGAAGGACCGCCTGGGTAGGTACCACCAGAATGTTTTTTTTTCAATGCACTGTTGTGTTTCGGATTGTAGGACATTGTAGCCAGAGTAACTATTGAACATATTGATATTAAACATTGTGGGCCTTATTAATAAACTCGGATGAGCGAGGGATTAAATTTTAACCCAAAACTTTAAAATTGACAAATTTATTTTGACCGTTCTTTTTACTTTTAAAATCAGTGGATTGCCATAACAGGATTATCATGTTAGGCTGAAGATTATAGTTTTTTTTTTGATATAGTCATTACTATCTAGCTATTCATAACAATAGATTGAATTCCCTAGCCCAACGCCTAAAGTTAATCCTTCGCTCATCCGAGTTTATTAATGAGGCCTTATGTCTATTTGAATATAAAAAAAATTCGAAACCTGTCGTGTAGTCTAACTATTTTTACTTTTCAGTTAAACGATCCATCTAGTTTGTCTGTAGAAAATAAAATTATTATTGACATGAAGAATGGGAGTGATATGCCTGAAATAAAAATTGTAGCGAATCCTGTGGAGGCGAAAAAGGTTTGTATAATTGACTATTTATTAAGACTTTTATTATTTACTAGCGGTCCGGCCCAGCTTCGCCCGGGTGCATATAGATTTCTGTACAATAATATGCACGTATTATACATATAAACCTTCCTCTTGAATCACTCTATCTATTAAATAAAACTGCATCAAAATCCGTTGCGTAGTTTTAATGATTTCAGCATACAAAGTGACATAGGGACAGAGAAAGCGTCTTTGTTTTATACTATGTAGTAAAGACGGCTGAGAGGCTGCCTAGATGACGTAGTTTTACTACGATTGCAAAGCTGCAGTCTTGGGTTCGAATCTCAAGTGGGAAAAAATGATATAGAATTTTTCTATTTATATCATCCTGGAGTTAGAAATTTATGCCGGATATGGCGATAGCCTCCTATTAAATCGTGGACGGAAAATATAAGGCGAAATGTACGTGTGCTAAAACTTCTGCCTACCCCTTTTGGGATAAAGGCGTGAATTTATGTATGTATGTTAATATTTGTATGTACTAAAATAGGTTTATAATCTGTTTATGAATAAGGCCGGTTATTTGTTAACCTTACGAATAAGTATTATTTTTATTTATTAGTTCAACTATGAACTGGACGGATAGTTATCGATAATTTTCTTATAGTATGATCATATGGTAGCCTCCGTGGCGCAGTTGGTTAGACGCCGCCTGTGAAACGAGAGGCCGCGGGTTCGATCCCCGCACCGAGAGAAATGTTTGTGCGGCCCACAAATATTTCTTCGTGTTTGGCTGTTTGTGAGACCGAAAAGTCTCTCGTAGTTCCTGATACACGACACAAGACTCGATCTTAGTGTGAAGTCAGGACTATGTATGTGACTGTCGGGTGTTATTTATTTATTTATTTGTTTCAGATGCCAGTTGTTTCAGCGGCGGGGAGTTTACCTCAAAAATATTATTTTAAGAATTCTATGAAAGATAAAAAATTACCTGAAATAGACGAAGTACCTAAATTACCTCCAGAAAATATTCCAAAAACTGGTAATGATGTATGTATTTCACTGTAACATTGGGCCCTACTATATTCATCCGAAACGTAGTTCGAAACTTCGGACGATCGAAGTGTATGACGATACGAATGTACCTACTCTGTAACGGCCGTTCTCTATATCCTATCTATCTTTTACTAGAGGTTAAAATGGCTACCATTACTATGTCAGTATAATTATACTCTTTATTATAAATATATGCAACGTATCTATACCTCTCTATCTTAGTTCAATGAACCATAAAATGCATTATAATATCTATTGAAATCTCTAGTTAAAGATAGATAGATTATAGAGAACGGCTGTTAATGTTCGGATTCGTATAACGTACATCGTAGCCATAAGTCTATGGTTACGACCATAAGTCTATGTAGGTACATTCGTATCGTCAAAAACTTCGATCGTCCGAAGATTAGAACTTTGTTTCTGATTTTCAGAGTAGGGACCCTGGATCGCTAGTTATCTATAATTTTCTTATAGTATGATTATTTCAGATGCCAGTTTCATCGGCGTGGAATTTACCTCAAAAATATTATGTTAAGAAGTGGCTCACCGGTAAAAAAAAACCTGTAATAGATGAAGTACCTAAATATCCTCCAGAAAATCTACCAAAGATTGGAAATTTTGTATGTGTTTGTATTTTACTGTACTAGTATATTATTTATTTTAACAATAGGGTATTTGAGTCCAAATTTTTTTATTGTATTTATCAAAACTCATTCATATACAGAGTGATATTGACATATGGTATTTAATTTAAAACACATGTACCTTAAACCCCCTAGGTACTAATGTGCCAAATTTGAATAAAAACAGTCTGATAGTTTTGTCAGAAATCACGATTTTAGGTTTCAAGGCTTTATAAACCCCTATAGATACTGATTTTTTTTTGTTCAGATAAGTTCCTTAACCAAACTGAAGTTCATCTAAGCGGTAAAAATACTCTTATCTACATGGGAAGTCCATAAATCGTGAAAACGAAAATCACGATTTATGAAAAAAAATCTTCTCGTATTGCTTTCAAATTATATACAATGTCACCTGGAGTGATGAGAAACATGTGGGTTAATTTAAGTAACATGTGCCAATATCACCCTGTATATGGTCCAACAAACAAAGAAACAAGTTAGAAACGTTTTAAATCTTGTAATGGGAGTAACAGAAAATAAATACAAAACAAAATTATAGTGACGTCACTATGGTTATTATACATTACAGTGTGCGCGTGTGAAAGAGATAGCAAGATATCCCCACTACACCCCTACTCTTTAATTTAAAATATTAATATTTGTCTTATGTTACAAGCTACTTTAATATTTTTTTGACAACAAGGTTTTATTTTCAACGTATTTGTGTTCGTAAGTGAAATAATACCAAAAATCGATAATAGTCAAATACCCTATTGACTGCCTCGGTGGCGTAGTCCTACCACGGATGGTTACAAAGCTGAGGTCTCGGATTCAAACCCCGAGTCAGTCTAAGCGATAGATTTTTTAATTCACTATCCGGAATTGTGGTTGTGAGACCAAAGAAATTAATACATGGTTACCATTGAGGTATTATACTAGAGCGAACATTGGGAACAAAATCTCTGCGTATGGTGCGTGGACAAGGGTACACATTGAAGTGAGAGGGAAGATATGTTACTTCGTAGGCGTGACAGAGACAGAAATAGAATGTACCCTTCATTTTGTTACACACATTTTGTTTGCAGTGTCCCCTCTAGTATATTATCTCAATGATGGTTACCTTTCCAGTCAAAAAGGACAAAGAAAACCGGCATATTGAAGTATATAGGAGTGAAAAAAATTCAACAACTGAATTGGAGAGAGCAGAGGTTATATCAAATATGCAAAATGACAACTAAAAGGATATCAAGTAACAAAATGAAGTTAAAAAGTGAAAGGAAAAAGAACAGGGTAAATAAATTTGTAATATATACAGGGTATATCAAGACTGCTACCGAAAACGAAGCCGGGTGGTAGTTTAAGCGACTTCAGACACAATGCAACAGAAAATATTGCTAAAAAAAAGCGACGATTTTTTTTTGTTATTTTTTTCGTATGGTCGTATTTGGGTAGTAAATAAATTTTCCTAAAATAATAGTGTACACCCTTTTATTTTTAAAGAAGCTATGGTACGTAAGGCTTTAAATTATTATTTTAGTAAAAACTATTTACCACACAAACTCGAAGATATTTAAATATGATAATAAATTGTCTCTTTTTTTGCCAAATTTTTAGTTACAGTGTTTGTAATCACTAAAACTACCACCCGGCTTCGTTTTCGGTAGCAGTCTTGATATATCCGTGTATCAAGTGTGTGAGTGCGTGGTGGCCTATAAACGGACTAGACGCTGCTAAGATGTTCACGGTGGTCGCGGGTTCGAATCCCGGGGCACACCTCTGAGTTTTCGGAGTAATGTGTATTGAGAGTCAATCACCACGCACTGATGAAGGAAAACATCGTGAGGAAACCTGCATACTACAGCGATTTATAAGAATTTCAATGGTATATGTATAAGTCCGCCAACCTGTACTAGGCCAGCGTGGTGGATTATATGGCCTAACCACTCTTAATCGTACTCTCGATTGTAGAGGAGGTTCGTGCCCTGCAGTGGGACGTATAAGCAAGCAAAAAAAAAAAAACTTACGTCTTATCAAAGGTCAGTGATGGCTTTATACTTATTACTTTTAGTACAAAGCCAAATAAAAATGGTCATTAAAAGTTTTATTTACCTACCTATATTCCGTACCTAGGATTTACAAAATAATTTTCAATTCGCCCATTAGGTAATAAAATTACTTAAAATTGCCACACTCTAAAATATTGTATCTTACGCGACATAATATCGAAAACAGACACTTAATTTTTCATTGAATTCTCGACACCAAACTTAAAAAGCAATATTTTTTTGTTCTCACTGTGTTTGTATAAAAAGCGAATTCTCATAGTGTTTGTAAGTAAGGAATGATGGAATATTATTCCCCGTTTTAAAAAATATACCTAATCTAACCTACACGCTCATTGCTCTATAATCCCGCTTTTTCGTTCTGTAACTCCCTTTTATGCCTCTGTGACTCCCGCGCATTTTGCACAAAATTAATGTTATACACTCCATTTTCTAATATTACACTTTTATTATTATTATTTATTTTTAGTTGGGTCTTTCACTACTTTCATTAAAGCATGTTTATTTTCTAAACTAAGTTTTTTGTGTTCTTGTTACATTGGACTATCCCGCCTATTCAATTTGTAAATCCCGCCAATTTTTATGCGTGTAGTTTTAAACGTCGACCGCCGCGGCGCTAGTAGTCTTTGGCGTTATCAGTTATTGATTGACAGCAGACGTGTTTTCGGTATTTTGAAGTAAACATGCGTTAATAACAAATACCATTAAAGATGGATTTAGCAGAGCAAAAATTACCACCTAAGCAGAAACATAAGAAGAATACACTCGAAGAACTGTTAAATTTGGAAAAAGAAGTATTTGCTTACATTTTCATTTATAAACTTAACCTAAAGTAGGTGTTTGGTATTTTTTTTCTTATTTTATTTGTTTTACAGGAGCTTGCGAAAACGATACTGCGTTTAGAGGCACACAATGAACAATTAAAGGGTATAATAAACAGAAACTCCAAGAAAGCAGAGAAAAGGGATCGAAGCAAACCCAAAAAACCATTTGATTTTACCAAGTAAGTGAAAAAGTGGAATAAAACTATTATTTACGGATTTTATCGCGGAATTGGTTTAATTTTTAATCTTTTTAACTTGTGTAATCCGTAAATAATAGTTTTATTTCAATGTAACACATTCGCGTAAATCTAAGAAACCATTATGAAAAGTGTTTATTGAAATATTAGCAAACAATTGTTTACTGGCACATGTCTCTGTGGAGAATGTAGTTCATTCAATGTTCTTCATTATCCATGCTGTGAAATACTAAAATGTATTTGTCTACTCCTTTGTGGACATTGGAATTTTCATAAATGGAATTGAATCATTATTTTAGAATGTATTAAGTTACTAGGTCCGGCCCGTCTTCGCCCAGGTGTGGATACTTTAACTTTAATGTTACAATTATTCTATATTGTTTGATATATTTCTTCATTTTTCTGTAATTATTTTATTTAAGAGCCTATTAGTCTTATTCAATAGCAGACTGTACATCCATATTCTAATTAGAATTTTTATTATTGTACAAACTAATATTGATGTTGTAAACAAACTCCGTGCAAGCTGTAATCTCCTTTTATTGAAGATGCATTCAGAAGAATGCATATGTAGTCAAATATAAATATGATGATGTTATCTTCATTCAAGATTTTAATAAATGAAATTAAATTAATAAATAATGAAAACTCCCATACACTTTAGTAACATATTATTTTGCATACAGCATTCAGCTGTTTCTGAGATTTGTGTGCACTACAGCAGACAAACATATATTCTAACAATTGTTTTGGGTTTTATTGCATTGATTTATGTTCTGTAATGGATGATCCATCATATTATATTTGTTAGTCTTCAAGAGATTTCTAAAAGCAATTAAGCATTTGAATATCCACAACCCTCAGATCATAGATATGTCGAATGCCCGTGAAATCGGGAGGGGGACAGTAAAGAAAAGGATGGGATGAGGAAAGTTGTATTGAATATCCGGCAATGTCACTTACTAAACTAAATGCTGTTGCTTTACGTAGATTTCCCACTAGGCAGTGGTACCATCCCGGACGAACCTGTCCATTCATGCTATGTCATGACTCCTGGCTGACACATTACTGACAATATTCTAACACTTCATATTTATTATTTGGACGTATTTATTTATTTTTGAGGTCTTATAAGACTTGTATTGGAAGACTGAAAATGATAATGATACAATTCTTGATCTTAGTGTGGGGTCTAATTGTTCTGTACCTGTACCAGCCCCTATTTGTACCAGTACAGAAAACTCCACCTCTACAACAGAAAGTATGATTGAGAGGGCTTAGCTCATAAACACCACCATTCCAATCTAGTTTGGGTTAGACTTTACATACCATAGAAATTCTCGCAATTCATTATGGTATACAGATTCCCTCACGATGTTTTCCTTCACTGTCAGAATTTGGTGACTGACTATCAATACACAAGTGTATCCAAATAGTCTGTTGTGTGCCTTGAGATCTGACTGTTCTTCTTTCTTTTGTATCAGCCCATATACATCCCATTGCAGGGCATGGACCTCCTCTATAATAGAGAGTATGATTGAGAGTGGTTAGGCCATATAGTCCACCACGCTGGCCTAGTGCGCATCTGACTGTTGGGTTTATTTGTTACAGATGTCACTACCGAAGAGTTCTACTCCGTATCATGTATTTCGGCTGGAATTACCAAGGGTTTGTGGTGCAGGAAGACACCACACAGACTGTGGAACATTATCTATTTGAAGCGCTGACTAAAGCCTGCCTCATTGAGAGTAGGGAGAAATCACAGTACCACCGTTGTGGACGCACTGATAAGGGTGTTAGCGCTTTTGGACAGGTAACTATTCACTAACTGCCTGGGGAGTTACTCTATAAAAACGACACGAACTTCGATTGTTCGGATGTTCGACGGCCGGAGTAAGATATAAGATTTCCACTTCTAAAATTCAATGCTATTCTCTATTATACTTATTATTTTCTCCGAACTTAGTCTATGGTTGCGACGCATGCTAGAGGAATCCAACCTTTTTTGGAGTATATTGGCGCATTAATGAAGTTTTACGTACGGCGTCCGAATATTCAAGATTGGTATCGTTTTTACAGTTCTAGTTTTGTTTATATTTATTGGAAATATTATATTTTTCCCTACACAAAAAAGTAGGTTCTATCGAGGGTTAACAATCTTTGCACTGATACTTCTGACACTTCTGACAGCCTCCGTGGCGCAGTTGGTTAGACGCCGCCTGTGAAACGAGAGGCCGCGGGTTCGATCCCCCCACCGAGAGAAATGTTTGTGCGGCCCACAAATATTTCTTCCGTGTCTGGGTGTTTGTGAGACTGAAAAGTCTCGTAGTTCCTGATACCCACGACACAAGACTCGATCTTAGTGTGGGGTCAGGTCTATGTATGTGACTGTTGGGTGTTATTATTATTATTATATTTATACTGAGTTTCATAGTAAAATGGTCATTCTCCATTCATAGTTTTACAATGAATTTCTTAATATCATTTATTTCTTTTTTATTGCAATGAACAGTGAGACAGACGGGCATGCCATTCGCCCGACGATTAGCGTTTTTATACACTTTCCCGGTATAATGACTGCTTGGTATTCGTCTGCACTTGCCATCCTGAGACAAGACGTTAAATCTGAATATGCCCAGTAGTTAATATTAATTTTATCTATTTATTATATATATTTTTTACAGGTTATATCAATATCCTTGCGAAGTAAATTCACAACAGAGGAACAAGATGCAGGGTCAGTTAAAAAAGAGATGCCGTATTGTAAAATACTGAATAGATTGCTGCCAAAGGATATTAGGGCGATCGCTTGGATGCCCATACCGAATCACTTGCCGGAGTTCAGTGCTAGGTAAGTTAATTTATCAAAATATTTATTAACCTAATCAGTAATACATAATATATGCATTTGTGGTGTGACACTGTTACTTATGCAAATAAGCAACTTTTCATGTGAAGCGACTGAAACTTTGACGTCCTCTAAAAATATGATATCTTAAGAGGGTTTACACCTTGTGCGCAAAGTCTGCTATAGGTATTTCTTCGTCAATTTCACGCACACATAAGCGACCAAAGCTGTGTGCGTAGAGCTGCCGCGTCGGCTCGCTATACAGTCAGCGCAACCAACTTTGATCCGTGCGCTTCAAAATTCTAATGTTGAATTGAAATGTAACTTATGATATATATAGGGGTAATATTATATCATAAAAATCGACCTTGACGTCAAAGCCCGTATAAGCGCTGCTTGGGCTAAGTGGAGGGAGGTCTCAGGCATACTCTGCGACCGCAGGATGCCGATGAGGCTCAAGGGTCTCATCTATAAAAGCATCGTGCGGCCGGTGCTCCTGTATGGTTCTGAGACGTGGCCTGCCCTCAAGCGGCACGTCCAGGAGGTTCACGTCGCGGAGATGAAGATGCTGCGGTGGATGTGCAACGTTACGCGTTTGGACAAAATCCGTAACGAGCACATCCGTGGCAGTCTTGGTGTCCGCGATGTGGCTGATAAACTCCAGGAATCCCGCTTGAGATGGTATGGTCACGTCCTAAGGAAACCGCAGGAGTACGTCGGTAATGTGTGCCTGAGCCTCAATATTCCCGGACCTCGACCGCGGGGTAGACCCAAGAAGCGCTGGCTCGATGTCGTCAAGGAAGATATGAGGGTCAATGGCCTTACTATTGAGGATGCCGAAGATCGGGCGAAATGGAGGAGAATTTGCCGGAAGGCGGACCCTGGCACCGGCCGGGATAACGCCAGGTAGAAGAAGAAGAAGAAGATTATATCATAAAAATATTTTATTTGCATTATAAGTAGACAAATATTACTGTGCAAGCAATGAACAATACAAATTTAGATACTAATCATATTTTCGTTATTATTACATTGTTAAGTTGCATTCAAATAAGTGTTCAATCTGTAGACACTACGGACGTTTATTAATCATTTCGTGTTCGAACACATGAAAAGAGCTAGGGGCCTTACAACCCCTTACAATTACGAAATATATTTAAATTTATATTACAATACATAACATAATTTAGCCTCGGAATTACATCCCATTATATTATCTGAAACATAATTTATACTCACTACAAAATCATTGTAGGTAATAAAAAGAAAAAATATGTTTTACTACCAAAGTACTAAGATGTGGCAATCGCAGTCCGCGCGTGGCTATTTTTACGACGCACGGCAAAAATCGACTGCAGCTAGGCCGGAGCGACGAGCGATACGTCCTCCCTCTAGAAGGCCTTGCGGCGGTCTGATTTGATCCACGTCGGACAGCGTGTTTTATAGTGGTTCTTAAAATATTTGTAGAAAACATGAAAACTAATTTTGTTGAAATATAAAAATGGCAATTTATTGATAAGATGTTCTTCTCTTATAACATGCAATTGCTATAAAAAATTATGTACGATAAGTTGGTGAAAAAAAATATGTTCTTGACGAGAGTTTCTGAATAATTTTGCATTGTTTAAATTTTTATTTTTCAGTAACTAAACATAAAAAGATTATTTTTGTCAGCAAAATCCCTCCATAAGGGTCTTATTAGTCGGATAATATTTTTATTTTCATCTTATATTTAGTGATTTCGGATATCTTAAGCTTCTAAATTGCCACTTAAAGCCTAAATAACGAAACTTGTGTTCAGTAATCCTTATAGTACTCACAAATTATCCATCAATCTTTAATGTTTTCCACCAAAATCCCTAGATGACAACCTTGTCTAAAATTTTTACTAATTATTTTTCCTTTAAATTGTTTATTGGTGGCTATTAACTCGTTTGAAAAGTCCTGTTTTTTAGCCAAAAAGCGCGCAAAGGGTATAAACGCTCTTAAGACATAGATCAGAAATGAGGAGATCCGTAGGAGAACTAAAATAACCGACATAGCCCACCGGATTAGCAAGTTGAAGTGGCAATGGGCAGGGCACATAGCGCGGAGATCTGATGACCGATGGGGTCGGAAAGTGCTCGAATGGAGGCCGCGTAGCGGAAAGCGCAGCGTAGGACGTCCACCTACAAGGTGGTCCGACGACCTGGTGTCGGTCGCGGGACGTCGCTGGATGCAGGCTGCCTCCAACAGGTCTCTGTGGAAATCATTGGGGGAGGCCTATGTTCAGCAGTGGACTTCCTTTGGCTGATGGATGGAAGACATAGACAAGATGAAAAGTTTATATTAAAAAAACAACTTTGAACTATTGTAAAAAATTATGACCATATAATATTGTATAAAATATAGTAAAATATATTTTTTTACATTCCAACCTTTTAAATTTTTGTATAAGTGATAGTGTTGTACTGTAAGTGCGATATATCAGCCTCCGTGGTACAGTTGGTTAAACGCCAGCTGTCAAACTAGAGACGATACTCATATCGAGAGAAATATTTGTGTGATGAAGAGTACATTCTATTTCTGTCTCTGTCACGCCTACGTAGTAACATTATCTTCCTTCTCGCTTCAGGTGTACCTCTGTGCACGCACCATACGCAGAGATTTTGTTCCCGATGTCCGCTCTAGTATAATACCTCAATGTGTGATTCACAGGAATTTGATTCAGGTCCGTGAGACCAAAAAGTCTCTCGTATTTCCCGATATCCACGACACAGCAACTCTGTAAATCGATACGCACTTCAAATGTTCGGACGCCGTACATAAAATTTCTGTAATATGCCTTGATACGTCGTGCGTCGAAACCATAGAGTAAGTTCCGTCGAAACCATAGAGAAAGATAAGTATAGTAGAGAATACTATTGATTTTTAGAAGTGGAAATCTTATATCTTAATTCGGATCTCGAACAACCGAACATTCGATGTTCGTATCGTTTTATAGAGTTATTCCCAGGATTAGATCTTAGTGTGGGCTTAGGACTATGTATTAATGTGACTGTTGGGTGTATTTATTTTGTATATATATCTTAGCTCTAATTCGAGTCTTTCGACATGTTTTGTTGTTAGTAGTTTCGCTATTCGTCGCTAGATGGCACTGTTATTAATTCTCGTTTCTACTAATTAAAATCTATACAAATCTCCATTTAACCCATTTTAGTGAGATATGTTTTTATAATATAAACAACGAGTATTTGCATTGGTAGTCTTATAGTATTAATATGTCCAATTTTATAAAGAAATAACTATACCAATCAGTTACATATATGTATAGGCCTGTCCCTACACTAAGATCGAGTCTTGTGTCGTGTCAGGAACTACGAAACATTTTTGTGTCTCACAAACACCCAGACCCAAAACCTGTGGATCCCACCCCTATTTGTGGCATGCTCGTCTCGCCATTCATTGCAATAAAAATGTATTTTTTATTTATTTATTTTCTTTCTAGGTTCGACTGCAAGAAACGCACATACAGATATTATTTCCCGCGTTCCTCTCTCGATGTGAGCGCGATGAGTGCCGCGTGTGTTCACCTCATTGGCACTCACGACTTCCGCCATCTTTGTAAAATGGACGTCGCAAATGGCGTCACTACTTTTGTCAGGGACATACTGAGCGCAGATATTATGTTTGTCGATGCTAATGACACTGATTTGCGTAAGTAAAACTTTTATATTTATATTTTATTTCGTTTTATTAATTAGGTTCGCTAACGCCCGAATACTGGAACGCCATTCAAATAATAAGTTGCTCTTAACAGCGCACGGCCCACTTAGCCAGTACATTTAATCGGGTTTAACGTAGTTAAACGCCATTTATATTTAAGTTGCGTTTCAGTATTTGGGCGTTAAAGTTAATAGAAACAATTTATTTAGTAAAAATAGCTGTTAATACATTTTAATTCTTTATTCTAGCCACATCAATGTGTTGCCTAGTGATGGAAGGCAACGCATTCCTCTGGCATCAGATTCGGAGCATAATGGCGATTCTACTGCTTGTGGGACAGGGGAAAGAGTCCCCGGATATAATCAGGGAACTGTTAGACGTGGAGAAATTGCCCAGGTTAGTGAGAAATATTTTATTTTTTATACTTTACTAGCGGCCCGGCCCAGCTTCGCCCGGGTACAAATAGATTTCTGTACAATAATATGTACGTATAATACATATAAACCTTCCTCTTGAATCACTCTATCTAATTCTCATTAAAAAAAAACCGCATCAGAATCCGTTGCGTAGTTTTAAAGATTTAACATTACAAAGAGACATAAGGACAGAGAAAGCGACTTTGTTTTATACTATGTAATGATTGTATAAAGGTGGACTTAATGCCTGAAGCACTATTACTATTTACTACTGCTAGTCAACCGTTGGATGATATTTAAAAAAATAATAATATTGGAATAAATGGCGAGACAAGCATGCTTTCGCCTGATGGCATGCGATACGACAGCTCGTGAATAGTAGCAAAACCAAACACCTTGAATTACAAAGCAATGCTTGATGTTCCACTATGTTTGCCATCCTGAGATATAAAATGTTATGTCTCAATATATCTATTAGTTACTCTGGCTACAATGTCCTTTTAACTGAAACACAACATTGGTATTTAAATAATCAAAATATATGAATATTTTACACGCTTTTTATTAGCTTCACCTGTATGTTTGTATGTTTGTTTGTAACCGACTCCTTAAGACGCGATTTTGACCCACTTTAAACGGACAGATTTCGTTCAAATTTTGCACACCTGTCAAAGACCGATGACAAAACAATAATTCGATTAAAATATATGATTATCCTGATTAGATTCGCCAGGATTCATTATTCTTATAATTGATGACCATTGCTACTGACCACTAGATGGTGTATAGATGAACATAATTTGCTACTGACTAACAGATGGCGTAATAACGTCAATAATAAATGTTTGCACTATTCATCGCTAGATGGCGTTAACATTGTATTCTTCAAGTGTCAAATGTTACTACTGACCAACAGATGGCGTTATTGATTGGAAATACAGCCGTAGATGGATGTTTTTAGTCAAAACAATTAAATAATAGTTAAAAAAACTAAAATACACGCTTTAATAAGATATACAACTAAAAAAGTAAAAATAATTGATACTGAATTTAAGATAAGAAAATGGAGTAAAATACATATTATATTTTATTGTTACAAAGCGTGGGGTGCAGGAGGATAAGTAATTGTTGTAAGCACCCCACGCTTTGTAACAATAAAATATAATATGTATTTTACTCCATTTTCTTATCTTAAATTCAGTATCAATTATTTTTACTTTTTTAGTTGTATATCTTATTAAAGCGTGTATTTTAGTTTTTTTAACTATTATTTTTTATATGAATTATAATAAGGTTCACTTATAGGTACTATAATAAAATGCTTACATGGATTTACAGCTATGTTATCGAAGTATTTCGAATACTGCCGTCAGTAAAAAACATAGAAATAAGTTTTATAATATTTCTACTACAAAAATACTTCTTTTTCAGGAAACCACAATACGAACTTGCTTCAGACGTTGCATTAAACTTATACCACTGTTCGTACGATTTGGAAGATGTTAACAGTTGGGTCTACGACAGGCTGAATTTGAAAGCTATTATCACACAATTACAAGGGGATTGGACGATTCAAAATATTAAGTAAGTAATTTACTATTTAGACGGTAAATCACAACATATAATAGCGAAGGAAAATTGTGAGGAAACCTGCATACTATACCGATTTGTAAGAATTTCTATGGTATGTACAGTCCGTTAACCCGCACTAGGTTAGTGAGGTAGAATATACAGGGTATATCAAGACTGTTACCGAAAACAAAGCCGGGTGGTAGTTTAAGCGACTTCAGCCACAATGCAGCAGAAAAAGTTGCAGAAAAAGGGTCAATTTTCTTTTTTTCCTATGACCATATTTGGGTGGTAAATGCATTTTTTCCTAAAATAATAGTGTATACCCTTTTATTTATAAATACTCCAAGGTATAAAAGAGTTTAAATTATTATTTTAGCAAAAACTATGGATTTACGACCCAAAAATGACGATATTTAAAAAAAATATAAAAAATAATTGTCGCGTTTCATTGCAAAATTTTTAGTTGCATTGTGTTTGTAGTCACTAAAACCACCCGGCTTCGTTTTCGGTAGCAGTCTTGAGATACCCAGTACGGCCTATAAGGATTTTATCGCTGAATTCGTTTTTTTTTAATATTTTTTGACTTCACTTTACAACTTTCGTGATCACTAAGGCGAACTTTTTTTTTTTTTTTTATTGCGATATTTTTTAATGGCGAGACGAGCATGCCGTTCGCCTGATGGTAAGCGATGCGACCGCTCATGAACAGTAGCAAAACCAAACAACACCTTGAATTACAAAGCAATGCTTGGCATTCCACTGCGCTCGCCATCCTGAGACACAGGATGTTAAGTCTCAATATGTCCAGTAGTTACTCTGGCTACAATGTCCTTCAATCCGAAACACAACAGTGCATTTAAACTGCTGTTTGACGGGGGAAATAGACATTGCGGTGGTACCCACCCAGGCAGCCTCTCACATATGAGAGACCTACCACCAGTAAAACAACTTAATATTAAACCAAATCCGTGATAAGATCCTTATCACAAAAACCTACTAAAATGTATAGAAATACTACCTACTACTTATAAAATTATGCAATGAACATAATTTCATTTTAAACAGTGTTGCCATACTTCATTCTTTGTTTTTCTTTAATGTCACTTGTGACTGCATTGTACTCATCTTTACCAAGCTGTATATGTTTACTTGTTTCAGATCAACAATGTACAGAGACGTGTTAAACGAATTGGAAATACAATACGCCAGCCTAGGTGCGACAAAGACAAAAGATACGGATGGTAATGTGATTGAAAAGGACAGAATATTGGCGCATTGTGAATGCCTCATACAGGGCGTTAGGCCTAGAGTGTACACGCCTTTGTTGAAACGGGTGACTTGTCGTAAGTTGTCATTTTAGTTGAATTATTTTGTTTGAAATATAGTTTTTTTTAGGTTGGTATCACTGGTTAGTGTTGCCATATGAAAATATTTTGTTAATCTAGGGTAATTTTGTTCTGTTACCACCACTGGTAATCAGTGTTGATTATACAAAAAATATTATAGTTTATGAAAAATATTATAGTTTACGAAAAATATACATGCTTATAATTCTATATGCCAAAATGTCTATTTTACGGCCAAACAGCAATTAAAATGCATCGTAGCTACTAGCCAGAGTAACTACTGGACATATTGAGACTTATCTAATTATTTCTGAGGACGGGGAGCGCAGTGGAATGCATTCATTGGTATTTTAAAAGAATACTGACTAAAATACCGACCGTTTAATACTATAATTGGACTGTTATTTATGCTTTACAATTTACAATCATGCAATGGAGTCATATTGTTCGAAAATAAATTATTTCTAATGAATATATGTGTTTTTTTTTTATTTCAGCAAGCTTAGAAGAGAGGATAGAACATTACGCGAAAAAGAGAAAAATCAATGTTCCTGAGAAGGAACAGACAGATACACAGACAGACAAACAGACAGAGGAAATGGATTTGTAAATAAATATAAATAATTTTATTGAGTTGTTTTCTTTTCATTCGCGTGTTGGCATATTTCGACGCTTCCTACGTAAACTATCGAAAATGAAAAAATAGTTTTGTTTTATTGCGCCAATTGCAAGTAGATTTAAAGATTTATAATTCTTTACGATGAAATATTTTATAGAAATATACTTTCAACTTTTTTCAATGGAATAAAATTGACAGTGTATAATATGGACATAATAAAATATATAATTTGCCACAATGTTATTGGTGTATAGCATCGAATTAACAGTTTCGATTGTAGTTTCGAGTTTTCGTAGAGTCCGTAAATTTATCTTTTAGTAGAATAAAAAATTGTAAACCATTTCATTCCGCGTAACATGTTTTAAATTTGAAAGAGTAACAGAAAATGATAACTATATCTATTATTTAGAAAGATGCCGTAACGAAATCAGAATGGACCACGAATGGACTCAACTGGCAACATGTTAGAAGAATCAAAACTATTTTAATTTATAAGTTTTGCTACTCGCTCATAGATGGCGTTGATTTCACAAAATAAAAATACCAACAAACAATTACTATTCACGCTGTGTCTAAACATTAGAATATATCGCTATCCAAATCTCAATTGTATTATAATAACTTTGAACGTCCGACGATCGATAATCACGCAACGTTCAAACGGTAGCCCGATTTTGGTGCATAATTGTAGTAATAATGATGGCATTGTACGTAAAGTGAACAAGCGGCCGAGGCGAGCGGTTGGCGATATTTTAACATCCCGCCAGCTACAACTAGTAGTGTTAGAAGGCCGCCACTGCCGGATAGCGGTCTCACAATCTACTCATTTATAATATCCGAACGCACCTTAAAAAAACCCGCCAACTTTTTTCAACACTTTTTTCTATTAACCGACCGAATAAAAATGTCACTTTCACGCGCGCGATCGCATAACGTCGTATCAGTTTGTGTTTTGTACGGGTAATAATTTTTGACAGTACGATGAAAATATTTACGTAGGATGATGTTTTCAAAAAACTAATTAGTTTTTACGGGAAATGTGTTGAAAATATAAAAGACTGTTTTAAATTCTTACGAAAATATGAAACGTTAAGTGTTGTGAGAGTTTATTGTGCTATGAAGTTGTTAAATGTCTGCATAATATATCCAGGTTTGCACTTTCGAACTTTTTAACAAAATGTGTCCTTTTGAAGAGAATGTTGGTGCTTATTCTTTCTGCGAAAGGACATATCTTATGATAAAGCGATTTATGGCTGACCGTTCCGTTTTATTATAGTCAGTGAATTCCGTATTCCTTGTTCAATTAAGTGAATTATGTAAAAATACCCCACTTACGTTCATGCATTGAAAATATCCACTTTTTGACTCGAAATTGTTGGTAAATCATTTGAAGAATCATTGTAACCTCTTAAAACCTTATATTTTACACTACTAATCGAAAAACATTGAAATTTTATGAAAATCTTGTTTATTCTTACTACTTTGAAATTATTTAATTTATATTGGCAACCACCAGTTTCTACATTTATTATTTATTATATTTTCAACTAAAATCACTTTGATAATGTTTTGAAAATTGAGAACATAATATTTGGAAGAAAGCGATTATATTACTTAATTCTTTTTTTATAGTGATATTCAATAATTTGTATCATACAGTTCAAGCGCAACATGTATTTGAATTTCCTTTTTGAACCAATTATGATAACACATTTATGTACAAGTATAAGATGTTACTCTAAAACTAAACAAATGTTCTCAATGAATGCAGGGCAAGAAGCTGGCGGTGAATTCAAACACTGCATTATAAAAGCCTTTTAGTTTTCAGTACACGCACACATGAGAGGCCAACTACCAAAGCATTTTTGTATAGTACTCTTTGCTAATTCTTTAAGATTTTCCATTCAGTATTTACTGTTTGAATATAGTTTAGATTTCAATTTAGATGTAATATACTTATTGAATATAGAATATTAAGTAGAGCATTATTGCCAGATGGACAATAATTATCCTTTCCTTTTTACCTTCACACTTCCCTCCCTCCTAATTTGTTGGGCCGGCAACAAATCCATGATCCAAGTCTTCTGGATATTCATGAATCACAGTAATCACTTACCATAAGGTTATCTGTTGGATTGTTTCTTAGAACTATTGTCTTAAAATAACTAAAAAAACTAGAACTGAATAATAATCCAATTTCTACAAGTCGTTGATTAAGATGCCTTAAAATCATGATTAAGGTGTGAAATGAAATTCAAATAAGAAATTAAAAAAAAACAAGTGCGAGACGGATTCACACACGGGTGCCATAACATCATCTAAAAAAGAAAGAACAAACTTTTTATTAAGATTGTGTTAAAAATTGCTTAAAAAATTCGTTTTTTGTATGGGAGCACCCCTTTATTATTTAGTTTAGCAACTAAATATTCTGTGAAAATTTTAAGCATCTATTACCATTATTAATATTTAACAAAAAAACACGATCATTGTATGGGGATATTTTTATATTCTTAGTATTTGTTGTTATGGAAATACATAATGGGCGAAAATTTCAACTTTCTAGCTATCACAGTTTATGAGTCACAGTCTCATGACAGACAGACAGACAAACAGACAGACAGTGGAGGTTTAGTAATAAGGTCCCATTTTTACCTTTCAGGTATGGAACACTAGAAATGAAGTAATTATTGAGCCCCTAATATTACATCCATTAACAAAATTTCACGGAATTATTTTATGTAAATGTAGGTATATCATAGTGACAGCAGTTATGGTTAATTTGGTGACCATGCCATAAAACACAGTTTTGCTGGTTCAAACCAATTCAATCCAATTTGGGATAAGTAATGTTTGTATGAACCAAAAATATTTGTATTAGATATGTTTCTTGTTTTTCTCTGACAGGCTTCGTGGTGCAGTTGGATATACGCCGGCTGCGAGACGGAAAGCAGCGGGTTCAATTCCCGACTGAAACAAATATTTGTGTGAACCACAGATATTTGTTTCGGGTGTAGGTGTTTGTGAGACCGAAAAGTCTCTCGTAGTTTCTGATACGCGACAGAAAACTAGATTTTGGTATGGGGTCAGGTTCTATAGTCCGATACGTAGTTCGAATATTCGGACGTTCCACGAAACCTATCATAAATATTTCGAACTCCAAGATACCACGACGTACGATACGAAATTCGAATATGTTTTAAAGTAATTAGGCATATTCGGTCAGTTTTACGTGTGATTTCGAACATTCATTGTCGTGTCGGACTACAGAGTATGGGGGGTTACTCTATGGACTATGTATGTGACTGTTGGGTCTATTTATTTATTTCAAGCAAACTTGTTGACTTGTTCAAGCAGAGTTGTCACTTGTCAATGGGATAGAGATGGTTATATTATGTGCATTATAGGCCTTTTGTTATGCTAGTGTATGTTAAAAATATTGTGCATTACTCAAATTATTCTACTTACTACATTTATGGTGAGCCAACACAGAATATGAACTTCACTACATAGTATAAAACAAAGTCGCTTTCTCTGTCTCTATGTCCCTATGTCCCTTTGTATGCTTAAATCTTTAAAACTACGCAACGGATTTTGATGCGGTTTTGTTTAATAGATAGAGTGATTCAAGAGGAAGGTTTATATGTATAATACGTGCATATTATACAGAAATCTATTTGTACCCGGGCGAAGCTGGGCCGGGCCGGTAGTATGAGATAAGCTCAATCTGGGGGGTTACTCTACGAAACGATATGAACTTTGAATGTTCGGATGTTAAAAGTCTGGAGTAAGGTATTTTTCCACTTCTAAAAATGCTATTCTCCATTACACTTATCATTTTCTCCGAACTTAGTATATGGTTACAACGTACTATAGAGGATTCCAACATTTTGTTATTAGTGAAGTTTTACGTACGGCGTCCGAAAATTCGAAGTATCTTGAAATAAAACTATTATTTACGGATTTTATCGCGAATTTAGTTTAATTTTTTTACATTCACAGGGCAGACTGTCCGCCCCGTGACCACGAAAGCTGTAAAGTAATCGAAACGTCGGGAAGTCAAAAATGTAAAAAATCTAATCTAAGAATTCGAAGACCCTAGACCCTATACTAAGATTGAATCTTGTGTGTCTAGAAACTACGAGAGACAAACACCCAGACCCGAAGAAATATCTGTGTATAGAAACTTTTGTTTTGGTGCGCGAACCGTACTCTAGGCCTCTCGTTTCACAGCCGGCGTCCAACCAACTACGCCACGGAGTCTGCGATAGATCTCAGACTAAAATAAACACCTATTCTACACTAGAGAAATAAAAAAAAATATCTAAATTAGCCCATATATGTCCCACTGAAGGGCACGGGCTTCCTCTACAATCGACAGTACGATTGAGAGTGGATAGGCCATATAGTCCACCACGCTGGCCTTGTGCGGGTTGGCGAACTTTACATACAAATTCTTACAAATCACTATGGCATGCAGGTTTGTTTCCTCACGATGTTTTCCTTCACCGTTTTAGTGCGTGGTGATTGACTATCAATACACACATGACTCCGAAAAGTCAGAGGTGTGCCCTGGATGTTCGGACTCGCGACCACCGTGAACATGTTGGCAGTCTCATCTTGTCCGTTTAACAACAGCATTTATTCTAGTTGTGGAATACACTAAATCCTTTTTTCATTTCGGGAAATTTTCTTTCACCCTTCATTTATTTGATTTATAGAATGATGGATTCTTCATTGATTCCTGAAATAAATACCTACAAATATTGTAATTGAATAGGCCATCTCTCCATCGCTTCTGTGGTCAGACCTAGGGCCCTACTATATTTTCTGTGGTCAGACCTAGGGCCCTACTATATTCATCCGAAACGAAGTTCGAAACTTCGGACGATCGAAGTTTTTTATACGATACGAATGCGAATACTTTGTAAAAGTTGATTACGCCCATAAGTCAATAACGACCATAAGTATATGTTCGACCATCCGAAGTTTCAAATTTCGTTTCGGATGAATATAGTAGGGCCCCTAATGTAGGCATACACGTCATAAAGCTTCGAGAACTTGTAGCCTCTTGTTTCACAGTTGGCTCTCATCCGACTGCGTCACAAAAGCTGTCATATATACTAGCGGCTCGGCTCGCCTCCGCTCGACAGAAGACACATTATTTTTTATATACTTACATACCCATATACATAAGTTCACGCATTTTTCCCAGAAGGCGTAGGCAGCGGCGCTACCAAAAAACCCACATTTCCCCATTATGTGCTGTCCCCCGTGATAGGCGAGCCCATCGCCATATCGGGCACAAATTCCTGATTCCAGGCTAATCAAGAATAGAAAAAAGGGTAACTGTGGAGTGAAAAACAAATGTTTTTTTCAACACACATAAACATAATTATTGAATCTGTGAATAACTCTCAGTCGGTTAGTCTATGAAACACAGGACGGTCCATGCATCGCGGTCAAAACTCAATTATGTTCAAAAATTGGGACGGTCGTGCCAAAATCGGAATGCCTAACAATCCCTGATACTTTTTTATATCCGTCGGATAAACGACGCAGATTAAGGACAAGCTAGTGTGTCTTACGCTCGGTCTCAATATCTTATCTATCTATATCTATAGGTTAAAATAGCTACACAGCAAAAGATGTAGGATTTAGGAATAAATTTTTAGTTCATTGTTTTCTCCGCTCCATCATGGAGGGAAGTGGAAAATAATTTATTTCCAACTTCTTCTATTTATATGGTCATTTTTTGAAACTCCAAATGTACCTACTGAAAGACCCATGCTTAGTTTTTAAATCAATGGAAATGCCTAATGAAATCTCGTGTTAAAGATAGATAGATTATAGAAACCGACGTACTGAAGCTTCAGTACTTTGTCAGTTGTTTTGTATTGATCCTAGCTGACAGGATATATACAGGATATAAAAGTATTTGTTATAACCTTTAAATTCTGTTTTGTTTCTTTGTATTCCTTTTCCCAATACCGTGACCACACATTTCTTCCGTGCTTCCGTTCATTCCAGTCCATCTTAAGGTTGTCTGGATGAAATCGTTGATAGCGATAAGACCTCCGTTTGTTATACATATATAAGCGCTTTGTTTTGAAATGTTTTTTTTTTTAAGTTGGGTAGTGTACAATAAATTATTTATAAATTAATAAACTGTGATGAGTGTGGGCGGGAAAGTCTGACAACCGTATCTACAGTGTATTTTTCTTTGTTTCAGATGCAAAGCGTGTGAGACCAAACCCAGCAATGTAAATTAAACTGTGATGACGTAGCGCGTGATACATTGCGTTCTTTGTATTAGTATGTTAGTGATGTGAAACAAACATAGTTATTTTAATAAGGCCAGTATTAGTTTAAGTATTTTTATAATGTACGGGATTTGCGAGGGTTCCGGCGTGGAGACTGAAGTTTTTATTTGTGAGTATTTCTATATTAGTAATATCTAAATTGACTACCGCAATATTGTTCTAAAGTATCTAATAAATATGTTAAAAAAGGTATAGAACCATTTTCTTCTTTATTTTCATCCCATTTTCATAAGGACATAACGCAGTTTCAAATTCCATTAATATGAGCTGACTTAAAAACGTTATTCATAGACCTCAAAAATAACTAATCAGTTGTTAACAGCTCAGCAACTTTAAAATAGCCTAGAACCTTGTTTAGGCTTTTAAACACAAAAATAGCGGATGTCTTTCAGCTGAATCGCGACCTTTTATAAGTTTAAATAAATCAATACACCCAACAGTCATATAAAAAGTCCTGACCCCACACTAAAATCGAGCCTTGTGTCGTAGATATCAGGAATTACGAGAGACTCTTTGGCCTCGCAAACACCCAGATTCAAAATAGATACCTGTGGACCACATAAATATTTGTCCCAATGCGGGGTTCGAACCCGCGGTCTCACGTTTCACACCCAGACCCGGTACAAATACCTGTGGATCACACAATATTTGTTTCGGAGCGGAAATCGAACCCGTGGCTTCACGTTTCAAAGCCGGTGTCTAACCAACTAAGCCACGCCGGCTGTCATTTTGTAAGCTTAGTTACATATATTGTAGAAGATTCAGAATAATTTACGCCATCTATCGGGATGTTAGGCGGTCGTCGCGCCGCTCGTTCTCTCGATTTATGACGCGATTTTAACGAACAAGTAGAAAAAATATATTATGAATAGCAAAACTTAATAAACGTTTTATGTCCTCTAAACCTGATTTAACTAATTTACGTTTATATGTTTGATTTCTTATGAATAAGGGGGACAGTTATTAACTTGTGTGTGTATTTTCAGATGGCACATACGAAAGACAGAGATAGGAGACCGCATCAAAGGTTGCTTAATGGTGTTTATGGTGAGTTGTATTTTATTTATCTAAAATCCATTATATATCATGACTGTTACCGAAAACGAAGCCTGGTGGTAGTTTTATTCACTACAAACACAATGCAGACATAAATGTCGCAAAAAAAACGCGACAATATTTTTTTGTGATGATTCAAAAATGTGTTTGGGTAGCAAAGTAGGGTATTTGATAAAAAATAAATTTAACGCTTCAGTAACATAGCGTCACAAATAAAATGAAGTACATTATTATTTAAGGAAAAACTTTGTATTTACCATCCGAATACGACGACAAGAAAAAAAAAATATGTTGCGTTTTATGCAAAAATTTTAGTTGCATTGTGTCTGAAGTCACTAAAACTGCCACCCGGCTTTGTTTTCGGTAGCAGTCTTGGTACATATAAGTTCATACGCCCACTGCTGGGCACGAGTCTCCTGTACAATATACAGATCAATTGAGACGACTTAGGCCACCACACCTATTGCGGGTTGGCGGTCTTCGCATACCGTACAAGCGTAAACATGCATTACAATTATTTATAGATATCTAAAAAGGCATCGTGTGCGCTTTAAAGGCACGTGAAGGTAGTGCCAAGGTTTAGGTTCGATTTCCGGTGAATCTCGGAAATAGGTAGGTTTGTTATTATGTAGATTGGATTATATATACCCTATTGGCTTATTTTTTTTAAAATAAGAAAGAAAAGAAATAAAAAAATAGGTATTAATGCTGCCAACATGTTCATATTGGTCGCGAGTTCGAATCCCAGGGTACACCTCTGACTGTTCAGTCATGTGTATTGATAGTCAATCACCACGCATTTTATCAGTGAAGAAAAACATTGTGAGGAAATCTGCATACCATAGCGATTTGTAAGAATTTCTATGGTGGGTATAGTCTGCCAATCCGCACTAGGTCAGCGTGGTGTACTGTACTATCCACTCTCAATCGTACCCTCGATTGTAGAGGAGGCCAAAAAAACTCTTTGTCTTGTGGGTTCTAAGTATTCCTCTTTAGGTTTATACAAACTACAAAGATAATTGTATATTAGACAAAAGAAAATTTGTTTGTTGTTTCATGGAACAAAGTGATTTCTGTCAGCCCATGTACGTCCTACTGCAAGACACGTACCTCCTCTACAATAGAGAAGACGATAAAGAGTTTAGGCCAGATAGTCCACGACGCTGGCCTAGTTCTTAACACTTATCAAAATCTTATTTTTTTCAAGTATTTTTTGAATTTTTTTGTGTGGGTATCTGTCCGGTTTTATGGAATATTATCTCTTTTCCCCAATCGGAACCCAAAAGGCCATACCTCATGACACCGTTAGCTCCTTCTGTGTAAATTGGACCGCAAAAACCAATAGACTTTTTAAATTAACTTTTTAATTTAATAATTGTAAAATAACGGACAGACGGATAAGACACTAAAACGGTGAAGGAAAACATCGTGAGGAAACCTGCATACCATAGCGATTTATAAAAAATTTCTATGGTATGTAAGTCCGCCAACCCGCACTAGGCCAGCGTGGTGGACTATATGGCCTAACCACTCTCAATCGTACTGTCGATTGTAGAGGAGGCCCGTGCCCTGCAGTGGGACGTATATGGGCTGATACAGAATACATACATACATAAACTCACGCCTTGTTCCCAGAAGGGGTAGGCAGAGGTGCCAGGGCACCCACATTTCGCCTTGCATGTTCCGTCCCACAATGTGATAGGTGGCGAGCCTATCGCCATATCGGGCACAAATTCCTGACTCTGGGCTGATACTGAATAGAAAAATCCAATATCACTTTGCCCAACCCGGGATTCGAACCCGAGACCTCAGCTTTGTAACCGTACCGTAGTACAACTACGCCACCGAGGCAGTCATAATACAAGTAATAATGTAAGTCATAATGCAGTCGATACAGAATACAGAATTGTAAAATAAGGTTAATTGAATTGTAACAGTCACAGAGCGGATGACTAATACCTACCTCAGTCCGCCCCGTGACCACGAAAGCTGTAAAGTAATCAAAACGTCGGAAAGTTGAAAAATTTAAAAATTAAACCAAATCCGCTATAAAATCCGTAAATAATAGTTTTCTTTCAACATTGGAAATATGTCAAGAAGATCTAAACTACACTCTATGTGACCCCGCAGTTGATGTAGCATTTGTAATTAAAAAAAAAAAACAATGATGACACGCTATGGCCTAAAATGAGGTGATTCCCTTTCGTTGGGACGTGGAAGTTTATTTGGTTATAATGCATTTTAAATAACTTTCACTGGGATTCAATAGCCCTAATAAATATATATTTTTCATATAATTCGTGCATGTTGGACAACCTGTTAAATGTCAACCAATACGGCAGACAAAGGTGGTCCGGCACTTTGTTCTTCGTCTCTGAAGTACCAGCCCTCTCTCTATATTAAATTCCCTAAGTAAACAAACAACTAACATTGTGCATTAATTTTGTTACAAATATTTCCTCAAATCCACGCACAAGGCGTAAAATCTAACACAAGATAATTATATAGAAGGCGAGGCAAGTGGCCGGCGCATCGGGCAACCTTCACCCACTGGCACGATGGACGGCCATCTTTTGTGCGATCGCCTTCTGTACACGTCACGTAGAACACATTTTTTATTCCATAGATCCGGCAAAAAGTGCGTGGTGGCCTGTCGGTAAACAGATTAGACGCGGCTGCCAACATGTTCACGGTGGTCGTGGGTTCGATTCCCAGGGCTTACCTCTGACTTTTCGGAGTCAAGTGTGTATTGATAGTTAATCACCACGCACCAAAACGGTGAAGGAAAAGCCCCGAATGAACCGCGCGTTGCCACCGAGTGCCACATTAACCAAACATTATTATAAGTCCACTGCTGATCATAGCAATTCAGATACCTGAGGCTATAATCTCCTTGAAATAAAACTATTATTTACGGATTTTATCGTGGATTTGACTTTTTTTCTTTTCGACGTTTCTATCATTTTACAGGTTTCGTGGTCACGGGGCGGAGTTTTATTTTAATTTTTCTTAGATTTTCGCGAATGTGTGTAAAACTACTATGCTCTCCTCTTTTCTCTCAATAACAACCAAATAAATAAATATCTATGTTGTTCTATGGAAAGTTTCGGGCCGTATACATGCTGGCTGTGAAACGAGAGCCTCGAATTATCAAGACGAATGTGTGTGACCCACTAGTATTTATTGCGTGTTCACCGGCCTATTCTGCAGCCCCCATGGCGCAGTTGGTAAGACGCCGCCTGTGAAACGAGAGGCCGCGGGTTCGATCTCCGCACCGAGAGAAATGTTTGTGCGGCCCACAAATATTTCTTCCAGGTCTGTGTGTGAGACCGAAAAGTCTCGTAGTTCCTGATACACGACACAAGACTCGGCCTTAGTCAGGGGGTCAGGACTATCTATGTGATTATTGGGTTAAAATATTTATTATTTATTTGACATTTGATCATTTGTCCCTTTCGAACGTCCCTTTTGAATTCAGTTTGAGCGAATCAGAAAAAATATTCGTTACCTATAATAGGTTTTAAAGCTCTATGAATAAGGCAGTTTATCCATTTAGTCTCCCGGATCATCCGCGGCCCTGTTCTATCCTTGGTTTAACGACCTTGTTGGGACCTCGACGGATACACTGTCGTAGCGGATGGCAAGCGAAAAGAATGGCTAGAATAATAAATATTCAAACATTTTGGAACTCAATATCCACTTAAATGTATAATTTAAACTAAAACGTAATTGTAAGGCCCGGCGCCCATTATCAGCATCGGCAAGGAAAAGGATCCTTCGGCATCCTACATGCAAGCGCACACTATCGGCAATTATGCTTTGGCATGCTGCAAAGTTCTTAGGGATGACGAGGCGTCCTTAAGGATGCCGCAGCCCGCACTATTATCCCTATATTATCACAAACTATCCCCCGAGTGTTGCCTCGGCGCCGGCGGTGTACCGAAGGTTGCCGAAGGATGCCGAAGCATCCCGAAGCATTCTCAAGGCTGCCGATACACCAGCCTCAAGCATACCGAAGCGGTATTTTTGTTATTACGACCACATATCACGGAAATTTCTACTTTATTGCCATTATGTTATAGTATATTGCTATTTGCCACCTAAAATCCTCAGTCGTACTGATGCCGATAATGGGCGCCGGGCCTTACTCTGAGCTCTTAATGTTAAATAATGACTTCTTTGTGTTTTTTTGTGTAAACTCCATTTTCCCAGAAGGGGTAGCCAGAAATTCTACCAAGAGCAGGGTGCGCCTTGTTTGTTCCGTCCCATGATATCATATGGGGCGAGCTTATCGCCATATCGGGCACAAGTTCTTAACTCCGGGGTAATAATTAATAGAAAAATCCAATATTACCTCAAACGAGAGTCCAACTCAAGACTTTAATGTTGTAAACGTGCTGTAGTGCAACTACACCATTGAGTCAGGCCCAAACCATCTCCCAAATAAAGCCATTTAATAAAACATTTTACCTGACCCGAGAATCGAATCTAAGACTTCCTATTGGATAGGTTCCTATCGACCATTACTACTGTAGTACCATGTCATCGAGATAGTCCCAAACTACCAAATAAAGGAATTCAGTAAATCTACACTAACATTATAAAGAGGAAACCTTTGTTTGTTTGTTTGGTTGTAATGAATAGGCTCAAAAACTACTGGACTGATTTTAAACATTCTTTCACCATTCGAAAGCTACATTATCCACGAGTAACATAGACTATATTTTATTTTGGAAAAAAATAGGGTTCCGTAAGATATTTGGATTTTTCGGACACAAACTGAAAAAAATCAACCAAAGAAGTTACTTATTTTGCGTACGCTGCCTAAACTACAAAAGATAGAACCATAAAATGTTATAATTAATTGTAGATCTTATAAATATCTATAAAAAAGTCCGCGACACACTATCCCTATCTATGTCGAGTGAGGCACAACAACCACATTTTTATTTAAAAATCTTGAATTTTTTTTTTGACTACATTTAAACGCGTTTATTTTACTCATGCTATTAATCCTTATCAAAATAATAATATTTCATCAATAAGTACAGTTTATGTTGATAATATTTGGTCTTTGAATGATTAAAATTGGACGTTTGGTTTTGAAGTTGTGGTGAAATTAAAATATTACGATTTCTGCTGCACAAAAATTTCATAAGGCAATCTTTATATGTATATGGAGAGACGGGATATAATAGAGTGGAAGGTACGGGAGAAGGCTGGGATAGCTGACAGATTTGATAGGACGAAATATGCACGTTATAAGACGGGATGGATAATAAAGAGAAAGGACGGGATGGATTGGGAAGAGACTGAACAGACGGATGAGACGGGATTGAGCCGGACAGTAGGACAGCTACGTCAAGTTTAGGTATACAAGAGTTTATACGAAAAATAACATGTATTTGGTGTGGAGTGGAATCAAAAAATATATGCACCCAGACGAAGCTGGGCCGGGCCGCTAGTAAATAATAAAATAAATAACATCCAACAGTCACATACATACATAGTGTCGTGGCTATCAGGATCTATGAGAGATTTTTCGGTCTCAGAAACACCCAGACCCGAAAGATATACTTGTGGGCCTCACAAACATTTCTCTCGGTCTGGGGATTGAACCCGCGACCTCTAGTTCACAGGCGGCATTTAACCAAAAGCTGTAACTGTCCCAAACTAACTTCCAAATAAAGTGATACAATAAGTCACACAACATATCTGCCAACAAGCTCGCGGTCCCACGGACACCTGAACGCGTTAGAAGGTGCGACTGTGCGGCAACTGTAGCGTGGGAACGTAACATTTGTGCTTTCACCGCTGACCATCGGCGTGACGTTCACCATCGGTGGTGCAATAGGGACGATACCGACTGATTAGGAACTGCGTCTGGTCCTGTAAGGGGCCGTCCGTTAAACACGTTAGGCTTGAAAGGGGGGAGAGGGGATGGATAAAAATCACGAAGTATCATAATGATGGGGTGTCTGGAGATCACGTGTTTTTTTTCGACAGTTTTTTTTATTAAAATGCTAAATCATATATTTTTCGTGTGATATACGATTTGTTTTTTATTACTTGTATGCCAATCAAAAACAACTGTAACATTTATGTCTAGACATTTTTATCGTGGTCCTTAATTTCAAAATAAAATAAAGTTATACTTTATGCCTATATAAATTAACTATGTAGGTTCTTTGTAGATACTTAAAATATACGTGATGTTGGGGTAGTCTTAAATCGCACCACATATCACTATAAAGGGCTGAAAATGCTCAATAAAAGATCACGTGATCAATGGACGGCCCCTAAGTAAGATCGGAAAATCTAGAGTTTATTCTATGAAGCGATACGAACTTCGAATTGGGCTATTCCCCCAATTCATCCAATACTTCTCTCTCATTTCACTTTCATGTCGGCCATTATGTCATAATACACATATGATATATGACTCCGTAAAATCAGAGGCTTGCCCTGGGATATGAACCCGCGACCACGGTACACATGTTGGCCGCGTCTGGTCCGTTACCAACATGCCATGCGCTTCGTACTCTCAATTGTAGAGTCGATTGTCTCGATTGTCGATATGTAAAGGCTGTAGCCTACAATGAGACGTGTATAGGCTGATACATAGGCAGTACAGTATGTCACTTATGCCATGATTAAAAGTAGGTAATGTCAGTATGTTTGTTTCAGGATGAGAGGGAAGGCGCGGGGCGTCGCGAAGGCCCCGTGCTGCCTGCTATGGAGGTAAGAATTCATTAACTACAGACTTACTTAGTATTTAAAAAATGGTCGTTAAGGTACTTTTTCTCGTGCGCCTAGCTATTCTTAAATCGAAAAGTAAAGATGATATAACAGAAAGGTAGAAGTTTGCCCACCAAAGTAGGCAATACATAAAAGTAAATCGCAGCCCGTGACATCTGTAACAGTCTTTTAGATAAGATGATAATTTCTTATTTGACTCTTTTCTTAATCTCTTCCTAATCTCTTTCTTAATCTGCACAATTCTTAATTATACCTTGAATATATTCCATGAAAATACATAAATACTATAAACCGTTAAGCAACACTATCCCTACCGAAAGCTACCGTTTCCTACCATCATTTAAGTGACAAATCAATAGATCAATTAGGCGCGATACGCCATTGGTGCGCGGGACTCGCGCTCCACATTCAAAACGCTGTCAAATTAGGCCGTTACAATTTTGAATTGAGAACGTCGTGTGTTCGAAATTCGAATTAGAAATTGGAACGCGGCGGCCGTTCGAAATTGGAATTTAATTTAACAACGTTAAGGCTTCGATTTTAGAACGTTTGGCGTTCGAAATTCGAATTTGAATTTGGAACGGTTTTGTAACGGCTGCGTGGTGAAGGCATTCTGCTGTCACCGCATTGCGTTTATTGGTTGATGAGGGTACTACGATGTTATGTAATATTAACTAAGTCGTTTTGGTCCTTCCTATAGAATAAACTAAATACAATGCCGTAAATCTATTGTCTATATTTTATAACAGAATTTCCCTTTCTTCTTGTAATGTTAAAAGATCATGATAAGTTTTCGCGGATTATATAAGTGCAGTATATTTTAATTGGTGGAAATTGCAGCCACATGTTACTTCTTTACTCAAACCGCTGGACCAATTTCGATGAAATTTGGTATAATGGTAGCTGATACCCTGGATTAACACATGGCTATTTTTTAAATCGAAAATGTAGTGTTCCCGTGGGATGAGCAAGTAATAAAAATATAATAAATAAATAACAGCGAACAGTCACATACATACACACATACATAGCTCTGAGCCCACACTAAGTTCGATTCTTGTGTTGTGTATCAGAAACTAAGAGATACTTTTCGGTCTCACAAACACCGAGACCCGTAAGAAATATTTTTGTCGGCCGCACAAACATTTCTCTCGGTCTCTCCTTAAGGTAGGCAGTGATTTTTTTTGTGCTGGAACCCTGGCACTGCAGAGGTCCATGAGCAGCGGTAGTCGCTTACCAGCAGGCCGACCGCTAGCTCGTCTGGCCAACAAACGCAATTAAAAAAACAGCCCAAGTTCGTGTCGGATCATAGACCAACCCCCCTGAAAGGTGTCTCCACCCAGGCGAAGCCCGGTTAGGTCGATATTAAGGAAAAAGGAAAGTAAGGTTATCTATAATAGGTATTTGACGAAACGCCAGCCCATCCCAAACATTGCCCAACACGAAGGTATGGGCGTAACTAGTTTCGCAAGCAGATGCCATCCTCAAATTTGTTATCCATATACAGTAATGTCTAGTTGGAAGCTACCAAGCAAGGCATTTCAAGATGAACTTATTAGGATCATGTGGAATGTAAGGTTTGGTGCTTTTTTATCTCAGGTATTCATTTGGGTGTGCTCTTTTGAATTTATTGATTGAACTGGTGATTACACTCCTGTTGCTAGCTTATAGGAGCGAAGACGGTTGAGGCTTTGATTCTCAAGGGACACTTCTGATTTTTGATCGCACAAGTGCTATACAGTTGCTAAACCTACTCTGAGATAATAGTCTGGTTTTGTGGTTATTAGGAACTATGAAATATTTTTTGGGCTCACAAACTATTATGCCATAGACATAACTACTAGTGGTTCACACAAATATATTTATTGTTTTGATCTTTTTTGTACACCAAAAAATCTTAAATTAAACGAATATTTATCATAGGAGTACAAATGGCGGTCGTGTCGAGGCAATCTCTTACCGAGTACCATGGGATTTACTTAAGAGAAATAAAATAAAGATTGAAATTAGGATTAAACAGAATATGTTTTGGTTTGGGGATCTAACAGCCACGGAGACTGTCATATTACCTCGCACTTTAAGGGTGAAGAAAAACATCGTGTGGAAACTCATGTGGCATAGTCTAACTTAGATGTTCTATGGTATGGGAAGTCCACCAATCCAGTCTAGGTCACCGTGGTATTTGTCCTAAGTAGTGTTGGAATAATTAGCGATAGCAATCACAAATAGCAACTGATAATAAATCGATAATAACCTTTCACAATATAAAGAAATTATATTTTGGTGGTCGCGGGTTCGAATCCCAGGGCACACCTCTGAATTTTCGCAGTCATGTGTGTATTGATAGTCAATAACCACGCACTAAAACGGTGAAGGAAAACATCGTGAGGAAACCTGCATACCATAGCGATTTATAAAATTTTCTATGGTATGTAAGTCTGTCAACCCGCACTAGGCCAGCGTGGTGGACTATATGGCCTAACCACTCTCAATCGCACTGTCGATTATAGAGTAGGCCCGTGCCCTGCAGTGGGACCTATATGGGCTGATACAGAGAACCTTTCACAAGATATATAAAGAAATTATATTTTGCGATTTGCGATTTAATTCAAAGAGCTGATCGGCTAATATCTTTATACGATCTCGTGTAATCTATAAAGGAGTGAGTTTTCTTTTCACGAACCCATTTAAAGAACAAACTGAACAGTCAATTTTGTGTGTGTGACTTTACTGTGAAAAACTGTATATAGTCAGTGTTTTGTTTTCAAGTTCTGTGGCGATTAGCAATAGCAGAAATATAGGACTACCACCCGCCTTCGTTTTCGGTAGCAGTCTTGATATATTTTAGACATACACATGAGCAGTAACTGCGAGCTGACTCGGGCGTGGCGCGGACAGACGCAGGTTTGCGTAACGCACGCTCATTGCACGACTCGTCTGCAATTATAGAGGTTATGGCGTGGCGCTAGTGTTGGCGGGGAAGTCATTTATATGTTATATAAAAAACCAACATCAACACAAAAAAAAACATTTTTCTTTGAGTGACGAACTTATGCAACAAAAAGCCACTTTTTGTTATTTTCTTCAACTAAATAGCAGTGTAATGCACTGTTGCTTTTCGGATTGAAGGACATTGTAGCCAGAGTAATTACTGTACATTTTAAGACAAAACACCTTATTTGTCAGGATGGCGAGTGCAATGGAATCAAAGGCAGTCAAAGATTGCTTTGTTATACATGATATTGTTTAGTTTTGTTACTGTGCATCAGTAGTTGTATCGCTTACGGGCATAGTCGTCTCTACATTTTCTCAAATCCACCATTGTAGCTCCCGTAGACCGTTATGATCCAAACCTGCAGCAAAGTCAAATAGCCAAATCAGCAACTTATTCTGAGAAAATCTGGAAGAAATAGAAAAATGAGTCAGAATTTTTGCCTCTGATTTTACCTCAAAATCGCCATGTAGGTACGTTTTATAAAAGTATAAAAGCCAAATTCCAGTGTAATGCCAAGCATTTCTTAATAATTGATGGTTTGCTACTGTCCATGAGCGGTCGTATCGCTTACTATCAAACTAATGGCATACTCGTCTCGCCATTTATTGCAATAAATATAAAACGCTTATAGTGGGACCCCGCTTCCTCTAATGATGTTGCGTACAGCGATGCGCCTCACACGATCCACTTGTACCACTTACTGTCTCTGTACACCCGCTAGTGAGGATAGCTTTATGATATAACCTTGTTTAATTAAAGCTCATCATAATAATTAGTTACCCAAGGCACCATATACCGGGTATATCAAAACTGTTACCGAAAACGAAGCCGGGTGGTAGTTTAAACGACTTCAGACACAGAGCAATAGAAAGTGTTGGAAAAAAACGACGATTTTTTTGTTTTCTTTTTTTTCCTGTTGCCGTATTTGAGTGGTAAATACATTTTTATCCTAAAATAATAGTGTATACCATTTTATTTATAAATACTCTAAGGTATAAAAGAGTTAAAATTATTATTTCAGCAGAAACTATGGATTTACCACCCAAAAATGATGATATTAAAAAAACATATAAAAAATAACTGTCGCTTTTCTTTGTGAAATTTTTGGTTGCATTGTGTTCGTAGTCACTAAAACTACCACCCGGCTTCGTTTTCGGTAGCAGTCTTGATATACCCAGTATATTATACATGTGGGAAGGTGTAGGATTCGGGCCAAATAAATTCTTTGGTATTAACTCCTTTTATTAATTAATTTACAAAAAATAACACTTTTTACATGCACTCGTCTTTACGTCGTCCTTCATTCCTTCACATTCCTTCATTCCATTTCACTCAAATCCGTCTTGCATTCGTTCCTCTCACGTTCCAGTTTACACAAATTGTTACTTAAATTTTACTTCAATATTAAATTTATACATCATCAAAACTAAATCCTACAACTCGGCCATCCTGCCCTGTAGTCTGGCCTCAGACTACTCTAAGCTAAATCAATCATTAAAGATTATACAAAACAAAACCTTAATTATTTCTATATTATACTTACTAAGAAAACTGTCTTAACTAAATTTACTCACAATTAAGAGAAACAATATCTGAATCACTTTATGTAACATAAAAATAAAACTTACTAAGTATTAACTTACTAATCATTGTTGATCACAACATAAACATGTAATTAATTATAACTATTTGCTGGACACATCTTTAAATATTCTCTACTTACATCTTCAGTTTCTAACAGTTACATAATAATAAAATCATAATTAATAATTAAAAGTACACAATCACTTGTCCTTAAATCAAAGAGAAAAACAAACTATTGATTGAATGTTACATGTTTTTATTTTATCACTAAGAGTTTCAACAAAGGCATTGCATTCCCACCAAACTAACATCTAAGCTAGCATATTTTATTGTATTGAAATAAGATGAGAAAGCAATTGTTCAATTTGGTAACAAGGGTCTGACAGTCTCATGGCCACAACTTCATACAATCTGCCCCTGTTGAAGTCCTAATAGGTCCTTCTGTACTAATATCGACCTTTTCCACTTGATATCTTCCTTTACCTGTTTTCTTTACAACTTTATATGGTCCTAAAAACTTTGGTTTTAGTTTAGTTACACTTCCAAATTGGGTTCTTCGAATAGCAACAATATCTCCTTCACTATATTCCCATTCTTTTTTCCTTCTTTTATTGAATGTCTTTATATTTTCCTCTTGTATTTTCAAAATCTGTGCCTTAGCTTCTTGTCTTAAATTTTGACGGTTTTCAATAAAATCTTGTCTGCATTCTTCTTCAATTAGTTCCAAAATACTAATATCTTCTTTCAGCTTCATTTTTATACCAATAAATAAGTTAAAAGGTGAGGTGTTGATTGACCTTTGATAAGTGCTATTTATGGCCCTTTGTACTTGGCTCACATACTTATACCAATGGGTTGGTTCCTGTACACACATCTTAGTTAGAACGGATATGATAATTCTATGGATGCGTTCTACTTGTCCATTGCCTCTTGGAATCCCTGTAGTCACAGTGTGATGCTGGATATTTTCTTCTTCACAGTATTCCTTAAAATCCTTTCCCGTAAAAGCCGTTCCCTTATCTGTAATAATTCTTGTTGGATTTCCATAGTCTTTTTGGTGAATCTTTAACTTATCTACTGTCTCCTTAGCGGTTAAAGTCTTAGTGGGGTATATCCAAACAAATTTTGTGTATGCATCAATAACTGTTAAGATGTAATTATATAATTTCTTCGTAGAATCCAATGGTCCAAGGTGATCACAGTGTAATGTTTCCAATGGAAGTTCCCCTTTGTCTATAGGGTTGAGAAAACCTTCTTGTTTTCCCTCCTTCCTAGTGGCCAGAATGCATGGGACACAGCCTAGTATAATTTTTCCAACTTTTTTGTCCAAATCTTTTATGTAATAGTCCTTCTCTATAATATCAATAGTCTTCTTTCTACCAAAATGTCCAACATCATGAGCTCTCTTAATAATTTCACTGTCCATATTTTCTGGTATTACTAACTTTTTCTCACTTCCTTTGTAAATTAAGTCGTTTTCAATATAAAAATCCTTATATTGACCATTCTTCAAAATGTATCTTATTGTACTAAGATTTTCATCTTCCTTCTGAGCCTTACATATTCTTGCATGCAATTCGGACTTTATAAGGTAAATACAAGGGTTTCTACTTAAGGAATCTACATGTGCCATTTTCTTTCCTGCAGGGCTATTGGCTAATTTTGACAGGTCAAGTTATCATCAAATTCTCGTTGTACACCGAACACAGTTGTCAACTGAAACTTGTTATGAATTGGTATTGCGTATGACAATGTACTGATAGGCACTGTAAGTGCCTAACGGTTTCTTTCAGCAATCCATTGGACACCTCTATTTTTTTATCGACGTTATGCGACTAGTTTAAATATACCAATTGGACCATTAACCAATGAGATAAATTAAGTGGTTTACATTTTGCCGGCTTAACTACCTGTTTGGCACTTGAAAATAAACATTGAGGCGCGAGATTCACAAAATGTGCATTCATATGTGTTTCGACTTTGATTTAAGTGAGAAGTGTTCGTGCTTGTGTATAACTTGTGTATAAGTAATTTGTGAAAATAAATAAAAGTAAGTATAATGGTATAGCGTAGTTTACTTGTGAGTCTTGGCTTTTAAGTTTAAATAACAACAATTTTGATGAGCAAGTTATATTGCAAAAGTTTAATCACTGTTAATTTCAGTTCTTAAAATAAGTATTAAGTTCTAGTGAAATGTTATATTCAACCTAGTTTTTCCAAAGTACAAAGATCTATCAACAAAGTATGTGATGATTGTTTCGTGGAATTGGGTTTTTTAGATGCAAGAAATAAAATACACGTAACAATTTATTTAATACGAAATTTTGTTCGGGACACCACATTCATAAAAGGTTTTTTTTCCCTGGTGTATTAACGAACATCTATAAGTTTTTTTAAGATCGTCACAATAGTTAGATTATGCCATACATAGATCAACGTACCCTTCTAGATATTACGTTAAATGTATAATGATATTTGTTATTTTATTTTAAGATGCCTGCTCGGAGAAAAATTTCCTTAAGGCAGCAAGAAATACTTGTTGAGTACTTGGAGACACATCCAGACATTGCATTGGGCCGCTTCCCAAGTGGGCCACAATCTAGTCAAGTGACCAGGCGAACTTGGGAATCTTTGGCATTTAAATTAAATGCAGTGGCGGATGGTGTCACAAAAACTCCAGACCAATGGCGCAGAGTAAGTGTTTGTATGAATATTTTAACGCAATCGTTTTTCTAGTAATTATACTATTTGCGACATAATGTGCTAAGAAGTGAATGGCACTTAACATATTTTGGCCTAACACCAAGTGAAACATTCCACTTGAGAACATGTGCTCAACTTTAACATTAAGGTAAAAAATACCCTTCATTTTGTCCAACCACTTATTTTTTGTGCGTGTAGCCAGTTAACAGACGCAGCTGTCTACATGTTCGCGGTGGTCGCGGGTTCAAATCCAAGGGCGCAACTCTGACTTTTCGGAGTCATATTATGTGTATTCATAGTTTCTTGCAAATGAAGATTTGAGTTGAAATAAAACTATATTTTACGATATTATTTGTAACTGTTACTGGGCGGATGACTAATACCTTAGTGCTCTCTGTGACCACAAGATCTGTAAAGTAATCGAAACGTTAGGAATTAAAAAAGTAAAATTACACCAAATTCGTAAATAATAGTTTTATTTCGTGTGTAAAATTCGCGTAAATCTTTATACATAATATATTTGATTTGCTATTTAGTACTGGATAGAGTTGAAGGCGAAAATTAAAGCCAAAGCAGCAGATACAAGGAGAAAAGCATCTGCAACTGGTGGAGGACCCAGTAAACTCGTTCCTCTGTCTGCGCTCGAGGAGCGAGTACTGGCTATCATTGGTTCAGTAGCGGTGGAGGGCTTGCCTGGGGTGCGCATACCCATAAATGTTAGTTTTTTTTATATTCTTGTAATTAAAGTAGAAGCGCATGCATTAGATGGTATATTTATGCATGTATTCGAAAATGTATTGTGTTTGGAATCACCAATACCATTAATATGGCACTTTACTGATAGTTGCATAATTCTATGGTATAAAAAATAAATGCGATATAATCATATTACAGATACCTTCAACAAGTGAAACTCCATCCGTTCCTACTCCTAATGTAACAACACCTCCACCTCAACCAAGTATATCCTCCATGGTCCTACCTATTTCCGAAAGCGTGCCTTCTGAGTTAGAAATGACTGAAGAATGGCTTGAAGATATTAATATAAATCCATCTCCCGATCCACTTTCCTTTTCCTCAACCGCTGCTACCAAGGAGACCGCCCAGTCTGAGGTACCGCAAGAAGAGCATGGCGAAGTTGTAGTCGACCCAGGTGAGAATAGTTGAGTGAATTAGAAAACAGACCTTTTAGACATATTTATTTAATTTTTCATTGTTTTCCATACATAACATACATACATACAATAAAATAAAAATAAAAAATAAAATAAAATACATAAACTCGCGCCTTTATCCCAGAAGGATAGATAGTTGCTAAGACACTCGCATTTCGCCTTGTATGTTCCGTCCCAGTTCCCACTATGTGATAGGTGGCGAGACTATCGCCATATCGGGCACAAATTCCTGACTATAAATTAAACTCAATTATAAGAATTAGTTGGGTTAAAATAACACACTAAATTCAATTTCAAATTATATAATGTATTTACAAACGAGAATTGTATATGTTAGATAAAGTACATAAAGATTATTTTTATTTCAGGACCTCAGTTGGGACATCAGTCTAGTCCACAACCAGCCAGAGTAGATCGCGACTCACGTCCTGCCAGAAGGCCACTTAGACGAAGTTAATACATTATTACAGTTTGATATAATTCCATGAACATTCACAAAGAAATTTATAAAACACAACTATGAGACTAGGGACTATATGTATGGCATTTTGCATTACCTACTAGTGTGTTCGATTTAAAATTCATATTAAGTTAATATTTACACTTCAGTGCATCCACAGATATTTTTCAGAGTGTACTTTGTGTCTGTTATTAGTCCCTTTTAAAGTCTTATGCTTACAGCGCTTATTTACTAGTGCAGAACCTGTCTGGTGTATAATATAAGTTTTTAATTCTAGTTCTTCGAGAAGAAAGGCTACCCCGATGGGCATATGAACTGGAATTAAGGCGTCTCGGTATCGAGGAACGACACACGGAAGCACTCGAAAGAATTGCAGTGGCAATAGAGAACCTTGAGCGTCGTTCGTCCAGTTAATTATTAAATAAAATAAATAAATTAATCTAATTTTATGTATAAAACTATCATAAATTTTATTTCCCTACAAGGTGTTTTTTTAACCTACATGCTGTAAAATTTACATACTTACATATGTACATAAACTCACGTCTTTTTCCTAGAAGGGGTAGGCAGAGGTGCAAAGAAACTCACATGTCGCCATGTATGTTACGTCCCACGATGTGATAGGTGGCGAGCCTATCGCCATTTCGGGCACAAATTCCTGACTCTAGGCTGATAATGAATAGGAAAATCCAATATTAGTTTGCCCAACCCGGGATTCGAACCCGAGACGTTAGCTTTGTAGCCGTAACGTAGTACAACTACGCCACCGAGGCAGTCAAATTTATACATGAGTATCTACTATTTATAAAAGTATATTTTTTTTATTTATGTAAAAACACCAGCCACTATTGCGAATATTAGGCAGTTAACAAAAAGCAATTAAAAGGCTTTCACTATTAAAAATTTACAATAAGAACTATTCAACACAGAAAGTACACAAAACAGTGCTAATAAAACTTAATAACGACACATTGATAAAGTAAGGTACCATATTATCATTTACTATTTACTAGTACAATTTGGCCTCCATTTGTGAAACTCTGATAAATACACTCATTTAATAAAATAACATTCTTTACTAATCACATAGATGAACATAATTACATATACATGAGATAGAACTACACAGTTTTAATATATAAACCAGGCAAAAATGTCACCATTGCTTTATAAATTTCATGTTAGTAAATATTTATATTTGTGAAGATATATACAAAAAAAAAGTAAATAGAAATAATAACAATATGCTGTGTATATTTACAATTTATCCCACAAATATCAGATTATAACTTTATTGAAATTATTTGAATATTTATAGTGTCTTACAGGCCCAATATGCAATTTTACTGTCTTGCCTGCCACAATCTTGAGACAATTCTAACCCGAGTGTCATCAGAATATTGTGTTTGATCCACCTCTCTAATATCTTGATGTGATTGATCATCATTTAAAACAGCTGGAGACTCCGGGATTGGGACATTCTGTGCATTGGCTATGTTATGTAACACAACACATGCATTCACTATTTTACCAGTAGTAACTGGGTCATAATGAAGTACTCGATGTGCTAACAAACAACGCCAACGTGCTTTCAGTACTCCTATACAGCGTTCCACAGTGTTTCTTACACGACAATGAAGCTCAGTGTAATAAGCTTCTGGGGTTCCAGGAGCTGCGCCTAGGATAGGTGTCATCATCCAAGGACGCTGTGCATATCCAGAGTCACCTAAAAAAGAATCAGAAGAACAAATAAATAATGTTATTTTTTATTTATTTATTTTTAGAGTTTGTAAAGGGAATGATCAATTGACAACAACATAGTACAGGTACATACCTAATAGCCAACAATGATCTCCATTTCTTTCCAGTCCTTCTAAATACCCTTTAACTGGGCATTGATTCCAAACATAGGAATCATGTGATGCACCTCCAAAAGACGCATCAACATGGTATATAGTTAGGTTAGCATCACAAATCTGAAAAAAGTTATTTTTTATGAAAAACATCAGATGTCTATTGTTACAGGTACTGGTAGGTATATATTAGATACTTACTATTAAGACATTCAAAGAATGATAATTTTTTCGGTTAAAAAATGCTTCCTCATGTTCCATTGGACGGATTAATGCTACATGAGTGCCATCAATGCAACCAATCACCCCAGGAAAACCAAATTTTTCCATAAAACTGTAAAGAATAGTTTGAATGATACTTAAACATACATATATTACATAACAGACATTATGACCAATACACTTCATAGTGTTAAATCCATATATTATATCACTAGCTTATATTTATATCTGGGAATCTAACTTTTTAAATGCCATGAATGTATTCTAATTATTAAAATTTGATTAATGTAAAAACAAATGAGTGTATTTTTTTTTTTTTGGAGATTGTGTCTTCACATCAATGAACATAAAAGAAATAAATATATTAATATGAGTTGTTATTAAAGGAGAAACATATTAAATGAAGTAATTCTGAGTGTTTCCTTTTAGCATATAAATGACCCACTTACTCTGTCATAATAATTTCTCGTTCTCTTTGAGATGAAGGAAATTTTATATATTTCAGTAGCAACTCCCGCGCATTCATTCCATCAATAACTTCATGTAGGCATTTGCTGAAGGAGGGCTGGGACATACTCAATAAATAAGATGAGCCTACATTACGCTGATATGACCCATTGGCAAAAAAGTTCAAAACAGCCAAGATCTGAAATAATCAATGAATTTAAATCAATAGTTGTAAATGGTTTGTGTGCATATATGGTGTATAAAAACACTTACTTTTAATTCGTTGGATATAGCCGTTCTTCGCCGATTTTCTGGCAAATGAGGACGGAGTTCTTCAAGTACCTGACGGAATCCAATCTTATTAAGCCGAAACTGAGCAATAAACTCTTTCTCTGGCAATTGCAATGGATCACTTGCGTCGCGCAGACGCCGTCGCTCTATGCATAAAGCTTTCTTCCTCCTCTGTTCTTCAGCAAATCCCAATAAAATCGATCGATACATTATATATGTATATATTATGTGAAGCAATCACGCGATTAACTTAATACTACGAAAATTATATTATTACGCTAAATAATCTAATTTCATAACAAACAACGCATAGCACGCACAAAAAAATGTATCACAGATTATGGAGTAATTACAATTTAATCGTAGACTCCTAACAAATTGAGAATTTAAAATTGCAAGAGATTTTTGTGCAATCAATTTGGTTTAGAATTCAGTCGGTTAATAGTGATGATCACTTTAAAGATGAAAAACACTGCTAAAAGTTCGTGTCTTTCGTAAAACTTTTGACGGCTGAAGTTACTATGCATTTGATGTCAACTTTGCTTAGCCAATACCGAATTAATTTGAGTCGATACAAACTACGTGTGTCGATATCCACTGTGACGTCATCGGTGCCTATCAATGTTCATAGCCACCAATGATGTCATCGTAGTTGGTAACCGAAGTTAGCCAATACGAAATTAGTAGTTTGACAGTTAATTGTTGGACACTTTTTAAAGTGATAATCACTTTCAATTGTCCACCGAGATACGCAATAGCCCTGCTGGTCGATGTACTATCTCATAATCAAAATCTTGGAGAAATAAGATCCATCTTGCAACCTTTGTTGATATATCTCTTTTGTATAAAGTTCTTTGGAGTGCAGAACAGTCTGTCACAATTTTAAAATGAATTCCTATCAAGTACTTCCTGAATTTCTTGACACCCTCCACAACTGCCAAGGCTTCCAGCTCATAACTATGAAAATTTTGTTCAGCGACACTGGTCTTTCTACTCATGTAATGAATGGGGTGAAATTTTTCATCTTCGCTATCCTTCTGTATAAGAATCGCTCCAAAACCATCTTTAGATGCATCCGTGTGCAATTCTGTGTCTAAACCAATCTGGAATAATTTTAAGACAGGTTCACTGCATAATTTTGTTTTAAGTATTTCAAAAGCATGCCTCTCATTTTCTCCAAAATAAAATAATTTATCCTTTTTTAACAATTCTGTCAATGGTCTAGCAATGACTGCATAATTTTCAATATATTTACGAAAATATGAGGTCAGTCCCACAAAACTATGAACTTGTTTTACTGACTTGGGCTCAGGAAAATTAAAAATAGCCTTAGTCTTACTTGGCGATGGTTTAATAGTACCATTTTCAACAAGGTGACCTAAATATTCTATTTTCCGTTGCATTAATTGACATTTCCCCCAATTAATTTCTAACCCATAATCAGAAGCTACTTTTAAAACTAATTTGAGATTTTCTAAAGCCTCACTTTCATCATTAGCCAAAACTACAATGTCATCTATAAAAATTAAAACAATTTTGCTATTAATTAAATCTCTAAAAATTATGTTAATAAATCTGCTAAAGTATTTTGGGCATATGGATAAACCAAATGGAGCTCTCAAGAACTCGTACTGACCCTCTGGACTACTAGTGACAAAAGCTGTATATTTCACAGAGTCTTCATCTACTGGCAAATGGAAAAATCCATTTTTTAAATCAAGTGTACTATATATCTTTGCTTTGCTAAGCTTATCAATATGGTCGTCTATCACTGGTAGGGGATATTCATCTTGAACCATCTTTTGATTTATTTTTCGATAGTCAACACAAACTCTAAAATTACCGTCTTTCTTTTTCACCAAAACTAGCGGGCTGGCATACTCGGAATAGCTAGGCCTTATTACTCCTTTCTCCAACCATTCCTCTATTTGACTCTTAACCACTTCTTCTTCTCTAATCGCCAATCTTCTTGGTCGTTGAGAAATTGGAATGTCATCCTTCAATATAATCTTTAATTTTATTGGAGCCTCTTTTACTTTGATGGGTTTATAGTTTTCAATGAGCTCTTGAACAGCAGGGATCATACAGACAGGTTCTTCACATGCGATAGGCAAACTTAACATGCAATGACTGTAATCATTTTGTGGCATGAGCTTGACTGTACCCTTATCTAACAATATTGTTGTATTTACTAAAAAGTTTTGACCTAATATGACTTGATAGGGTATAATACCCGTTGGAACTATATAGAAACAAGTTTCAAAGGTATAATTATCGACTTCAATCAGTGTTGTAAACTTACCGAGTGTGCATGCCTTTGCTGATCCTAACCCCGTTAGCATAACTTTATCTTTCACGTATGTTACATCGTTCAACTGAAAAAATAATTCAGATGTTATTAAATTATAGTCACAACCCGTGTCAATTAAAGTATTCACTATAATACCACATAATTTAATTGATTTTATTGATATGTTTGTTGTTATTGCATTGTTTATATTTAAAACGTCAGTTTGACGGATACTATACTTTTGACAGTTATCGTTGTTTATGGTCAATCTTTCCATTCTACAACTCAATCCGTCGTTATTTCCTTCAGCGCAGACGCACATAGTATTATGACCTTGACCTATTTGTCCGGAACCGCTTGCAATCAATTTTGATCCACTAGAGGCTACTTCATTTCTGCACTGTTTACTTAAATGGCCAAATTTATTGCATTTAAAACACTTAACACCGTTTGAACATTGATTCGCAACATGATTTTTATCACCACACTTAAAACAGACACGCGCACGCGACACTGTTTGCTTGTTAAATGTGCTTGTTTTAGGCCTTTCCGAACCATCACTGGCATAAGCACGTTTTTTGCATACGTTTTCTTTAATCATCCTGGATTTCATTGTCTCATAGATAGCTAATTTCTCTTTAAGCGCACTGTAGGTGGTAATGCCATATAGTATCGCCTTATTACTCTCGTAATCTGATATGCCGTCAACTATGTATTGAATAGCTATATAATCTGGAAATCTGGCCCTCTTTCCTAGCTCCTTCATTACCAGCATGTACTGGTACAACGTCTCATTTTTGTTCTTCTTGCGACTTGCCATCAATTCATGCATTTCTTTGCTATTTAATACGTCAGGAAATTCCTTGGAAATGGCCAACTTCAACTCTTCGAACGATTTAAAGGTTTTTTCGGATCTGAGCCACAACTCAGCCGTACCTACAAGCGACCTTCGAGCGATAATTAATTTCTGTTGGGCGCTCCAGCCAAAAAATTCTGCGTTATCGTCAATATCAGCAGCCCATTTCGATGACGAATAGGTTTTGTCCTCGCCGCTGAATTTCTGTACGCCATATACTCCATCTAATGACATCATGGCCGATGTTCCAACCGTCGAATTTGTATCGCGCTTGTCTCCATCCATCTTCGTATAAAATGTAGCCAGTCCTGCACAGCAGCAGCCGCCTTGTCGTTACGCCGCTCAACAATCTCGTCTTTCGTCTTAACAACTCGTCTTTCGTCTTGAAAGAAAGAAAGAAAGAAAGAAAGGCACATTTATTTGTCACACAAGACAACGGACATACTCGATTAACAAAAAAATACACATACAATGAACATACATAACAAAAACAATAAAACACTAAACGAGAATGCACGTCGCATCGCTGTGACAAAGTAGGTGACCACTCAGCTCACATGTTGCACCGAGGCAGAAGCCACAGCGCAACGCTGACACGTCTTGCTTGCTGTTGCGTAGCGCCGGCTTCGTCGTCGTCGTTTTTAGTTACAATTGCGATCGTGAAATTCTTCGGTTGATCTCGGACGTGCCCCCAAATTTGTGGGAAGGTGTAGGATTCGGGCCAAATAAATTCTTTGGTATTAACTCCTTTTATTAATTAATTTACAAAAAATAACACTTTTTACATGCACTCGTCTTTACGTCGTCCTTCATTCCTTCACATTCCTTCATTCCATTTCACTCAAATCCGTCTTGCATTCGTTCCTCTCACGTTCCAGTTTACACAAATTGTTACTTAAATGTTACTTCAATATTAAATTTATACATCATCAAAACTAAATCCTACATACATATGTGGGAATAGTTCCGTCTCGGGTCAAATCAAATGAAGATGGTTTCAATAATCTTCAATATCATAAATAAAACTCGTCTTCACTGCATACGTCTTCCGTCTTTCACGTCTTCCATCGTCTTCCAGACTGTTCTCTTCTTCTATATTCCATCCTTGCATACTTCAACATCTTAATCATTCATCCTCCAACTCTTTTGATCTTAAGTAATTTCATTAGTCATCTCTTTCACACAAACCATTAATGCTGGTGTTCCACAAGGCTCGGTGCTATCGCCGACACTCTTTATCCTGCATATCAATGACATGTTGTCTATTGATGGCATGCATTGTTATGCAGATGATAGTACGAGTGACGCGCGGTACATCGGCCAACGGAGCCACTCTCGGGATTCCATTATGGAAAGACGGTTTCAACTTGTGTCTGAAGTCGAGAGCTCTCTGGGGCGGGCCTCCGAATGGGGTGAATTGAACCTAGTTCAATTTAACCCTTCGAAGACACAAGTTTGCGTGTTCACTGCGAAGAAGGACCCCTTTGTCATGGCGCCGCAATTCCAAGGAGTTACTCTCCAAGGATCCGAGAGTATTGGAATCCTTGGCATCGAAATATCAAGCAAGGTCGAGTTTAGGAGTCATTTGGAGGACAAAGCCAAACTGGCGAGCAAGAAGTTGGGAATCCTGAACAGAGCCAAGCGGTACTTTACGTCGGGTCATAGATTGACGCTTTACAAAGCGCAAATCCGGCCCCACGTGGAGTACTGCTCCCACCTCTGGGCAGGTGCCCCAAAATACCAGCTCGACCCACTTGTCTCCTTGCAGCGACGAGCTTGTCGAATTGTCAATGATCCCGATCTCACGGACAAATTGGAACCGTTAGGACTGCGGAGAGACTTCGGATCTCTCTGTGTGTTCTATCGTTTGTTCCATGGGGAGTGCTCCGAAGAGTTGTTTGAGATGGTACCACCGTCGCCTATGTACCATCGCACCACACGTTTCCGCAGTAGAGTTCATTCCCACCACCTGGAGGCGTACCGCTCCCGAACGGTACGTTTCCAGCGTTCTTTTCTACCACGTACGTGCAAGCTCTGGAATGAACTCCCTGCATCGGTGTTTCCTCAGCGCTATGACCTGTCCTTCTTCAAACGAGGTTTAAGGAGAGTACTATCCTTGAGGTAGGCAGCGACTTTGTTGTGCTGGTCCCCTGGCACTACGGAGGTCCATGAGCAGCGGTAGCCGCTTACCATCAGGCGGGCCGCTTGCTCGTCTGCCTACTAAGCAATAAAAAAAAAAAAAAAAAAAACCACGTTCCATATCAGTCATTCGTCTAACGTTCCATTCTACTCATCTTTCTTTATAACATTAAAATCCTACATATATAACATATTATTATGGCGATAGAATCATTCAAAAGCGATTACCATATTTATTAAATAGCGTGCTAATAGATATTTAGACAGGAGGCAAACAAAATTAATTTTAAAAATAAGTTGAAAAGTACTCTTTATAAACCTTAGATATTATTTAGTTTTAAATTTAAAATAAACTTGTCATCGCTGTCATCATATTAATGTCTACATATTATTTAATAGAGGCTCAACGATCTATAGCCAAACCACCTAGGTGGTTTTGTAGGGTATATGTGTAATTAGACCTAAGTTCTTGTTTAGTAAATAAATAGAAAAAAAAATATGAGTCGAAAGCGAAATGTCGGACGCCCCCTACAAGTTAGCCGGACGACCTGGCTAAAGTTGCAGGAAGTCGCTGGATGCAGGCCGACGAAAACAGGTCGTTGTGGAGATCCTTGGGGGAGGCCTGTGTTCAGCAGTGCACTTCCTGTGGCTGATATGATGATGATGTGTTAGATTTTTTAGCTGTATCAGCCCATATACGTCGCGCTGCACCACGGGTGTCCTCTACTATCGAGAGTACGATTGACGGTGGTTAGACAATATAGTCCACCATGGTGGCCTAATGCGAGTTGGTGGACGTAACATGCCATAGAAATTCTTATAAATCGCTATGGTATGCAGGTTTCCTCACGATGTTTTCCTTGGTGGTGATTGACTTTCAATACACACATGACTCCGAGAAGCGCCCTGATCCCTTCCCTGTAATCGACCAATAGACCAACTCACAATATTACTTTATCAAATGATATTTATATGAGGCATAGAGAAGAAAAAACAAAGTATCGCCAATACCAGTAAAACGATAGCAATTATGTATAATTGTTGCGCATGTTTTTTTCTTCACACCAGTTGTGCGAACGATTTCTAAACATATTTTTTTTATTTGCAAAAAAACATCCGTTTACGCTTTTGCCAGTGCTTGGTAATCAAGCTGATCCTATTTCAGTGACCCGGATTGGAATAAAATGTTATTTTGTGGTTTGCTGGGAACCCTGGCTTGTAAAAATCTTCTTTAATCACTACATAGTATAAAACACAGTCGCTTTCTTTGTCCCTATGTAGCTGTGTATGCGTAAATCAGTGATTCTCAACCACTGTGCCGCGGCACTTTTGTGTGCCGCCAAATTTCAAAAGTGTGCCGCCAAATTTTGCAAATATAATATAATAATGTTAATATTATTAAATTATATCATTTAAAAAGAAAAATATTTTTAACATGAATATATATTTAAATCCACAAAAAAGTTGATTATTTTATTATTTGCTTTGCAACGCGTTTTTTCTTAATGCCAAATTATGATGAAGCGGCGTGCATAGCAATAGGAATATGTCTCAAGGCGCTCTTTGTGTGCCGCCAAATTTTGAAATCGTTAAATATGTGCCGCAACAAAAAAAGGTTGAGAATCACTGGCGTAAATCTTTAAAACTACGCAACGGATTTTGATGCGTTTTTTTTAATAGATTGAGTGATAAAAGAGGTATGTGTATAATACGTGCATATTATTGTAGAGAAATCTATATGCACCCGGGCGAAGTTGGGCCGGGCCGCTGGTTTGCAGTAAATGGCGAGATGAGGACGCCATTCGTCTGATGGTAAGCGATACGCACATTTTTTTTTTTTTTTTTTTTTTAATTTATTATTTTAAATATAAATACATAATTTACAATATAGCTGCTATCAAACCACAGAGGTTTATACTAGAGCTAACAGAGTTTACAACAGCAACAATACGACAGTAAAATGTACTTTATAATATCAATTAGCACTTCACAAATACATGGTAGGTAATTCCAAGTTCAGTAGACACTGTAGATACATTATACAAAATAAAGTTATTGATTGTTAATAAAGAACGTTTTCAATTTATATTTAATATTAGTAGGTGTAATTTTATTAGCTAAGTCGGTAGGCAAATCATTAATAAGTCGAGGTATAAGGTATTTAGCTGTTCGCTCCCCGTACGCATTGATTGCGCTCAGTGTAAAAAGTCGGTTTCGAGCTACGGCCCGCGTGTATACAGAGTGTTTAATAATGTTTCTTAGGGACGAATCACAATAATATTGTTTAAGCAAGATATATTTTACTTGTGAATAAATATTTATTATTTTGCAATGTTTAAACAGTCCTTTTTCATCATTACGATATTTATGTTGGACATTACTGGAGACAATAGTTTTAAGGATCTTTAACTGAAGTTGATAAATGCGACTTAGGTACGTTTTATACGTACGACCATAGCAAAGGAGACCATATTGTATGTGAGATTCGGCCAAAGAGTTGTAAAGCAAGAGCTTTGCCTTGAAAGGAATACGTCTGTTCAGAATTTTCATATTCGCTAAAAACTGCCTTAATTTATTGCACACATATTCAATATGCAGAGACCAGTTGAATTTACTGTCTATTAACACACCGAGGTACATATGTCTATCTACAGTTTCTATAATAGGACATTGACAAGTTCTAATATTTAATAAATGTAAGCACTTATGTTCGTGGGCTACTAAATTGTTAGAAGAAACAGATCTGATATGCGGTGACTTAATTTCTAGAAGTTTAGTTTTATTTGCATTTAGTACTAGTCCTGAGTCATGGCACCACCTTGCAAGGGAATTAAGATCGGATTGCAAGTGTTCCATGGCTAACTTAGGGTCTTTATCAGCGATTACAAGACATGTGTCATCTGCAAATTGATAGCATGTGCTGTGATTGATACATTTATTCATTCCATTAACATATGTTAAGAAATGCAGAGGACCCAAAACTGAACCTTGAGCCGTTCCTTGGTTTGCTGGTAGAAGATCACTGTACGTATTATTTATTTTAACAGTAAACGTGCGGTTTTTAAGGTAGTGCTTGCACCAGGTGAGCAGAGGACCACGTACACCACATTCGTCCAACCTCTCTATCAATTTAATATGTATTAACGTATCAAACGCACGCGAAAAATCAATGAATAATGCCAGTACATATTTTTTATTATTTAGATGGTCGTTAACTTCATCTGTAAGTTTACTTAATAGATCTTGTGTGCCTTTGCCTGCTTGAAAACCAAATTGGTTTTGATAAATAACATCGTGGGTTTTATAAAATTTATGAATTTGGTCACATACAAATTTTTCCACAATTTTATCAATAGAAGAGAGTAGACTAATTGGGCGGTAGTTCTGAAAATCACTGCGTTTACCCTTTTACATAGACATCACTCACATCACAATCATTTACATTTTTTGAAAATTGGTCGAACACATCCAATTTTTAATTCATCTGGATATAGACCTGATTCAAAACTACTGTTGATAAGATTGGCTATTGCAACTGAGACCTCTTTTCCTATCATTTTAATATCAGACATCTTGATATCGTCATAACCTGGAGCTTTTTTAGACTTAAGACGTTTTATAATGTTATATATACTAGCGCTAGTAGCTTTTTTGAAATGAATACTTGAGTTAAGTGTGCTGGGACTCGGTGAGTTAGTGTTGAGATTAATATCACAATTAGGCATAATGTCTTTAACAGCTTTGTCAAATGTAATTGCAAACCCTTCAACAATATCCTTAGTATTTAGTCCCTGCGCATCAAATGCCTTATGTATTGCCTCGTCGATAGATAGTGTTACTCTTCCCATCATTTGATTAATAATTTTATATACTTTCTTAGTATTTTTAAATTCGTCTTTAATTTGATTTATATAATACATATTTCTCCTATTTTCTAAAATTTTATTTGTTTTATTTCTAATTTTATTGTATTCTAGTCTTAGCTTATGATTGCTTGGATTACTTTTCCAAGAACTAAATAACTTGTCTCGTTTTTCACATAGGCGGTTTATATTCTTATCGATCCATGGCACTTGTAAACGATTTCTAGATTTGGTTATGTTGACGCAGGTTTTATTACAAGAAGCAGCCTTATTAGCATTTTGAAGCGCATTACGAATAAATTTATAGATGTCGGATGCCGAATCCATACAATTTGTCAGGCCCCATTTGATATTTTTTAGTTCCTCATACAGGATATTATAATCTACAGATAGTTTCTTTTCAGCCTGTATACGCACGGGTTGCGCAATGCCAACGCAAGCGAACACAATACCGCGATGATCGGCCAGTACCGTGTCCAACACCGCCGAGAACGGATGAAGTGAGGGAACTCGTGCAAAGATGTGATCTATGCAAGATTTAGTTACAGTATTTTGTTTATTTTCGATTCTAGTGAAGTCCGAAATCCCACACATCAGTCCATTCTCGCTGAGTATGTCTAGATATGATTCTTTGGATGTTGAAGTGGATTTAAGATCGATATTTATATCACCGATAAGCAAAAGGTTATTTTTGGAATTAAACTTAGAAATCCAATTGTTCAACTCCAAATTAAATACATTTCTATTTGTTGATGGAGGTCTATAAATTGCACATAATACAATATCAATATTGCTATTCAATTTAATTGTGCCTGTTATACTTTCAAATGTTTTCGTCTGTTGTTGAATTATTGTGAATTTTATGTGATTGCGTAAGTAAATAATAACACCGCCTCCTTTCCTTTGGTTGCGTAATTGTGAATACATAGTATAGCCAGGTATATTATACAAATGTTTAATGTCATTAGAGATACCGGCTTCAGTTAAAACAATCACATCTAGTGGAAATAAGCAATTGTGAATGGTTTGTTGTAGCTTAGTGAAGTTTTTAATCAATGATCTGATGTTAAAGTGCAAACATGACAATGGTAATTCGCAGCAAGTAGGTAGTTGTTGGAAAAAATTGTTTAAGGTTTTAACATTAACAATTTCTTTAATCTGCGTATCCATATTACCTATACAATGAAGTATATAAATATTTACTGCTTTTATAGTATACTTATTTACCTTACAACACTGGAGTGGATGAATGTTTATCCGATTGCACAGAATATTGTTTTAAAATACTATCAATATCATTTAAGGAGCGGATATAATGGATTTTACTATTACTGGATTGTCTAGCGAAAACTTTACCATCCCTAGACCATACATATTGGCACGCCTTATGTAGTAGCTTAATTTTAGCATTATACAAAATAGTTTTATTATACTTAGTTAATGCTTCGCGTATATAAACACGATTATTAGATTTCTCTAAGGTAACATCAGGCACTACAAGTCCCACTGAAATAGATAACTTCTTGCTGGCACTTATCCACAGACGTTGGGTTGTTTTAGAGTTGAGTTTAATGAGAAGTGCTCCAGGTTTGTCCTTGGATCCGGGCAGACGTTGTGATGATATAATATTTGCCTCATCTACTTCCAGGTGGGAGGCTATAGAGCTTAATGTTTTGTCGATGACCTGTGGCGGGATCACTGGTAAACCGTCAATTTCCAGGGATGTAGCTAGAGATTTTTGTTCAAAGTCTCTTATTTCTTGTTCTAATACCGTAACTCTCAATTCTAAATTTTTATTTTTATTTTGTAGGTCTTGATTCTTGTTCTCAAGTCCTTTAATAATAGAGTTTTGGTTTTTTATGGACTGCTCCATGGTATTGATTTGATCGCCTAGAAATTCTAGTGAGGTCTCTAGTGTTCTTATCTCTTGTCTAAAAGTTTTCTTTAGCTCTTGACTAATATCTTGCACTAGTTTTCTTGTATCGATAGCGTGGGTATGTGAAGTGGTATAAGGCTCCTGGTCATCATCTTCACCATCCTCGTCAGGAGTTATGAACGATGAGCGTCGAGACATATTCTTAAGGCATTCCTCGCAGCTCCACTCGATGCCGGAAGAGGTTTTAAGAAGATTTAGTTGTTTGTTGGATAACTTAGAGCATGTAGGGTCCGCGTGTACCACCTTATCACATCGACTACATTCTAAACCAGGCACTTTTTTTGTGATAGTTTTATTACACTTATTGCACTTTTTGTTAACCATTGTAGGTAGGAACAAAATTGGGCGAACGGGAATTTAACGTGACCTGTCGCTACGACGTACTGTTGACAACTGTGATTGATGTCATCATTTACATAGACAGTAGCAAAACCAAACACCATTAATTACAAAGCAATGCTTGGCATTCCAATACGTTCCCCACATAAGATGTTCAGTCTCAATATGCCCAGTAGTTACTCTGGCTACAATGTCCCTAAATCCGAAACACAACAGTGCATTTACACTGGTGGTTGGCGGAAGAAATAGATTGCGATGAAGTACAAATCAATGTTCACCATTCCACTGCGCTCGCCATCCTGAGACATAAGATGTTAAGTCTCAATATGTCCAGTAGTTACTCTGGCTACAGTCCTTCAAGTAAGAACATAACAGTGCATTTACACTGGTGTTTGGCGGGAGAAATAGACATTGCGGTGGTACTTACCCAGGCGGCCTCTCACGTAAGAGAGACCTACCACATTTATATTGTTTCATTCTTAGTTGGTTTAGAACATAAAAAAACGTTTTCGCCAGCTAAATATAAAGAGATGAATAATGAAAATAATATCGAATTCCCGTCATAAATCACGTCAAGTTAAAAAGCGTGTAAACGGCAAACAGTTTATGTTTCATAATTAATTCTTGTATACATTGCGCGCTTAGTGAGCGGAACGTTGAGGGTTTTTTGTCAATTTCTCCATATACGCGGTAATGATTGGCGAAATATTTATACTGTTTTTTTTATTGATATGATAGTGATATTTTTAAATATTGGCAAAAAAAAATTTGTTGGTGTTTATGTATTATTTTTATGTACGTTTCTTTATAAAACCATAACTTTTAATTAGCACAACGAATTTGGATATATTTAGTGTATATAATTATATTTTTAAAATGTTTACATAATCCTGTATTACTTGTATTTTGTCTTCTAAAAATGCATGGCTATATTTTCTAACGTGCCCTTATTCTATTAGTATTATTTATTCTATTAATATAATTATATTTTTGCATAACAGCACCCAGTTCTAAATTATAATAGGACAAGTTACCAATCGACACAAAAATATCAATGTTTTCAAATACGGATTTCCACAGGTTTGAATGCGAATTTGTAATTTTTTCTCAAATGGAGGTCCGGGTAGGTACCCGGACCCAACTCTGCACTTAAAGGTTGACGCCACCACTGAACATACTGGCGGTATTGCAAGCCTACATATATTTTTGTGCTAATTAGTACTGTTAGCGATTTTATATATGCGGTATGTTTGATGAACCATTTCGTATTTATACATTTTTTTATTATTATTTGTTCGATCGCGTTTCAGTGTTACGGTGACTGAACACTACAGTGTAGAATTCATGATATGAACGAATCTGGTAAAAAAAATACGTACATAAACTCACGCTTTTTATCTATAGGGGTAGGCAGAGGTTCTCGTTGCGACCATGGCATATACCGGGTATATCGAGATAACTACCAAAAACGAAGCCGGTTGGGACTTTTAGTGATCTCAGACACAATGCAACTAAATTTTTTGCAAAAAATTTAAATAATTTTTTTTCGTCATATTTGGGTGGTAAATACATAGTTTTTTATAAAACAATAGTGCACACCGTTTTATATTTTAAAAGGGTTTAAATTATTAATTTATCAAAAACTATGGATCCAAAAAAGGCCTTATTTAAAAAATCACAAAAAAATATGTCGCGTTTCTTTGTTATTTTTACTTGCACTGTGTTTGCAATAACTAAAACTACATTGACATACACTGTATGTTTCGCCATGTGTGATTGCCCACGCTGTGATATGCGAGCCTGTAGCCATATCTGTCATACCTGATTCCGGATTGATAATAATTGAAAAATCCAATATGATTTTGCCCGGCTTAGAATTTGAACCCGAGACCTCAGCTTTGTAATCATGCTTTTCAGTCGAAATAAAATAATTAGAAATGTAATACCTATAAATACTTATTATCTACAACATTCAGTCATTAACTTTATATGAATTACTCTGAAGTAATTATTCTTTGCAGGCTTGTGGACCGCCAGTGCAGTTGGAGCCAGTGGACCTCAGCATCAAGAGAAGACCACCGACGCCCAGGAAACGAGGAAGACCGCTGGGTGAGTGATTATTCACTTTATTTCAAATTTACTGGTGGTAGGTCTCTCATATGTAAGAGGTCGCCTGGGCGGGTACCACCACAATGTCTATTACTCCCGTCAAACAACACTGTCAATATACTGTTGTGTTTCGGATTGAAGGACATTTTAGCCAGAGTAACTACTGGACATATTGAGACTACATCTTATGTCTCAGGATGGCGAGCGCAGTGGAATGCCAAGCATTGCTTTGTAATTCAATGCGTTGTTTGGTTTTGCTACTTCATGAGCGGTCGTATCGCTTATTGTCAGACGAACGGCATGCTAGTCTGACCATTCAATTCATTAAAAAAAAACTGTTTACTACATTTTGATATAATATATTGTATTATACTGGGTATCTCAAGACTGCTACCGAAAATGAAGCCGGGTGGTAGTTTAAGTGACTACAAACACAATGCAACTAAAAATTTCGCAAAGAAACGCGACACTTATTTTTTATGATTTTTTTAATATCGTAATTTTTGGGTGGTAAATCCATAGTTTTTGCTAAAATAATAATTTAAACTCTTTTATACCTTGGAGTATTTATAAATAAAAGGGTATACACTATTATTTTAGGAAAAAAAAATACCACCCAAATATGGCCAAAGGAAAAAAATAACAAAAAATATTGTCGCTTTTTTTTGCAACTTTTTCTGTTGCATAGTAGTCTTGGTATACCCTGTATAAAACAATATACATATAAATTATCAATATATAAAAGTCATCCAACAATGGCGAGGCTGGAGACTCAAGCCATCGGCGGTTAGGGAGACAAAGTCAGGAACCACCTTACAATGCGTGCCGTGTCCAGCCTTCTGTATCTGATTCCTGACCCAGCAGCCAATTGGGAGCCTCTGTAGATAATAATGATTATTATTAATATTCCTTTTATTTGATTTATGTTTTAATTTATTTATACATATATAAATTATAGTTCATGGGCGCAGTGATCACTCACCATCAGGTTACCTGTTTGCTTTGCCGTAATGCAATAAAAGAAAAAGTATCTTCAATCGACATTAAAGTGATTCTATATTTATAAATCCAATCCTGCTATGAAGGGACCCATTTGACGTCACAACCAAACACGAGAATACAGACGGTATTATCGATCTTATTACCAAAGAATAAAGTGTAAATTGATATACCAATGGAGTCGACATTAAAGCGATGCTTTATTTATTAGTTCGATCTCAGATCCGGTATGCACATCCGCGTTATCTTGACTGACCTCGTGGCGCCACTCACTGGAGTCACGTTTAAGGTGTTTTTTCATGGTTCCGTATGGAAACTGATGGTCATTCAGTCATGCGTTTATAGCCTATCTGGATCAGCCCATATACGTCCCACTGCAGGGCACGGGCCTCCTCTACAATCGAGAGTACGATTGAGAGTGGATAGTACAGTCCACCACGATGGCCTAGTGCGGGTTAGTGGACTTACCAATACTTACTTTTCGTGTAGGGAAAAATATGTATATAATTTAATCGATATAAACATTGCGACCCAGTTCCGGAGTCCTTGGAGAAATATAAAATATGATGATATAAAGTAATTATTTTATAAAAATCTTTCGCACGGAATAAAACGGGAAAATTTTAAAGGACAAACCATAAAAATACTTTAATGAACTTTAATCAATATCGGTATGGGAATCAACGATATTTTTACCGATACTATGAATAGGCTCCTCTTTCTGAACTACTCATACTCTATTTGCACCCTTCCCTCACTAACGGCCGATGCCAATAATCAATCGAAAAAAATAGATTGAAGTCAATCTGGATTGTTTTCTACTTTTCGATTTGTCATTTACCATGTTGCCATGGTTTTTTCACTACTGAGATTGATTATTGGCAATATAGTATCAGAAAAAAGATTGAGCTGTCAATCTCAAACGGCAAATTTTGGATTGGGATTGTTTATTGGCAGCGGCTGTAAATAAGGTAAATCCAAACAAAATATGCTATGCTCGCGTTATCTATGATGTTGTATAACCCTTTCCCTTACTAAATACTCCGTTAATTAAACTGAAAGAGGTGTAGTGAAAGGGAAGCGGCTGGGTCTGCGATGCGAGATGTTTGCAGGACTGCGAGCCGATTATATTGTGCCTAACAGCTTTGATGAATGGATGAGAGACATAATAAAAACAAAAAAAGGTAAACAAGTAAATAACACTAACAGCCACATACATAGTCTAGACTCCACACAAACATCGAGTCTTGTATCGTGGGTATCAGGAACTATGAGAGACTTTTCGGTCTCACAACACCCAGACCGGAGACAAATAAGTGTTGGCCTCACAACCAATTGTCTCGGTGCGGGGATTGAACCTGTGGTCTTACCAAGTGCGCCACGGGGGCTGTCAAAATGGCTGTCTGATGATATGAAGTTAGTATGTTAGGATCGAGCAAAGCGGAGATGTATAGTCTGCCTACCCCTTTAAATAAAGGCGTGACAATTATGAAGATACAGTGTATATCAAGACTGATACCGAATAAGAAGCCGGATATTAGATTTAGTGATTTCAGACATAATTCAAATAAAAATTAAAAACCTCAGTGTCGGCTCTTTTTGAGCCATTCTAGTCTCATCTGTGAATATCTAATCTATGGCCCAAACAGATAGGAAGGTACATTGAAATGGTTGTTAAAAGGCCGCTACACGCTCCGACAAGGAATGCCTAGATTTAGTGTGCGGTCTAGATACACAGTGCATAAATACTGAGCTATCGTTTAAACACTGTAATAGCTTTATCACTGATTGGACGCGATTTATATCACCCATTAAGTTGTGTATAATATAATTATAAATAGATAAATATATACACTTCAAAATAATTTACTGGTGGTAGGTCTCTCATATGTGAGAGGCTGCCTGTGTGGGTACCACCGCAATGTATTCCTCCCGCCAAACAGCAGTTAAAATGCACTGTTGTGTTTCGGATTGAAGAACATTGTAGCCAGAGTAACAACTGAAATATTGAGCCTTTACATCAGGCGAAAGGCATGCTCGTCTCGCCATAGAGATAGAGATAGATAGAGCCACTAAGATCGAGTCTTGTGTCGTAAGAAACTACGAGAGACTTTTCGGTCTTACAAGCAACAGAGGCCAAACCCGAAAGAAATACTTGTAATTCATACGGAACACAACAGTATATTTAAACTTCTGTTTGGCGGGAGAAATATATATTGGTGTGGTAGTACCTACCCAGGCGGTTTCCCACATATGAGAGACCTACCACCAGTAAATTTCATATGAATTCTAGCCGGTAGGGAGTCAAGTATATCCTTTCTATCTAATGCAGTCGGATATCCAATAATATTCCCCGAGAGGAAAAAAAAGGAATATCGCTTGAGTTTTTTTTTATATTCTCTTCGCACTAGGCAAGACTCGCCCAATAGCACATTTTGGAGTGAAAATTGCATCGGTATAATTTATATTGATTGATACCTACCTTATATTTACATGGTGGAGAAATTACTATAAAAAACTAAAACTCGATTGCTACAAGTCCGTAATTTAAATAATAAAATACGTGCCATATCTTTTAAAAACATTTCAAACTAAATGAGAAAATAAATTGTACCATACATCCAATTATAAAAAGTGTTGCACTGTATTCTTTTTTTAAATGGAAGAGTCAGATCAAAGCTCAGAACCTACGTAATGCTATACAAGTCGTGATCGTATTAAACAAAACGCACGCACACCCACTTAATAAAACAACTTTTGTGCGTATTTAATTAATAAATTACAACCTTTTTATGAAAATAAATTTTATTTGATTTGTAATTCCATTTCGAATATACAACACGACTTTCATATATGAACTCTATTGCATTATACATAAAGTTGAATTTCGAATGTAAAGTTAATTGTATAATTTTATTTTAATTACATTTTAATTAAGTGGAATAATAAAAAATGTAGTCGTGTTATGTGCGTTTGAAACGTATTTAATTCATTATTCCGAATGGTTGTATGTTATTTTAGATGATTTCCGTTACACTTGTATACTACAGTGTTATGAATGTAAATATATTAATTTCGTATGTGGGAAACAGTAAAAATTAGCGGCTTTAAAAAACTATTTTAGATATTGAATGTTTAGTCCCTATCGAACAAGTTTTGAATTCAAATTGAGCGAAAATTAAATTGCATCTATTAGAGTTAAATAAAATGTATGACATCATTTTCAAATAAAAAAATAAAAAACGATTGTGAAATCTTTTAAATTTTCGTGCCAACTTTTCGTGAGAATTTTTTCCGTCTAGCCCCCTTTCACAACGCGCGATAAGGAACTTCGTTCCAAAAGCTATACGAACTTTGAATGTTCGCACGCCGTACGTAAAACTTCACAAATGTGCCTAGATACTCCACAAAATGTTGGATTCCTCTATCGGAGAAAATGATAAGTATAATAGAGAATAGTATTGATGTTTAGAAGTGGAAAACTTATATTTTACTCCGGACGTCGAACATCCGAACATTTGAAGTTCGTATCGTTTTTATAGTGTACAAATAAATAAATAAATAACACCCAACAGTCACATACATAGTCCTGACCCCACACTAAGATCGAGTCTTGTGTCGTGGGTATCAGGAACAACGAGAGACTTTTCGGTGTCACAAACACCCAGACCCGAAAGAAATATTTTTGGGCCACACAAATATTTCTCTCGATGCGGAGATCGAACCCGCCGCTTCTCGTTTCCCAGGCGGTGTCTAACCTCCTGCGCCACGGAGGCTGTCAAGTATGCCCCCAGGCTGACCTCTTCTACCAACGGCATGTCGTGCATAAAAATACATACACATACATACATAAACTCACACCTTTTTCCCGGAAGGAAAGGCAGTTCAGGACAGGCCAGGACACCCACATTGCGTCCTGTATGTTTCCCAAGATGTGATATATGGCGAGCCTATCGCCATATCGGGCACAAATTCGTGACTCTTCTGATAATGAATAGAAAAATCCAACATCACTTTGCCCAACCCACAATTCGAGCCCGAGACCTCAGCTTTGTAACCGTAGTGCAAACGCCACTGAGGCAGCCGGTCAGGTATAAAATATTTTTGGGTAACAGTTCATCCTATTGATGTTTCCATCGCGATGGTAGCACGAGGTCACCGCTAATGACGTTAGATCGCAGGTCGCATGCCGGACCGCGGCAAAAAACTACCAATGGCTGTGTCATGACTCGACGTTGAAGACTGTAGGGTGACCATGATTGAGACACTTACAGTCTATTCATAGACTATCACGCCTAAATATCCCGCCCGAGTGCAGATACTTTTTGAACCAAGTCCACATCAGCAAAATATTATTTCTCGTACTGTTTTATGTATATTCAAACTCAATATCGTCCTCTGTAGTGCTTATCCTGTCCCGTCCCGCTATATCCCGACCTGCACCGTCTCATTCACACTTAATGCATGCAATTCGGTCCCATCCTATCTATTTGAGTATAAAAAAGTAACAAATATATCTGATTTAATTACTGTAACCTTAACCAAGTCGTCCGTCTATTTCTCTTCTTCGCTCAAATTGAATTGAAAAGTTGTTCGAAAGGGACATAATATTCCATAGCTAAAATAGGTTTTAAAAACTGTTTATGAAAATCGTTGTATCAGCCCATATACGTCCCACTGCAGGGCACGGGCCTCCCATACAATGCGGTGTAAGATTGAGATATTTTAGGTCATATAGTCCACCACGGTGGCTAGGAGAGGATTTGCAGACTTTACATACATCTGTATCAGTTCTTAAGTATATTGCTAAAATGAAATAAAATGTATCAGTATCAGTATCAGCCCATATACGTCCCACTGCAGGGCAAGGGCCTACTCTACAATCGACAGTACGATTGAGAGTGGTTAGGCCATATAGTCTACCAGGCTAGCTTAATGCGGGTTGACGGACTTACATACCATAGAAATTTTTATAAATCGCTATGGTATGCAGGTTTCCTCACGATGTTTTCCTTCACCGTTTTAGTGCGTGGTGATTAACTATCAATACACACATGACTCCGAAAAGTCAGAGGTGTGCCCTGGGATTCGAACCCGCGACCACCATAAACATGTTGGCAGTCGCGTCTAGTCCGTTAACCAACAGGCCACCACGCACTTTTATACACGGAAATAAAATGTATTTACTGGTAATGTAAGCAATTAAAGAGCTTTTATGACAAGTCAATACACATAGGCTGAGCACGGGAAGCCGACACAACCGAGGTTTTTATAGTTTAGGCTTGATTGATAGCTTCCGTGGTGCAGTTGTTTAGACGCCGGCTGAGAAACGAGAGGCCGTGACTTGAGTCCCTGCTCTGATACAATTTTTTTTTTTTTTTTTTTTTTATTGCAATGAATGGCGAGACAAGCATGCCGTTCGCCTGATGGTAAGCGATGCGACCGCTCATGAACAGTAGCAAAACCACACAACACCTTGAATTACGAGGCAATGCTTGGCATTCCACTGCGCTCGCCATCCTGAGACATAAGATGTTAAGTCTCAATATGTCCAGTAGTTACTCTGGCTACAATGTCCTTCAATCCGAAACACAACAGTGCATTTAAACTGCTGTTTGACGGGAGAAATAGACATTGCGGTGGTACCCACCCAGGCCGCCTCTCACATATGAGAGACCTACCACCAGTAAAAAACCACAAATGTTTGTGTGGCTCACAAATATTCCTTTCAGGTGTTTGTGAGACTGTCTCTCGTATTTTCTTAAACCACAAAAGACTTAATTGATCTTAATGAAGCGTCAGGACTATGTATGTTACTGTTGGCTGTATTAATTTCTTTAGGTTATACTCTATAGTGTACTTTGCTGGATTAGCGTGTGTGGGATGATTTCGCACCTCAGAAAGTTTTGTGTTGTTGTATCGTGTCTTGAGCAAAACTCAATATCAATTTCTATATTGCACACTACATATGAGTGAAGATACTTCAGAATTATTTCAGTGCAATGTGGATCTTTTTAGATATGGCAAAAATTTAGACAGAGGGGAGGAAGTAACATATTTGAAATATAAGTTAACTGATTTAAATATTTAACAATCCAGAACAAGTTTATTTCCTAAATTAATCTAACGCTATAAAATAGTCCACGACTATCCCAAAATCTCCCATTCGGTGGTCACCCCACCAGCCTCATTTAAAAATGCATTAACCTCAAGCCATCAAGGACTGGTCTCTTGTAATGAGAAATACACGTACAAAAACTTAGATATTCGTGGAGGCTACTAGTTCGGATCCCGGGATGGGCAGTATAATCAGGTACGACTAACAGCCGCTGCAACAATCCCAATCCAAAATTTGCCTTTTGAGATTGACAGCTCAATATTTTTTCTGTTACTATATTGCCAATAATCAATCTCAGTAGTGAAAAAACTATGGCAACATAACAAGAGACCAATCGAAAAGTAGAAAACAATCGAGATTGACTTCAATCTAATTTTTTCGATTGATTATTGGCGTCGGCCGTAAGTGCAATGCTAAATATTGGCTTTACTTAAAATTAAAATTAATCGGTGGACACTCCTTAAATAAATAATTAAAAAATAAATTAACTAAATCCAAGAAAAAAGTTATTAGTAGTTAGTTCTGCTGGTGTTAGGTCTCTCATATATGAGCGGTCGTCTGGGTAGGTACCACCGCAATGTCTATTTTTCCCGCCAAGCAGCACTGTCAATACACTGTTGTGTTTCGGATTGAAGGACATTGTAGCCAGAGTAACTACTGGACATATTGAAACTTAACATCTTATGTCTCAGGATGGCGAGCTCAGTGGAATGTCAAGCATTGCTTTATATTTCAAGGTGTTTGGTTTTGCTACTGTTCATGAGCAGTTGTATTGTTTACCATCAGGCGCATGGCAAGTTCGCCTAGCCATTCACTCATTCATTCAAAAAAGGAGTCAGTAAATGAGAGTAAAATATTGCTTCTAAATAAAATACTCATTTATTAGTCAGTCAGACACAACAATATTTTAATGTGTTATCGAGGCTTTACATTAAAATATTCTGGTCTTAATATTATGGGTCGAAAAGTATTTCTGATACATCATCTTAGCTATAAGAGTTCTACGTACATAAACTCACGCCTTTTATTCCAGAAGGGGTAGGCAGAGGTGCCAGTACACCCACATTTCGCTTTTTATGTTCCGTACCCCGATGTGATAAGAGGCGATCCTTTCGTCATATCGGGCACTATTTCCTGAATCTGGGCTGATAATGACAAAAAAAATCCAATACCTCAGCTTTGTAACCGTACCGTAGTAACTATGCCACTATAATATAGTATAAAGATATAAGAGTTTTTCTGCAAAATGTAGATCTTTTTCTAAAATACTGCTTCCAGCAAGTCAATATATAAATCGTTGAGGAAAGGCTATATTCTATAAAGAACATAAATAAAAATAACACAACATAACAACACAATCTTAATGCACTCATTTTAATTATTCTACACATAGCTAATTGCTGTACGAGATAATTGCATGTCTTTACAACACTTATGCAATATAGAATCGAAACTCGTTTAATACATAAAGGATTGACGATTGCACGATTAGAACTCATTTTATTTATCTGAAATAATTGAACGTAGTTTAATCACAAATTAACCAACTTTCTAGACTCAAAATTGTTACCAAATGATTATTTTCTAATTGTTAAGTAAGTGGAGATGCAGAAGAAATTTGCTTTATTCGTCTCAAAGTTGACCAATGTTTGACTAAACCTTCATCGCTGATAGTCCATCCGTGATGTTGTCATCGAGCAACAAACACATTCCCAAATACTATATTAGCTAAACTGTTACAATTAAATTAAAAATATATATATTTATACCCTCGATTAATTTGCATGCCGACCTTTTAATTCGTGCATCAAATATGGACCAATAAAAATAATTAGCGTGCTTCCAGTGCCGCCATATTGGAAATTAACGCGCGCCATTTTGAATATTAACGGTAGCCATATTGTTTTTGCCATTAGCGCCAAAATGTAATCGCTTCTCGAGTCCGTTTCGCAGTTTAAATGTGTTTTTAATTGGATTTGTTAAATGTAATTATGCATATTGTTTCTCATTTTTAAATGTCACAATATTGGATTATGATCTTTAGATTTTATCTTTAATGGGCAGCGTATTAACAATTTTGTAAAGGGAATATCTACGAAAAATGTAATGTAAAAAAATACCTACCCACATTCAAGTCATCTTTATTTTATTCGGCGTAATTATTAGACCACAGCAAAATATTTATTTTAAGCGAAGGTATTTTCCGGTATTTTTCGCATCATGCACATGGCGAAGGATATAAATGGTAGGTAAATAAATAAATAAATACATCCAACAGTCACATACATAGTCCTGATCCCACACTAAGATCGAGTCTTGTGTCGGATCAGAAAGTGCGAAAGACTTTGGTCCCACAAACATTCAGGCCCGAAATAAATACCTGTGTTCTGTGGATCAAATATTTGCCTCGGTGCGAGGATTGAACCCACGACTTCTGGTTTCACAGCCGGCGTCTTACCAACTGCGCCACGGGGGCTGTAATTTATTTCCTGATTTTTACAGGTCTTGCTATGGCTACTGTGACTAAGCCAATCAATTTAATAATACAAAAATAAAACCATTAGTATGAAAATATAAATGATATAAATGTTTGTACATTTGTATGTATGTGATGCACAGGCGTGACCCGGCGTCGTCGGCCCATCTGCCGCGCCCGTCGTGTTACCGTTCCGTTGCTAGTGATGTGTACACTGTCGATATCGATAAAATCATATAGTGTATCGATAAGGATACCTACCGTTTGGTTGGTATAGATAGTTCAGACTTTTGGCTAGCGAATGCGTGTTTGTCATGTTTCAATAATATTAGGAACAGTTTTCTCTATTTATCGTATTGTTTGAGATATGTTTTCTTAATATAAACGATAAATATTACTCGTAATCTAATATTATTAACATGGCCAATATTATAAAAAGTAATTTTAATTATATTTAATATCAGCCTTTAGACGAACACGACAAGAAAACCGACTCCTGGATGTCGTGTTTTAAATTTCAGCGATTTCTCAAGGGATGGCGTTTATTTCGTCTCAAAATTACTAATTGTATCGATAGGCAGAACACTAATTTATTTTCCCAATTACACATGGTTTTTTCTTTTATATGAGTGGTCGTATTGCTTACTATCAGGTGAATGGCACAATCTATGTGTCAATTCACCAAATCTATGGTACAATGGTGTAGACAGAAATATTCGTGGCCTACCCGATGAGAACTCACTTCTCATCACTGTTGTTAATGGGCTTCTGCAGGACTAGGGACTAGAAGAGCTGCTATCCATTATATATCATTGCAACAGCCTCTGTGACAAATATAAGTTTAGTTTTCTAACTCATAGCAATTTAAAATGAGTAGCAAAAGTACAACAGCCCGCCAAAGTTTGTGATGCAAAAACTTATTTATTCATCTTATTATCACGAAATTCGGATCTTAAGTCCCCTTTTAAAAGGGGTCAAAAGTAGTATAAATTCATTCAAAACAAGGATTATAATTTTATGAATATCTATGGTATGTAAAAGTTTGCTAACCAGCACTATGCCAGCGTAGTGGATTATGTGGCCTAACCATTCTCAACCGTCCTCTCGATTGTAGACTAGGCCTGTGCCCTGTAGTGGGATGTATATGATCTAATACAATTAAAAAAGCATTGTAGTAACTTGAAAATATTTTTATATCGACTATCGATACTACAATTTCGCATCACTATAAGTCGTGAGAGGCACCGACGTGGCCTACATATTATAACGAACTGTGCTCATGAGAGCGAAATGTGGCGCAATCGTTGTATATACCAATCAGGACTGGGGTAGGCAGAAGATATAGCTTCCGAAGATGGCTCCAAGGTCGAAAATTGAACGTGAAATGTTAAATGAAATTGCTGGTCAATAGAGACGTTCTAATCAGCTGATCTTATAGTAATACCATCTATACTCGAGCATTATGCAGGATCATATTCATTATTAGACGAGGGTAGGCGGAGAAAAAAAAAAAGATATGAAATTGAAAGAAAGAAAGTGCGTGGTGGCCTGTTGGTAAACGGACTAGACGCGACTGCCAACATGTTCACGGTGGTCGCGGGTTCGAATCCCAGGGCACACTTCTGACTTTTCGGAGTCATGTGTGTATTGATAGTCAATCACCACGCACTAAAACGGTGAAGGAAAACATCGTGAGGAAACCTGCATACCATAGCGATTTATAAAATTTCTATGGTATGTAAGTCTGCCAACCCGCACTAGGCCAGCGTGGTGGACTATATGGCCTAACCACTCTCAATCGTACTCTCGATTGTAGAGGAGGCCCGTGCCCTGCAGTGGGACGTATATGGGCTGATACAGACAGGCGGAGAATATAGCTTCCGAAGATGGCTCTAAAGTCTGTTCTAGCAGTAAAACCTTCGATATTAGAGCGCGATGCAGCATCATACCAATAGAGAAGAGTATTTAGTAATAGAGTCAGTAGAGTCAGTAGTAGTAGTTGCTCATTTGTACGTAGCCAACTCGAGTACGCATCTCAAGTCTGGAATCCTCAATATGATACATACATAGGGAGATTAGAGAGTATTCAAAAGAAATTCTTAAAATATCTTGATTTCAAAGCACATCAAACTACGCATGGATATTATACTCGCTGTCGAAAATATCACTATCTGCCGCTTGAATATAGACGCCAAATAAATGACATTTGTTTTCTCATGAAGATAGCCAATGGCACTATTGACTGCCCTGATTTACTTGCAAAAATATCACTTCGCACTAATTTGTTAGGCTTAAGACAAAGAGGAATATTAGAAGTGTCATTTGCTAAAACAAATTATAGAAAAAATTCATTTATGATTCGTAGTACAAACACTTTCAATGGATTACCTCTGAACCTAAACATTGATTTATTCTGTACTAGTACGGCAAGTGTAAAAAGAATCTTAACACAGCATTTCTTTAAATACATTGATTCAAATAATGTATAGATTGCATAGTGACAAACTTAAATTTTTTAATCATAATTGTTATTTTGTGTAATAGCCATAATCGTGATGTATGTTTTACACATGTTTTATATTGTTATTTGGTAAGATACTCTTAGTTTACTTTAATGTAAGGTGCTTATTTTTGTATATGTATTGGTGGAGGCTTGTTGTCAACAATTTTTTTCTATATTTCATTTATTTCTACTCATATTTATAATTTGTCTGTTAGCCTTCCTAAAATAAAATAAAAAATAAATAGGGAGAGCAGGCAGAGAATATAGCTTCCATGGCTCCAAAGTCGAAAATTGAAGCCAGAGTTTTAAATCAGAACTGCTGTTCCAAAAGACGTATTGATCTTATAGTAATACCATCTAAAATCCAGATGCAAGCATGATGCAGCATCATACCCATAGTTAGATATAGATTCCGATTTCCGAAGATGTCTCCAGGGTCGAATATTGAACACAAAATATTGAATAAAAACCATTGGTTCAAAAGACGTACTAATCAACGATTCTACCAGTAAAATCAACGACAATCGATGTTAGAGCATGATGCAGCATCATATCCAGAAGGAGACGAGGGTAGAAGCAGAGGATATAGCTTCCGAAGATAGCTCTAAAACCAACAAAATTGCTCAATTATAATATTAGTAAGGAGACTGCTTTACGCTCGTCTCTACTGGTGATAGGTCTCTTATGCGAGACCGCCTGTGTAGGTAACACCGCATTGTCTATTTCTACCACCAAACAGCAGTGTAAATGCACTGTTATGTTCCGGTTTGAAGACATCGTAACGAGATTACGTACTGGGCTTAATGAGACTTTACATCGTATGCCTTAGGATGGCGAGCGCATTGGAATGCCAAACATTGCTTTAAAATTCATGGTGTAGTTTGGTTTTACTACTGTCCATGAGCGGTTGTATCGCTTGCCATCGAGGCGAATAAATGTAAAAAAAAACACAAAATAATTTAGTAATTGCTCTGAATTCAACTAAGCTGCGACTCCTGTATAATCACTGTATTTTAAACTTATTTTGAAAAGAGCAACGCTAGAGTTTCTTGCCCGTTTTTCTATTGCGAAAACAGTGTCGTGATCCGAAGAGAAAAAGTTAATAATTCTAAATAATGTATAACGTTTTGAAGATTCAATGAAGTGTTTTTATTTAATTATTATCTATGAACGGTCGTATCGTTTACCATCACGCGAATTGCACGCTCGTCATGCAATGAATCGCAATGAAAATTACCACAAAACAGTAGATAAACCTCTTAATATTTAACATTAACTGGTAAGAACAGGGCTTCGAGTAAACAATCTTTTCGGAATTTTCCCACAAATGATGACGTCATTAGATTAGCACAATGCCTAAGCTTTTAACTGTAAAAGGCGCAAAGGGATTGACTTAAACGCTCTGTCAAACTGGTGGCTAATTATTATAAAGTTGAATTAAATTCTCGCCGAACCTAAAAGGGACGTGTGCCACATCTAAATGTTAAGCGGTTTCAGGCATAAGTGGAGGCGATTTAATATATCTCTATATCATACCAGCTTCTGTGATGCATTTGTGTTTGAGAACCCACTTTTACTGGTGGTAGGTCTCTCATATGTGAGAGGCTGCCTGGGTGGGTACCACCGCAATGTCTATTTCTCTCGTCAAACAGCAGTTTAAATGCACTGTTGTGTTTCGGATTGAAGGACATTGTAGCCAGAGTAACTACTGGACATATTGAGACTTAACATCTTATGTCTCAGGATGGCGAGCGCAGTGGAATGCCAAGCATTGCTTTGTAAATCAAGGTGTTGTTTGGTTTTGCTTCTGTTCATGAGCGGTCGCATCGCTTACCATCAGGCGAACGGCATGCTCGTCTCGCCATTCACTGCAATAAAAAAAAAACCCAAGTCTGTCTGTCTGTCACAACATTTGTCTTGGCTCGGAGTGTTTGAGACCGAAAAGCCTCCCGTAGTTTCTAATACCCACGACCATTGAGATATTACGTACCTTACACTGCAAACAAAATGTAACAAAAATGAACGGTACCGTAATACTCCTTCTATTTCTGTCTCTGTTACGCCTAAGCAGTAAGGTCATCCTTGCTGTCACTTCACAGTGTTAGCACAATGCGTGGATATGTATTTTGTTCCCGATGCCGCTCTCGTATAATAATGAGACGCTCGAAACCAAATATCTCTATAGAAAGAAAGAAAGAGGAAGAAGAAGAAATTACTGGTGGGTGTATTAATTTATTTTGCCAAATAATCAGCTATTGCTGAAGACGAAATCAAAAAGAATTAGAACAAAGTCCATCAACCCGGCGTCATGCTGGTTAGTGGTCTCCACATTCCATAGAAAATCATGTTCAGATTCCTATGGTACATAGCATTTGTCATGATGTTATTCTCCATTATTAAAGTGATTAGTATTTTTCTGTCAGGCTTCGAAAAGGGTGTGTAATTCGATGCTGCGAATACCTTCTTATCTGCACCTGCTCTGTTAAGAACTTGCCACTACGCACTTAATACGTAGCAAATATCTCTATTTTTTCAGCAACAGGAATTCCACTGCTGAACATAGCCACATTGTAGTAATTTTTGACGACAGCATGAATAGGTCTGCTTATCCGGATAGATACCACTGAATCATAGGAGATCGGTGTCAAAAACAGATTTGCTGTTGTGTTTCAATTCATGAGTTATATAGCCAACGACCCAATCCTTTCTACCTTATCTCCTTCGTTAGGCAGCGGCTTGTCTGTGCCTTTCATTCCTTTTATGCTTTCTCGTATTGTAGAGCATAGGCTCTCTCATAGGAGCAGCGGTAGCCACATATCATCAGGCGGGCCACTGGCTTGTCTGCCTTTCTCTCTGTAGCCATATGAAGTCCACAGCTAAACATAGGCCTCCCTCGTGGAACGCCATATGGATCTATGCGCGACCTGACATTTTGTAGGCGGACGTCAGACATTTCGTTTGCTAGTACGTGGCCTCCACTCTTGAATCCTTTGGCCCCAGCGGCCATCAGTTCTACGTTCTATGTGCTCGACTCACTGATATTTCAACTGGCTGTATGATTAATACGGCAATTAATTAATAATTAGATTGTATTAACATTTTTTTTTCTCATAAACTATGCGCCTATGCGCTAAATATAAATTTTGTACGCCTTAATAGGCAAAACATGTAGCTACTTTTTTAAACTGAAGAGCTTGTACAAATTTATTGTCACTCATGTTTTACAAAATAAATACTATTATCATTTAAAAAAATATACCTAGTGTTTTTGCTATTTATGAATACAGGTGAGACTTACCATCATGCAAACGAATAACTCGTCTCGTCATTTTTGCTCATAAAAAATCATAGCCGACTGGCGACCTAATTGAAGAGGAATGTGTTAATAACACCATAACGAAGCATTAAATATAATACCCAAATGCATTTTAAATTATCATTAACACGCGATAAGAAACATGGAGACGGCGAAAAAATTAATTCAATGACGTCATTAATGGCCCCGATTTTTCTATAGTGTATTATAAAAACTAAATGTATATAATATCTATTGTCCTGCTATTATTATAAATGCGAAAGTGTGTTTGTTACTTCTTCACGCTCAAACGGCACGGTCATGAATGATGAAAATGAAAATAATTTATTGAATCCATTAAAATGTTCAACACCGTTTACATTCAGTCATTTTTTTTTCTACCACCCGGTTCGGAAAGCGGTTTTCACTAGAGAAGAACGGGCAAGAAACTCTAGTGTTGCTCTTTTCAAAACCAGTTACAATGTAGTGATTATTACAAAATTTACAAGTTGGTTTAAATCAGAGCAGTTTATTAATAATTTCTTGTAAATTTACAATAAATATTTTTGATACGAATATGTTTATATTATAATAAATATGGCTAAGTGAAGCGAAGTCGCCCAGAACGAAGAATAAGTATACTGTTTTTCGTCAAAGCAGTGAATAATTGCGAAAGCCTTATGTAATCCATCAATGAATCCGTTACAATGTAAGCAAATCGGATAGACCAGTCTACGCTAGCAGCACACGTTCACGAGTATGACGCATGTGCCAGTCATCGGCCTCCTCAACCATACTAAAAGGAAGTGACCGCCCCGGCACACGATATAGCCGATACCTTGGATTATCACATAGGCTTTTTATCCTGGATTTTTTTATTCCTGGGGGATGAGCAAGGAATTCTAATACAAGTATCTACTTCTCTTTCTAACCAATAGGAATAGAATGGATAGAATACAGGGCTGATAAAATGAGTCATGGAATGAAGGAAAGCAGTATCATATAATTGTTTTGCATCCCTTTTATTTTACTCCCAATAAAATATTTGAAACGTTTCTAACTTGTTTAATTCTGAATGGATTTATAAAATTATTTGTTTCCTAGGGTTTTTTGATGTTTTTTTATATTTATGTCGTTTGATAAATAACATTAAAAACATAAGGTCAGGTTTTAGGAAAAATTGTATTTACCAAATACGAACATATAAAAAAAATTAAAAAAAAATGTCGCTTTTTTTTCCAACTTTTTCTGTTGCTTTGTGTCTGAAGTCGCTTAAACTACCACCGGCTTCGTTTTCGGTAGCAGTCTTGAGATACCCGGTAAAGACAAAAATCGCTCGTATCTCCCCTTACATAAACCTTACAATTACACCAGCGGCAAGATAAAGTTATAAATAAGTCCGGGCTTCGGCTTAACAAGGTCATAACTTATAATTTAAGTATTGAGAGGCAAGGTAACTTGGTGTGGTCGCGTTCACCGACATAAACGGAACAATAATGATCAAATTTACCAGTTTGGTTATCGTGTTGGGTAATATTTGTATTCATAAATTCGTGTATCAATAATCAAATACTTTAGATTTATTGTTCGTTTGTAAGTTGAAATCTGCATTTGTACATACATACATATAGTCTTGCTTTTTATCCCAAAAAGGGTAAGCAGAGTTTCCAGGAAAACTACATTTCGACTTGTATGTCTCGTCCCACAATTAGTGGTACATCTGCCTATATTTCGCAGAAAAATGTGAACGCATACCGCCCAATTTTGCACGTAAATTAAAAGATTACGATACTTATTGGTGTTAGTGCGGGGATCGTAGTGGACTCTCCTTTCATAAAAATATTTGTGCTCCACTAATGTTTGTTTAAGGGCTGGGTGATTTTTATAATATTAATATTAATAATATATAGTATTGCCTATTCAAAGACTTATCCCTAAGATTAACAAATTGCAACCGCGTAACATACCTACCTTACTGTTTTTTCCTTTTTATTTTTATTTATACACTTTTTTGTTGCATTATTGTAATTTGTAATGTGTTGTATACTAATTTGGGCGATAGTAAAAGCAGTTTTCTTTCAGAAGACGAAAAACTCGACAGTTGAAATAGTTTTTAAAACTGTATGAATAAGCGGGCGGAACGCCGATACTGAAAGTCCTTCAGAGGCTCTTCAATTCCGTTCTCCTCGAGGGCTCAACGCCAGAGGCATGGAGCAGGAGCGTGGTGGTACTGTTCTTCAAAAAAGGTGATAACACTTTGCTGAAGAATTACAGGCCCATCTCGCTCCTGAGCCATGTCTATAAGTTGTTTTCGAGGGTCATCACAAATCGTCTCGAACGCAGGTTTGATGACTTCCAGCCTCCCGAACAAGCCGGTTTCCGAAAAGGCTTTAGTACCATAGACCACATCCATACGCTTCGGCAAGTTATACAAAAAACCGAGGAATATAACTTGCCGCTTTGTTTAGCGTTTGTGGACTATGAGAAAGCCTTTGATTCGATCGAGACTTGGGCTGTGCTACAGTCTCTCCAGCGGTGCCATATCGACTATCGGTACATCGAAGTGTTGAAGTGTATATACAACAACGCCACCATGTCGGTCCGAGTACAGGATCAGAGTACGAAGGCTATTCCACTACAGAGAGGCGTGAGACAGGGAGATGTCATATCTCCGAAACTGTTCACTGCCGCGCTGGAAAACGCCTTCAAGCTCTTGCAATGGAAAGGATTCGGCATCAACATCAACGGCGAGTATATCACTCACCTTCGGTTTGCCGACGATATTGTAGTCTTGGCAGAATCGCTGGAAGACCTTAGCACTATGCTCGAAGACCTCAATCGAGTCTCCCAACAGGTGGGTCTTAAAATGAACATGGACAAAACGAAGATCATGTCGAATGTCCATGTTGTGCCCACTCCCATCGGTGTTGGGGGCTCGACTCTCGAAGTTGTTGACGAATATGTCTATTTAGGACAAGTGGTCCGGTTAGACAGGTCCAACTTCGAGAGAGAGGTCAATCGTCGAATCCAACTCGGTTGGGCAGCGTTCGGGAAACTTTTTTTTTTTTTTTTTATTGCAGTGAATGGCGAGACGAGCATGCCGTTCGCCTGATGGTAAGCGCCGCGACCGCCCATGAACAGAAGCAAAACCAAACAACACCTTGATTTACAAAGCAATGCTTGGCATTCCACTGCGCTCGCCATCCTGAGACATAAGATGTTAATCTCAATATGTCCAGTAGTTACTCTGGCTACAATGTCCTTCAATCCGAAACACAACAGTGCATTTAAACCGCTGTTTGACGGGAGAAATAGACATTGCGGTGGTACCCACCCAGGCAGCCTCTCACATATGAGAGACCTACCACCAGTAAAACTACGCGACGTCTTCTCGTCCAAAATACCTCAGTGCCTTAAATCGAAAGTCTTCGATAGTTGTGTGTTGCCAGTGATGACTTACGGCACCGAGACGTGGCCTCTCACTATGGGCCTTATTAGGAAACTCAAAGTCACTCAACGAGCTATGGAGAGGGCTATGCTCGGGGTTTCCCTACGAGATCGAATCAGAAATGAGGAGATCCGTAGGAGAACTAAAGTAACCGACATAGCCCACCGGATTAGCAAGTTGAAGTGGCAATGGGCAGGGCACATAGCGCGGAGATCTGATGACCGATGGGGTCGGAAAGTGCTCGAATGGAGGCCGCGTAGCGGAAAGCGCAGCGTAGGACGTCCACCCACAAGATGGTCCGACGACCTGGTAAAGGTCGCGGGACGTCGCTGGACACAGGCTGCCTCCAACAGGTCTCTGTGGAAATCATTGGGGGAGGCCTATGTTCAGCAGTGGACTTCCTTTGGCTGATGGATGGATGAATGAATAAGCCTGATAATGTTTAACAATTAAAACTCGTACTTATGTCCTGTAATAATTATTTAATATTTTTATATTTAGTTATTCCATCCCATCCATCCATCAGCCAAAGGAAGTCCACTGCTGAACATAGGCCTCCCCCAATGATTTCCACAGAGACCTGTTGGAGGCAGCCTGCATCCAGCGACGTCCCGCGACCGACACCAGGTCGTCGGACCATCTTGTGGGTGGACGTCCTACGCTGCGCTTTCCGATACGCGGCCTCCATTCGAGCACTTTCCGACCCCATCGGTCATCAGATCTCCGCGCTATGTGCCCTGCCCATTGCCACTTCAACTTGCTAATCCGGTGGGCTATGTCGGTTATTTTAGTTCTCCTACGGATCTCCTCATTTCTGATTCGATCTCGTAGGGAAACCCCGAGCATAGCCCTCTTAATTTAGTGATTAATTGTAAATTATTATTATTATTTCATGCACGCCTTAAACTGCCGTTTCTATCTCCTGTTTATATATCCATCCCATGGTTGCCTGTAAGAAATTACCTATTATTTTTATTGTTTAATATAGAGCAAAAAAGGATTGAATAAATAAATAATAAGCTCAGTCATATATGGATTCCACTAGTACCACTGCTTATATTTTCGGGGATACAGGCGTAAATAAATAATTAATTGTACTCCTTATTTAAAAATGTATCCGTAAAATTAACCAAAAAGTAAGTAAGTAAGTAAAATTTCCCACATTGTAAAATAATCTTTCGCCCGATTCAACTATTTTCCGGATCAATCCTTAGATAACCATCCAGATCGTTTATTAATATTGGTCGTTTATCTATCCTAAGTCCGCGATAGGCCTATGAACATAAATATTAAGACAGCTTTCGAATTTTCAGTCACACGGTTTGTATATAGGTCGCTTGTATTAAGTTATGAGAGAAATGCGATTCTACGGACATTAAAGCGAGAAGGAAGATTGTGTATTGGTAAGAGTGAGAAAGACAGCTACAGTTTTACGTGTACCGTCCTATTTTATTCGCGGTGTCCCCTCTAGTGTTGTCTCAATGTTACACGTACATTGCTGGGAACATTGGTTCAGTGAGTAAAAAATATGCCAACTAATGGGTATTGTATCTAAATTTTGTATTTTAAGGTATAAAGTTCGTAACTACAATGTATCTATTGATAAGTACATTTAGTCCAAGCAGAGCATACATCTATACGATATATTTATCTCTCGAAAATCATCACATTTATTCCGGGCTGATTTTACTCGGTTATACACGGTAATCGAACTCACTGCCTCTCGTTTCATAGTCGATGTCAGTTTCAGTTCAGTATTTTGAGTCACAAAATATAGGTCAGGAGAGAAAGGATATATATTATACGCTATGTTATTACTGGTTGTCAAAAATACATTGCTGAAGACATTGGGACTGCGTAAAAAATGTTTAACTTAATGATCAATGTACAATAGTTTTCGTATATTCAGCCGCACAGTCATCATGATCATATAGGTCGTTTATGTGGTAAGAGGGAGTACAGAAAGGCTAATCTCTATGTTATATACCAAATTTTAATCGTTTGTTTTTTCTGTTTGCTTGCTCATTGACTGTAAACCGCTATCACTGTAAGCACGTTACAAAGAATAAAATGGTTTTCTTTCTTCTTTCTTTCTCAGATCCATCATACACTGCTCTTAAAGTAAGTTGCGTTTGTCAAAAACCTTTAACCTTATGAGCAATGTACGGCAGCTTTCAGTCGCACGATTATAGGTCGCTTTAAAATATTAGCATCGCCATAAATACTACGCATTTGTTCCCTACAGTATCGACACATGGAATAGATACGGAAAGCGCTGAGATATGAGATTCACTGGTATAAGGCTGGGAACATAGTAATAAGCGATTAATTAGAAAAATTGTGAAGTAGAGTGTGTGAAGTAGAGTAGTGTTTTACATATATACGAGTTACATATCTGTAATAATATGAAATAAAGTTTTTATTATTTATTATTTAAAAAAAATAGAGGGGATATCTAAAACAAAATCTGTGCGCGCTGTTTGTACCATTTATGACATTAAAAGATTGAGAGGGAAGATAGGGTGGACGCTTAAGAGTGAAAGAGGTAGAATGAAAAAGTCATAGGGGAAACTTGTAAAAGGAGAGGCAATTTAGTACTCGTATGTGCTTAAGAGTGACAGAGATATAAATATTGGTACGTGTACCTCTCTTTTGTGCTACACTAATTACGTTCGAAGTATCCTTTCACGAATAATATTTGTTTATTGGCAACGTTACATTGCTGCCAGAGTTATTTGCATATGTCAAAAGTCTTTAAACTAATAAGCAATGTACGGCAGCTTTCAGTCGCACGGTATATAGGTCGCTGTAAAAGATTAACATCGCCATAAATACTACGCATTTGTTCCCTACAGTATCGACACACGGAATAGATACGGAAAGCTCTGAGATATGAGATTCACTGATATAAGGATATGTTTCCATTGAAGTAGAGACGAGGGGAGCGGAGCGGAACAGAGGTGAATTAAAATCGCTTAATTATACAGGTCCAACCCGTCTTTTCTTTTATTGAGATGAATGGAAAGATTATTTTGGACATCTTAGAAGTCTGGGTCGAGTTCCTAGTCTAGGTCAAGAGGCCTGGGTATCCAAATTTACTAGAGACTCCTCAGTCTCGATGCGATGGGGATATCGAGGCCTCATCGTATCTCAAGGACTGCTTTGCTTGTTTGCTTGTGTGACTGTTAGGTGTATATTGACCCCACACTAAGATACAGAATTCTGTCGTGGGTATCGGAAATTACGAGCCTTTTTTGTCTCAGTGGCGAGATAGTAGCGGCCTCTCGTTTCATAAGAAATGTTTGTCTGCTCCACTAGTATTTGTTTGTGGGCTGGGAGATTCTAAGCCCCAAGTCTTTTTTGTATTTTCTGATCCAGAACACAAAAGTTGATCTTAATGTGGGTTCAGGACTATGTATGTGATTGTTAATCGTATTTATTTACTTTGTAAAATCTCAATCCGCCCCTCTCGTCACTAAACCACCGTGCTTACTTTCGCAACTGCCGTGCATTTTGCTGTAACAATGACTACCGAATGTATAAATTCACGCGTAATTGTATCTGCCGCAGTGTGAGAATCGATTTGTAACGCCGGTCCAAGTTGTAGGATTTAGCGGGGAATACATTTATATGATAGTCTGGGATGTGGTAGATGTAAGTGCAGTTGATGGTAGAATAGAATATGTTTTATTTTTTATGAGACATAATATAACACAATTTATATTGACGCATTCGCAAAACGTATCCACGATAACTCTAGTATTCTGTATTTTCCTTCTGTGTTTTATTATGACCATCTACTATTAGGTATCTCGATTGCTTACTATTGCATAAATTATTATGTATCTTGTTTTTTCTTGGCTAGACAAAATAACTCGACAAATATCCAATTCCTCTTTTCTCTTACTGTTCTTTTTCCTTCCCGCTCCTCTACTGATGGTCCGGCAACATATCTATGATCTAAGCGTTGTAGATTTTCATGAGTGACGTGTTAGCCGGATGCCGGACCTATACTATAAAAAACAACACGTTTACGCGACATACATGCGTGTTGCACCATATTTCCACAATGTACGGTGGTCTCTTTAAGTGGATGTGAATATTCTATAACTAATTTTCGATTTCCAGTAATCTCAATTGAATTGTATCCAAAAGTACAGGTATTTTGAATCCGCTCCGCTCATAACCTTGTACCACGCAGAAAGCGAGCTTCAACGATACTAAATCAAAGGTGTAAGTGTGCGGCTTAAGCGATACTGTCGGGATCTGGACCGCATGCTTTCAATGATACGTACGAGTGAGCTGTTACGCTGCCTTTTAGGGAATAGAACGTAGTTTCAAGACCCTATTTCGATGGCCAGTTTGATTATACATGTGTCTATGTAATGGGTTAAATCCCAGGGGACATCTTTGGCTTTGCGAGCCAAAATATCGCTGCGTAAAGGTAAGGCAAGAATGAGAATATTTATGTATTTATTTTTAATTATAAACTAGCAGCCCGGCCCAGCTTCGCCCGGGTACAAATAGATTTCTTTACAATAATATGTGCGTATTATACATATAACCTTCCTCTTGAATCACTGTATCTATTAAAAAAATCGCATCAAAATCCGTTGAGTAGTTTTAAAGATTTAAGCATACAAAGGGACATAGGGACAGAGAAAGCGACTTTGTTTTATACTATGTAGTGATTCTTGATTGAATACCACATACAGTAATAAAATATAATAAATATGACAACACGTTTAAATAAAGTTGACACTTGGCGGTCTTATCGCTTATTGCGATTTATTCCAGACAACCATTAGATGGACTAGGGTGAAAAAATATGTATATGGATTTTCATCCTTGCGTTACCTTTACGCAGCGATATTTTTTTCCACGCAGAGATTTGATACAAGCTGCCGTGGAAGAAGTTTTAGAATTTCAGAAGACCTTTCCAATGACGCATCGCTTGTTATTATTGCTCACTATGCCGAGGCCCTTTCGCGTGATTTTTGTGCAGTCTTTAAGTAGATATATTTTTTTAAATAAAGCGATTTGGGTTTTGTTGTCATAGAAGAAGTTGTAGCATCTAAAAAGACCTTTCCATTGACATATCGCTTGTCATTATTGGTCGATAGGCTGGAGTCCATACATGTTTGCCCCTTCTCCTTTTAATTTTTGTTCACAGAGCGCCATACAAAAAATACTTTATATTGGGCTTCAAGTTCCTTTCCCCAAGAACTCCAGGCCTCGGTCTTGAATATGTTTATTGTAAATATATTTTTCCCTACCAAAATTAGGTTTCATCAAGGGATAACAATCTTTGCACCTATAAGTTACATAGTCAAATGAGCATTCTCCTTTTAAAAAATAATAGTATAATATTTTTATATTAATGGCCTAACCGTAACCTCTCAATCGTGCTATGGATTGTAAAGGAAGCCCGTGCCTTGCCGTGGGACGTATACGAGCTAATATACAGTACATACAAATTAGACATTCCCAGAGACTCCGCTTGCTTCAATGCTCTTCATTACCATACTGTTCCTTACAGGAATTTTATGGGAGTGAAAGCAGAATAGTCATTATCCCAGAGTCAGTAAGCAATTAAGCCGGTCGGCATAATATTGTATCAGTCATCATACCAATTAGTGACGTACAGATCTGTGTACACGACAGCGCTGAAGCTCGTTACACAGGCAAGATTGCAAAACATTCCCTGGATGTGGTTACTATATCAGTCTATACTGCTGAGCATGGAATTCCGATACAGCAGGGAGTGCAATTTAGAGGGCTTAGGCCCGTGCTTCCTAACCTGGGGGTAATTACCCCCGCGGGGGTAAAATTTGTATTTTGCGGGGGTAACAATTAGCTTGTTTTTGTCTTAAGTGAAAGAAAATCTAATATTACCAAACTTTTTGACAGCCTCCGTGGCGCAGTTGGTTAGATGCCGCCTGTGAAACGAGAGGCCGCGGGTTCGATCCCCGCACCGAGAGAAATATTTGTGCGGCCCACAAATATTTCTTCCGGGTCTGGGTGTTTGTGAGACCGAAAAGTCTCTCGTAGTTCCTGATACCCACGACACAAGACTCGATCTTAGTGTGGGGTCAGGACTATGTGACTGTTGGGTGTTATTTATATTTATTTATTTACTTAATCTTGGGAGGAGTGGTAAAATCAGTCACCCTAGTTAGATCATAGGGGTAACGGACCTAAAAAGGTTAGGAACCATGGGCTTAGGCCATACATAGCACAGTAGATATCTCAGGATGAAAAGCCTCCGAATTTATTGATTGTAGACTAATTAATCACAGAAAAACAAAGAGATAAATTAAAATACAAAGGTACAAAAGGCGGTCTTGTCGCTCTCAGCGATCTTTGGCAGACAACCTTTTGATGGATACAAGAAAAGAAGAAATAGAGCATAGTGAACAGTAAATAATAAATGCTTATAAAAATTTAGTTCCTCATGATCGCCAAAACCAGAACTGGTTATGGTGGTAGGTCTCTCATATGCAAGAGGCCTACTTACTGGGTCGGTATCACCCCAATGTCTACTATATCTTCCGCCAAACAGCAGTGTTAATGCACTGTTGTGTTTCGGTTTGAAGTACATTGTAGCCAGAGTGACTACTGAACATATTGAGACTTAACATCCTATGTCCTGGAGAATACCAAGCATAGCTTTGTAATTTAAGGTGTTGTTTGCTGATAACCAATATAAAAATCCTATACCACTTTGCCCGGTCCAGAATTCAAACCCAAGACTTCAGCGTTGCAGTCGTACCGTAGCACAACTACGCCACCGACGCCGAAAGCTTAGACGAAACAAAAACATCAACCAAATTTATCCTAAGTAAGAGCAAATTAAAATCGGCCGCATCCAGTAAATCTGTCGGGGGCAAAATTATGGTCATTAGAAAGGAGTGCAATAGTCTGACAATACGCGCCGGTCCAATGCCCTTCGATGCGAGATAGCCAGACCACCGGTCTGCGTGCGGGCACGGATTTGGATGAAGACGTTGGGGGGTCGGGGCCCCTGGAAAATAAAATTGAATTAATATTGAAACTTATTGTATGTTAAAAACTATATTTGAAAATTATTATACAGTAGGTTTAATAAATACAGCTAATTATTAATCCCACAGTATTAGATAGTTAGATTTGCAATTATTAGATACTACAAGGACTTTTGCAAGTCAGAAGGTTTATGAACTGCTTTCAATTGACCCAAACTACGAACTTCCCTTATAATTATTGTAATTGTTAAATTATATCAAACTTAGACAGTGTTGCCATCTATTATTATTTTTGTAACCATATCGCATTCCGTGTTCTCTATGAATATATTTTAGTCTATGCAGAATTACCAACGTGTTTTATTAGGTCATGGGCCCAGTCCCGTGTATTTTTGTAAAAATAAGTGTAAAAAATCACGTTGAGTCGCTTGAAAAGACTGTACAATGGCTACAAATCTGTTGATCAATGTTCCGAAGTTGCGCGGTCGCGAAAATTACGACGAATGGGCGTTTGCCGCAGAGAATTATCTTATCCTAGAAGGCTTGGAGGGCAACATCAAGCAGGAAGTTAAAGCTGATTCTGAAGGCGTGAACGCTTTAAACGATGCGAAGACAAAGGCAAGACTTATCATGACTATAGATCCATCGTTATACGTCCATATCAAAGCCGTGACTTCGACGAAGGCTTTATGGGATAAATTAAAGCAGATGTTTGACGATTCTGGATATACCCGTCGAATCAGTTTACTTCGAAACTTGATCTCCATTAGATTAGAAACTTGTGATTCCTTGACTATGTATGTAAATCAAATCACGGAGACATCTCAACGATTAAGTGGTACAGGTTTCAACATAAATGATGAGTGGATCGGAGCCCTACTTTTAGCAGGTCTGCCAGACAAATATTCGCCAATGATAATGGCCATCGAGCATTCCGGCATCAACATTACGGCAGATGCAATCAAAACAAAATTGCTGGATTTGGAGGTTAGTACAGGGAGTGAATGTGGACCGGAAGTTGCATTTGGTACGAAACACGTGCTGAGGAAGAAAGGCAAAGACAATCCCTGGAACAAAACGTCATTCAAAAATAGACAAAACGCATCCAATATGTCGAATGGAGCAAATGTCAAATTGACAAATGAAAAAATTATAACCTGTTACAATTGTAAGCAAGCGGGTCATTATAAAAATAAATGTCCTCAAAGATTTTCTGGGACTCAGAAAAATGCACAACTAAATGCATTTAATGCTGTATTCTTGAACGGAACATTCAGTAGAGAAGACTGGTACATAGACTCGGGAGCTAGTTATCATATGACATGTAACAAAGATTGGTTATTAAATGTGTCCGATTATCCGAAGACGAGCAGTATTATAGTGGCTAATAATAACAAAGTTACAGTAGAGGGTTGCGGCGAAATACAAATTACGACCTTATCACATGAAAATGAGTATAATGTGATTGTAAAAGACGTCTTGTATGTACCCAGTTTAGCAACCAACCTTTTGTCTGTTAGCCAAATGGTTAGTAATGGGAACAGAGTATCATTCAAGTCAAATGCATGCTATGTCTTTAACCAGAGTAATGAGTTGATTGCCACAGCTACACTAGTGAATGGCATTTATAAGTTAAACTTGAGTAAAAAAACCAGCTCATATCCAGTGTTAGCCGCAGCAGTTGACAGCAAAACTTGGCATAGGCGGATGGCACATATTAATTACAAAGACCTAAATTTGATGAAAAATGGAGTTGTTAAAGGTGTAAATTTCCCCAGTGGGAGTAATAATTACATTACAACATGTAAAGTTTGTTGCGAGGGGAAATCTGCAAGATTACCTTTCACTCACACAGGTAAAAGAAGCTCAAAATTACTTGATCTAATACATGCAGACATTTGTGGACCCATGGAAGCTGAATCCATTGGAGGGTCGAAATATTTTATATTATTTGTAGACGATTACAGCCGTATGGTGTTTATCTATTTTTTAAAAGGAAAAGATGAAGCATTGAATTGTTTTAAAGAATTTAAAAATATGGTCGAAAATCAGAAAGATACCAAAATTAAAGTTCTTAGAACTGACAATGGCAAGGAGTTCTGCAATAATGCATATGAAAACTTTTTAAAAGCAAACGGAATTATACACCAAAAAACCAATCCTTATACCCCTCAACAAAATGGTATATGTGAACGTTTAAACCGGACAATTGTGGAGAAAGCACGATGTTTGCTGTTCGATGCAAATTTAAAAAAAAAGTTTTGGGCGGAGGCTTCCCATACAGCAGTATACTTCAGGAACAGGTCCATTTGTTCAGGATTGAACATAACACCTTATGAGATGTGGACAGGGCGAAAACCAAATCTGGAACATATACGCATTTTTGGTAGCAAAGTCATGGTCCATGTTCCCAAGGAGCGAAGACTAAAGTGGGACAAGAAAGCAACAGAGCATATATTTATAGGTTATCAAGATAATGTCAAAGGATACCGAGTATATAATTTAAGCACAGGCAGGATAACAACAAGCAGAAATGTCACAATAATTGAAAAATTAGATGAAGATCATTGCAGTAATATGTCAAATGCTCAAATTTTCTTTGAAAACAATGAAGAGTTGGTGTCAGAAACAGTTTCAGTGGGGGACAACCATGTGGTAGAAAACATAGAAAGAGATGAAAAATCTAATATTCAAAATGACACCGAAGACTCTGTGGAACCTGATAAGATGGAAGCAACACATAGCAAAAGAATAAGACGTCCACCACAGAGGTATGGATTTCTTAATATGTTGGCCGCTAATGAAGATTCTTTGGAGGACCAATTCCTCACATTTAAGCAAGCAGTTAATGGACCAGATCAAGAAAATTGGAAAGAAGCAATATATAACGAACTTACCTCATTTGAAGACAACAATGCTTGGGTAGTAGTTGATGCGTCATATTGTGCAAAACCAGTGAAGTGCAAATGGGTGTTTAAAAAAAAAGTGTGATGTAGACAATAGTGTGCGTTATAGAGCCAGACTTGTGGCAAAAGGTTATACACAAGTGGCGGGTATTGACTATGATGAAACATTCTCTCCTGTTGTTAGACACACAACCTTGAAACTTTTGTTTGCTTTGTCAGTTAAATTAAGATTAAGTATAAGACACTTAGATGTTACAACTGCATTTCTGAATGGTGAATTGAAGGAAAGCATTTTCATGGAATTGCCTGAAGGTTATGATCAAATTAAGAACTCTCAAAATAAAATATTGTTATTAAAAAAGGCAATTTATGGTCTCAAACAATCATCTCGTGCTTGGTATGAGAAGGTACACTCCTGTTTGATTAACTTAGGATATAAAAGATCTGAGTTTGAAGCTTGCTTATATACTAAAATAAATAAGAATATAAAACTAATTATTGCATTATATGTAGATGATTTTTTCATATTCTCTAATAATACTATTGAGACTGATAATCTAACAGTTACATTGAGTGAGAATTTTAAGATAAAAGACTTAGGTGAAATTAAACAGTGTTTAGGAATGCGGGTAACTATTGATAAAAAATTAAACACAATAACGTTAGATCAAGAACAGTATATTGAGAAATTATTAAATAAATTTGGTATGTGTGATTGTAAAATGGCAGATACTCCTATGGAGATAAAAATTAATTTAGAGAAAGCAGAAGTTTGTGATAAACAGTTGCCATATCAAGAATTAATTGGCAGTTTGATTTATATCGCTATTCTTACTAGACCTGATATAGCATTTTCTGTAACTTATTTGAGTCAATATAATAACTGTTTTAATGAATGCCATTGGAAACATGCCAAAAGAATTTTGAAATATTTAAAAAGAACTAAAAGTTATTCAATAAAATATGTGAATGAGGAATCAGAATTACATGGTTATGTTGATGCAGATTGGGGTAACAATTTGCTTGATAGAAAATCTTTTACTGGATACTGTTATAAATTGTGTGGTTCTGTTATCTCATGGAATTCAAAAAAACAAAGTACTGTAGCCCTGTCAAGTACAGAGGCCGAATACATGGCCATTTCAGAGGCTTGTAGAGAAGCCATTTACCTAAGGAATTTACTTTATGAGATTGCTGGTACATTGTATACTATTAATTTATATAATGACAGTCAAAGTGCTCAGAAATTGTTGAGAAGTCACATGTTACATAAAAGATCAAAGCACATAGATGTTCGACATCATTTTGTTAAAGATTTAATTTCTGAAAATGTTGTTAAAATTAATTACTTAGAAACTGAAAAAATGCCAGCTGATCTCCTTACTAAAAGTTTACCTCCTGTAAAGCATATGTTTTTGTTAGAAAAGTTAGGTATAACATTGTAATTTCTTTAAATGTATATTTTATGTCAAAATTTGATATAGTGGGGGTGTTAAATTATATCAAACTTAGACAGTGTTGCCATCTATTATTATTTTTGTAACCATATCGCATTCCGTGTTCTCTATGAATATATTTTAGTCTATGCAGAATTACCAACGTGTTTTATTAGTAATATTTATATTATTATTAACTGGTTTTGAATGGAGCAATACTAGAGTTTCTTGCTCGACCTTCTCCAGAGAAAACAAACTTCTGAACTTGGTGGAGGAAACAAAAACGCAACAACATAATGTCTATTTCTTCTACCAAATAGCAGGGTAAATGCACTGCTGTATTTCGGATTGAAGGACATTGTAGCCAGAGTAACTACTGGACATATTGAGACTTCATATCTTATGTCTCACGGTGGTGGGCGCAGTGGAATGCCAAGCATTGCTTTGTAATTCAAGGCGTTATTTGGGTTCGCTACTGTCATGAGCGGTCGTATCGCTTACCATCAGACGAATGGCAAGCTCGTCTCGCCAATCATTGCAATAAAAGAAAAATATAACTTGTTTATGTTTAATTTTATTTACCATGTGAGATGTCGATCTTAGCTAACATTGAAATGACCAGTGTAGGATCAATATATCCTGCCAATAAATTGTTAAAATGACCCCCCGTGGAAATCCCAAGTACGTCTAGAAGTTCGCTAATTTGATGTTGTTTTCCATTGGTTGCGTCGCTCTTGTATTTCAACGAATGCAAATTCGGCGCTCGCCGTGGGAATCTGGGCCGCTCACTGCACGCGCCGGGTACGGTGTCGTCCGTAGATTGTCAAATGTAGGCAGTAAGCGGATATTGAAGGTATTATTCATAGGCAGTTTTTAATATTATTTTAGTATGTTGATTTGTCTTGTTCGCTCAAATTGAATTCACAAGTAGTTTGAAAGGCATTGGATAACTTTTTTTCACCGGGGTCTTCTTTTCTCTAGGTCTCACATTTGTCTCGTTATCGAACCCGTGACCTCTCCGTTTATAATCGGCGACTAACCAACTGCGCCACGGAGGCTGTCAAAACTGTCTATGAAGAAGGCCGTAATGTAAGGCTATATATGAAAGCCATACGAAAAAAATATCTATACATTTATTTTCTGTTGAGCCAGTAGATAAAAACTATTTTAAAAAACCCTCACTTGGTAAGAGAGTATAGTTTATTTAAGTTCTTTTATAGAGCCATTGCTTGACAGAATTTAACAGATCTTCGCATCGATCAAATATACACTAGATACACAGTTCCCTGTAAAAGTTCTGTTAAAAAGTGGCACCGATGCATGACATGAAAAAAAGTAAACAAAAAGATCACATATTCCAAATATATTAACACAAATTCCGCCTTATTCCTGGAGCTTAAAGTAGCTTTTCACATAATATTGTCTGAAGTTTTGCGACGTTTTAGAAGCAACGGTCGGTGCGTGACTGAAGGCGAAACAGTGCTTAAAGCACTCTTTTTTGGTGCCATTTTCTAAGCGCTCATGTTGCATCTAGTGTATATTTGATCGAAGGATCTTCGATTTAATTTCTTGCCATAATTGTGTATGAATGATGAAAATATTTTTGAAAGCACTAAATTTATTTACCATCGGATCCAATATTGATTATAATAATTTTCTCGTGCTAGTATAAAAAAATATTTACGTCTTAAATTGTCTGACATGAAGAAAAGTTTTAGTACCTCCGTTACATTATACAAGGGAAAACTTTATTCAAATTAGACGAAAGGAGCGACATCTGCCGGGCGCGCCAGATATTAATTCAACATCCTTATAAGTAACTAGTACATTCACAAGGACTTAACTAGCTGAGAATTTAAAGTACAATATAAATAAGACTGAATACCCGTTCTCGGTGTTGGCGGGTCCAAATTCCAGGGGCAGTTACTATTTAAAAACGATACGAACTTCGAATGTTTGGACGCCGTACGTAAAACTTCACTAATGTGCCTAGATACTCCACAAAATATTGGATTCCTCTATTGTATGTCGCAACCTAAATTCGGAGAATATTATGTTAGTCTATGTTTTAATGTTAGTCTATTCAGACTAACATCAGATAATATGATAAGTGTAATAGAGAATAGCATTGATTTTTAGAAGTGGAAATTTTATATCTTATCCCAGACGTCGAACATCCGAACATTCGGAGTTCGTATCGTTTAAATAGAGTAACTGCCCAGGTCATACTAACTTTTCGGAGTCTTATGTGTATTGATAGTCAATCACCACGCACTTTACTGATGAAGGAAAACATCGTTGACCTGCATACTTTAGCAATTTTTCTTATTGCAATGAATGGCGAGACGAGCATGCCTTTTTCCTTGATTGTAAGCGATACTACCGCTCATGGACAGTAGCAAAACCAAACAACACCATGCATTACAGAGCAATTATTGGCATTCCATTGCGCTCGCCATCCTGAGACATAAGATGTTAAGTCTCAATATGTCCAGTAGTTACTCTGGCTACTAACATCCATCAAACTCTAACACAACAGTGCATTAACACCGCTGTTTGGCGGGGAAAATAGACATTGCAGCAGTACCTACCCAGGCACCATCTCACATATGACAGACCCACCACCAGTAATCATTATCACGTGTCCAATTAAATGAACGTCCGGCGCAGAAAAAAAACAAACAAAAAATAAAAATTCTTAAACGATTTCTGTCGGCCGATAGTCATAAATATAAATTATAAATTGGAGTATTTACAGTAACAAGCGTGAACGATTATCGGCTTCCGACTTTACGCAACCGTCAGAAATTGAAATATTGTAATATTTACGCTTGCTGGGGTCTGAAAGGCCATGTGTTATTTTTTTCATTATACTTTTTAGCTGACAATGTTTTAAAAGAAGAACACAGTGCGTTTACACTGCTGTTTAGGGAGACATTGCGATGGTACCTACCCAGGTGGCTTCTCACATAGTATGGTATTTTTTTAAATGTTTATTTCAATGAATGGCGAGACGAGCATGCCGTTCCCCTGATGGTAAGAGATACGACCACTCATGAACAGTAGCAAAACCAAACAAAGCCTTGAATTACAAAGCAATGCTTGGTATTCTAATGCGCTCGCCATCCTGAGACATAAGATGTTAGTTAAGTCTCAATATATCCAGTAGTTACTCTGGCTACAATGTCCTTCAATCCGAAACACAACAATACAGTTCTGTTTAGGGGGAGAAATATACATTGCGGTGGTACATACCTACCGAGGCGGCATCTCACATATAGTAATAATATTTATTTATTTGCACAAAAGAGACATAGGTGTGCTAATACTAGAATTTTCAACAATAATTGGTATATTTTCGTTGAACATCACAATGTTATCAGGGGTCCCCAAACTAGGTCAAGCCTGTATCTTGGAGTACCTGAAATATAGAGTTCCAAACTTAACCGAAAATGCTTTAAAAAAGTTAATTTTTTTCTTCAGTAATAAAATACCTCTACTGTACTGTATCAGCCCATATACGTCCCACTGCAGGGCACGGGCCTACTCTACAATCGAGAGTACGATTGAGAGTGGTTAGGCCATATAGTCCACCACGCTGGCCTAGTGCGGGTTGGCGGACTTACATACCATAGATTTTTTTTTTAATCGCTATGGTATGCAGGTTTCCTCACGATGTTTTCCTTCACCGTTTTAGTGCGTGGTGATTGACTATCACTAATCCCAGGGAACACCTCTGACTTTTCGGAGTCATGTGTGTATTGAATAAAATACCTACCACCAGTAAATCTTCTGAAGTTAGTCTATGCTCTGTCTGGACGGAAACTCACTTACCATCAGGTGATGTGTCCTCAATTTGAACTGAGTCTTCCTATAATGATAGCCTCGGTGGCGCTGTTGGACTAAGGTACGATTATAACGCTGAAGTCTTCGGTTCGAACACCGGGTCAGGCAAAGTGATCATAGATTTTCTATTCATTAATAGCCTGGAGTAAGGAATTTGTGCCCCATATGGCGATAGGCTCGCCCCCTATCACATCGTGAGACGGAGAACAAAAAGACGAAATTTGGGTGTCCTGGGATCACCTCTGCCTTTCATCTAGGAAAAAGGCGAGAGTTTATATATATGTATATACTGCAAGAGACTCCTCAACAATTTGAAGTATGATTGACAGGTCTTAGGCTATAAGTTCACCACGCTGGCCTAGTGCGGCTTGGCGGACTAGACATACCATAGAAATTCTTACAAAGATTTCTAACGTACCCATTTCCTCGCAATGTTTTCCTTTATTAAAGTGCGTGATAATTGACTATTAACACTTTACTTCGAATCCACGGATGTGGCATGCAAACGTGCGAAAGGAGACTGCCAATTTTGCTATGAAACTTAGTATCAGTGAAAAGATTTTTATGCCTCGATGAAACCTACTTTTTTGTGTAGGGAAAAATATATATTATCTTTCAATATAAACATTATTGCGATTCAGGCCCGGAGTTCTTGGAGAAATGAACTTGAAGTAGAATATATTTTTTTTGTCTTCGTCTCTGTGAACAAAATGTAAAATATGGTGATAACTACTTTATTTTATAAAAAAAACAGATCCCCGAGATAAAACAAAAAAATATAAGGACAACCACAAAAAATGCTACGAGTATAATGAATTTTAGGCAGTATCGATATTGGTATCAAAGATATTTTTTACCGATACCATAAATGGTGTCATTACATCATCATCATCTCAGCTACAGGAAGTCCACTGCTGAACATAGACTTCCCCCAAAGATCTCCACATCGACCTGTTGTCGTCGGCCTGCATCCAGCGACTTCCAGCAACCTTAGCCAAGTCGTCCGTCCTATAGACGGGCGTCCGACATTTCGTTTGCCTGTACGTGGCCTCCACTCTAGAACATCAAACAATTAATTTCTTAAAACTAGTTCAAGCGCATAAACAGACAATGTCGGTCTGTAAGATCAGGCGTGGTTGTTAGAGGGTTAAGGTTGAATAAAAATTAGGGAGGCCTCAATACATTGTTAGTGGGTGTTGCGTGTGATCGCTTGAAAACATGGTCGATTTTCAATTCTGTTATAATTTTTTTATTGCAATGAATGACGAGACGAGCTTGCCGTTCGCCTTATAAGCGATATGACTGCAAGGACAGTAGCAAAACCGAACAATTTGGGTTACAGAGCAGTAGCATTCTACTGCGCTCGCCATCCTGAAACATAAGAATTTACACACGCCTTTTTCCCAGAAGGGGTAGGCAGAGGTGCCAGGACACCCACATTCCGCCTTGTATGTTCCGTCTCATAATAGGGGGCGAGTCTATCGCCATATAGGGCACTAATTCTTTTGTCCGGGCTGACAATACAGCCGTAGCAATAGACAATAAAAATCCAGTATCACTTTGACTGACCCAGGATTCGAACCCAAGACCTCGGCTTTGTAACCGTAGTACAACAACATCACTGGGGAAAACATAATATTTATTACGTTGTATGCGGCTAAATCCGTCAGTAAAATTATTTACTTTCTTTCAATAAATTTTTCCGGTCTCATAAGCTCAGATTCGAGAAAAATACTTATGGATCAGACAAACGAAGACAGCCTCCTCAGTTAAACACCGCCTGTGAAATGATAGGCTGTGGGTTCGATTCCTTCGCCGAGACAAATGTTTGTGTGATCCACAGGTATTTGTATCGGGTCTGAGTGTTGGAAGACTGAAAAGTCTCTCGTTCCTGATACCCACGACACGAGACTCGATCTTAGTGTGGAGACTGGACTATGTATGTGACTGTTGGGTTTACTTATTTATTTGTCTGTGTGCGTGGATCGTAAAGGATCGTCGTTTCACAGCCGGCGTCTAAAAAACCTGAGGGGTTACTTTATTATATTATAGAGACTTTCCCGCCTTCACACCCAGCACTGCAATTCCTGTCAGCCAAGATCAACAGAAACACAAAAAATTGACACCAAGCTCCGGAGCTCGGCGAGTCTCTCAGGGACACTAGCTTGTCTTTAACCCGCATCGAAATTAATCATAAGCCATTATATTATTAAAAGAACAAACATCCGTGAAATAATTACGTTGTTCGCACCTCGAACACGCAGCCTGTCAAAATTATCGCGACGGGATGCGAACCGTCATTGAAAATCGTATCCGAATGAGTTGCTGTAAAATTAATATTAATGTGCACGCGTCTTGATACTATTATATTTCACTGTTTAATTGGTTTGTTGTTTTGAATTTAATTTCCAATATCTAAATGCTATATTAAGTATGTTCCGGTTTGAAGGACGTTGCAGACAGAGTAACTACGGGACATATTGCGACTTAATCGTTTGTCTCAGGATGGCGAGCGCAGTGGTATGCCAATCGATGCTTTGTAATTCATGGTCTTGTTTGGCTTTGCTACTGTGCATGAGCGGATTGTATCCCTTACCATCAGACGAATGGCATGTATCGCTATTAATCGCAATATTAAATAATGTATCTATCACCGTTAAATTGTGAATACCGTTAGATAATAATCTATCTCGCGAGATTGTGAACTGTCGAAAGATTGTGAACCGTAGGTTAGGTTAGGTTAGATTTAACAGTTTCCGCGCAGCCATCGGAGTGGACCTCTCACTCTCGGCCGTGATTCCTTCCATGGTTGAGAGTAGGAGGTCATGGCAGGCCATGCTCACCTTCTGTGAGATCATCATCTCGCAGATGGAGAGCGCGGAGCGGGATCGTGAGCAGAACGATCCCGCCCGCCGCCGCCTACCGAGAAGGAGGCGCCGGATAAATGACAATGGCTGACCCGGCGCCCCGCCCAGTGGTCAAGGGGCTTCAGAATTCCACCACGGTATCCCCTGCCTGTCGTAAGAGGCGACTAATAGGGGTCATCGGGGTCGCTAAGCACACAGCGGGGGCTGTGCGCTCATGTCAGGAGTGGCTCCGAGATGGGCGGCAGAACGTGTGGCCTCGTATCTGTCGCGGACGCTCATCTCACCATGGGCGTCCGAAGTAGGGAAAGTGGGGGCATCTGCGCCCCCCCAAGCTGGGAGGAGCCATATTTGGCAGTGCGCCGGGTGGCACGGCGAGTTAAATGGGCGCCAGTCGCCTGTCCACATCGCCTGTCGTCCATTAAGCGCGTGATGGCCACCGAGAGGTTTTAGTCGGTATGCCGGCAAAAGATCTTCTTAGATCTCGGTAGGGACCCAGCCTGGATACAACATCTGCGCAGTGCGGACTACTGTCCCCGCGTCCCAGGCTGGAAGGCCGGAGACCCCGACATGCCCCTTCCGGTCCACCCCCGAGTATCGGAAGGAAGGCTAAAGGAGCTTTACTCTCGTTAAAAAAAAAAAAAAAGATTTAACAGTTTCACTTCGATAGATTATAATATACCGAAAAAATAATACGTTAAATTGCAAGCAGTATGTTACGGTTCACAATTTTTCGACAGTTCGCAATCTCGCGAGATAGATTATAATCTAACGATATTTACAATTTTACAGTGACATATCCATCTGAAAGAAGAAACCACCTCAAGAGTTTATTTGTTTGTTACCTCTAATCTCAGGAACTACTCGTTGGAATTGAAAAAATATTTTTGTGTGGGATAGGTAATTTATTGAGGAATGCTATAGGCTATATATCATCACGCTATGACCTATAGGAGGGAAGTAGCGAAAAATCTAGAAAACACAAGGAAATTTTATTCATTTTCGTGGTCCGATTGGTCTCAAATTCGATATCTGAAGGATTCTTTGCTCCGATATTCTAAATGGATAGTCGGTATTGAACATTTGTGTCGGAACAATTGGAAATCTGCCTCGTAATACAGTAGTGGTATCATGATTGGCCCACGCCCTGTCGATCTGATTAATGCGTTCAATAAACTATCGGATATTAATGGACCAATTGCGGATAGTTTTTAACTGTTATACAGGGTGTATAGACTGCTACCGAAAAGATGCCGGATAGTAGTTTTAGTGACTTCAGACACAATGCAACTAAAACTTAGCAAAAAAAACTATTTATTTTTGTTCTTTTTTTCCTATCGTCGTATTTGGGTGGTAAATCCATAGTTTTTGCTATAATACTAATTAAAATCCGTGCGTAACATAGTGTCTTCAAAACTTAAAAGGTTTATACTATTAATTTAAAAAAGCTATGTATTTACAGCCCAAATACGACGATATTTAAAAAAAAAACACAGAAGAAGTTGTAGCTTTTCTTTGAAATTTTTAGTTGCATTGTGTTTGGCACTTAAACTACCACCTGGCTTCGTTTTCGGTAGCTCTCTTGATATACCCGGTATGCTGCTCAAAATCAAACCTTAAAGTAACCTAAACCCAAGAAATTGTAGACATATTAATTAATTATTTTCATGTTATGTTGTTTTGTCGTTTATTTTTTCATTTCTTTTGTTATTTCTTTTAATTTCCAATTTTATTAATATTTAATTATTTCTTAATTTTATGATTTGGCAGCCTCCGTTTTAAATCCCTTTATCATTTCTTTTAATTTCTAATTTTGTTAATATTTAATTATTATTTAATTTTATGATTTGACTGCCTCCCTGGCGCAGTTGGTTAGACGCCGACGGGAAACGAGAGCTCGCGGGTTCGATCCCCGCACTGACACCAATGTTTGTGTGGCCCTCAAATATTTGTGCCGGGTCTGGGTGTTTGTGAGACCGCAAAGTCTCTCGTAGTTCCCGATACCCACGACACAAGACTTAATTGATCTTAATGTGGTATGTGTACTATGTGTGTGACTGTTGGGTGTATTTAAATTTAATATTTTTGTATTATGATTGTAGATTTCCTTATGTTTTTATTTTAATTTGATTCTAGTATTACTTAGCAGTTATTTGATATTCAATGCATGTTGTGACGCCTGCAGGTAGTGCATTTAGCATGTTACCAAATTGTAATATATTAGATATAAGAAACAATGTAATTACTATTGGATGTCCTTAAATAATTAAAACTTGAGAGGTGTCAAGGGACACCCGGATGGAAGGAAGTTCCTTTCGATTAATTAGTGAAGGAATTGTAATAAACTTTTATTTCTTTTAAGTTATAATAATATTTTTTTTATTATTAACAAATATAATGTCATATAAACTTAATCAATAGGCTCAATTATCGTATATGGCAGATACATAGTCAAATGAAGGGTTGACGATTGACAGCAGGGTAACAAACTAAAGTTGTAAAAAACGATTGTCACATGTTTTAAAGTGTCGTTACAACTGTTGGGCTTATTTTTTTCCGTCTAGCCCCCATTTGCTACAACGTTCCAAAAATAAAATAAAACTCCTATTATGTCGGACACATTGGTAAAGTTCTGTGTAATACAGTAGCCACGCCCGGCCTTTGTGGTCACGACAAACATTATCACACAGATAGCAGTAGCGATCACGTGTTTAGTTACTGAATTACTGGTCTGGTTGAGCACTTAGTAATATAAATCCGATAGTTATTTACACTTTTTATTATTTCGCTGAATGACGAGACGAGCATTTCATTCACACAGCATAGCATAAATAGCATAGCATATTTGTGTATATTAAAAAATAACTCAATAAACAATATTAAAAAGAAATAATGCAAAATAATCCAATCACTACACTCATATTTCGATTTTATACAGGGTATATCAAGACTGCTACCGAAAACGAAGCCGGGTGGTAGTTTAAGCGACTTCAGACACAATGCAACAGAAAAAGTTGCAAAAAAAAGCGGCAATTTTTTTTTTTGTTATTTTTTTCCTATGACCATATTTGCGTGGTAAATACATTTTTTCCTAAAATAATAGTGTATACCCTTATATTTATAAATAATCTAAGATATAAAAGAGTTTAAATTATTATTTTAGCGAAAACTATGGATTTACCACCCAAAAATGACGATATTTAAAAAATCATAAAAAATAATTGTCGCGTTTCTTTGCGGAATTTTTAGTTGCATTGTGTTTGTAGTCACTAAAACTACCACCCGGCTTCGTTTTCGGTAGCAGTCTTGAGATACCCAGTATACTAAAGGAAAAGTTTCTCCTTTTCTTCTAACGTTGCCGTGCCCTGCAGGGTCCACGATTATGTTCTCTTTTTTGTAAAACGTATTTAATAATTATTGTGGAGAGCAATAACATAAATGAAATGAAATAAATATCAAGCAAAGTATGTTTGACAATTCTCGCAGCACTAACACTACTATCTTAATAGGTATCGTTTGACATTTCATACTTTTTGAAGTTTAAACAACATTGTACAGGCGTAACTCACACAATTTCAACAACATTTTCCGTAAAACCAAAATTCCTTGGTTTTACGATAAACTTTACAGGTGGTAGGTCCCTAATATATTCAGTGCAATAAAAAAAACATATTCCGTAAAATAACAATTCCATGATTTTACGGCAAATGTTATTGAAATCGTGTGAGTAACGCCTATACAAAGTTCAAAAGTATGAACCGTCAAACGATACCCATTCATCATCATCATCATCATCATCATCTCAGCCACAGGAATTCCACTGCTGAACATAGGCCTCCCCCAAGGATGTCCACATCGACCTGTTGTCGTCGGCCTGCATCTAGCGACTTCCTGCAACCTTCGCCAGGTCGTCCGTCCACCTTGTAGGCGGACGTCCGACATTTCGCTCGCCTGTACGTGGTCTCCACTCTAGAACCTACCATTATCTAGATACTCATTAGTTTAATGAGATTCCTTTAAATTTACAAGCACACGCACACATACTAAATCACTAACCAAGACGAGTTGCGAACATGTATACAACTTTTTACTTATTTTTCGAGTTCTAAGCGATATTTTACCGCAATTACTCGGTCAGGTTTTTTATTTCAGTGACGTGTGACAAGATGGCATGGGCTAGTCCAACTGTCCACGTAATTACGCATCGGTATTTGACAATTTAAAGGCGGGAATTTAATTTATGTTATACTAGGTTTTTCTCGCGACTTCGATCATTAAGATAACTCCAGGATACAGGTTTTTTTCAATTAGTTTTTTGTGTATGTTACCATAGAATCTGCTTATGTAATTCCGGCATAATAGGATATGGAACTCAAACTTTAAATTTGATTTATGCTATGATGTCTATATCCCAAACCTAATCAACAAAGAATTTTATAAATCCATTTAGAATTAAACTAGTTAAAAACGTTTTAAATCTTGTAGTGGGAGTAAAAGAAAATGAATTCAAAACAAAACTAGTGACGTCACTAGTCTTAACATGCATTAGAGTGTGCGCGTGTGGTAGAGACGGCAACATGTCCCAACTACTCTCCCACACTTTATTTTAAAATACTAATATTGCCTCATGTTGCAAGGACTTTAATAAAGTTTTGACAGAAATTATGTATTTGTGTTTTACGCAAAATAATAAAAAAAAATCATCGTCAAATATCCTATTGAACACTGGACTATTACAACCGAGAGTTCCATTGAGATGGGTTAGGCCATAGTGAACGCCGGCCAAGTGCGAGTTGGTGCTGTGTCTGTATAAATACCATAATTTAGATTTTTTCTTTTGTTTCCAGGTGGCTCCACTACTGCATCGACCAAGTTTATAAGAGAAGACGAAACCCCATCCACACACATATTATTCCAGTTAGTATGTTTATCATATCATATTTTAGTATAGAAAAAGTATTATATTGATTTTAATTCGTCTGGGTTAGATATTCGATTTACCTTTACTGGTGGTAGGTCTTTCATATGTGAGAGGTTGCTGGGGTCGGTAGCACTGCAATTTCTATCTCTACCGCCAAACAGCAGTATAAATGCACTGTTGTGTATCGGATTGAAGGACATTGTATTATTATTATAATATTATATACGTTTTATTTTCTATATTGAGTTCGATTCTCAAGTCACATTCTCTGCATAAATTTTTGATGAAAAGGTCACGATCTCTCTTACGAAAGTAGTATTTATAAGAGCTATTTTGGAAATTATACAAATATATGAAAATAATATTATTAGTAAAAACTCACAAAGTGGATTTCCCTAGTGGGAAATTTCCCACTCACCCAAAGCATGTATGTATGCTATGTAGCGTGAAACCTTGCATTTCTTTTATTTTTGTATAGATCCGTCAAATGAGAAAACAGTTCACCTGATGGTAAGTGGTCACTACCACTCCGTCAATTTGGGAAGGATGCGTAAAGGAGAGAGGATGGGAAGAATAAAGGGATATTGGACATCCGGCCATCTCACTCAACGAACGACAGAGGATCTCATATATTATTTAAAACCCAAACGAATTTGTACAACAACAAAGGTTTTGGTCCCCTGGCACCCAAACTAGGCTTAGCCTGTATTTTGGGTGACAGTGTTACTCCACATATATATATACATTCATTATGACTGACAACAGCGTGGCTCTACGTCTTTTAAGGCCACACGTAAAAAGTACATCGGTTTATTAAATTGTAATGTCACTTTCAGATCAAGTCATCAAGTGCCTAAAATAAAAGTGGGCCCCGACCTCCGCAGCGCCAGGAAACCTAGGCAGCAAGTTAACAGGTAATAAATCCAGTCTTTATCATCGTTTTGTCGTAAGAGTTTCTTAGCTTAATACTTTTGCTCATGGTTATTCACCATTGCGAGGAAATGGTAGGTACTAGAACTGTTAAGAGAGTCCAAGAATTTTTAAAATTATCAGAAATCCAGCTATTTCGTTCAGCGAATTAAATTGCTATAAGTTTTTTTTTAAAACGTTCCATGATATTAAAAAAATAATCACAATCAATGTTAATGAATTGTATCCAATGTAGACCACAAAATTGTAAACACACTTTAATTCATTTACAGACTAAAACCACCGACAACACAGATCTCCGCGCAACAGGCCCCGCAAACGCAACAAACATCACTCGACCTGTCAAAAGCGTTGACACCTCTCGAAATGTCAAAGAGCTTCCTCCAACCGATACTTCCGTTCGCCCTCCCACCCACACACAAACCGACTGACATGCAAATAAAAAACTTTCTACTCAACACGGCTTTGCAAAACGCACTGACAGGCTCTCTGAATCAGCTGACTCAGCGGCGCGCGTTTACGAAGACTGTTACTGAGGAGTGCGCGAAGGAATATATCAATAATAATAATGATGAGGTGCAAAGTCGTAGGAGGCTTCATAAATGCGACGTGGTTGGGTGTCACAAGGTTTACACGAAGAGTTCGCACCTCAAGGCACATAAGCGGACGCATACGGGTATGTTGTAGCGACATCTAGTGGGGAGTGGATTAAGTTTTTTAATTACTATTACTAGATTCAATCAATATTACTATTTAAATATGTATAAATATTTGAAGAAGATTTAATCAGCCATTTTTTCTTCAAATGTAGCATACGTCACTGATACGTCAATGATGCTGAATTTTCATTCGAACATTCGTTTCCTATTCAGATTCGTTTGTTTGGTCCATTCGTTCTGTATTCAGACTTCTCTAATTGGAGGGTGCTATATAGAGCCACAGGAAGTCCACTATTGAACAAAGGCCTCTCAAATAAGCCACGCTGACACGTTGAAACTGGCATGCGTCTTTCGATTTTTTATAATTTTAAATAATATAGAAAAGAGCAAACGGGTCACCTGATGCTAAGCGCTTACCGCCTGCAAAACTTGGACCAATGATGCGGTTTTGGCCTTATAAAAACGGATGGCAAAGGGAGGAAACAAAAGACGTTTGGTTCCTAGTAATCTCACTTAAGTGAAGTGCGTGGTGGCCTGTTGGTAAACGGACTAGACGCGACTGCCAACATGTTCACGGTGGTCGCGGGTTCGAATCCCAGGGCACACCTCTGACTTTTCGGAGTCATGTGTGTATTGATAGTCAATCACCACGCACTAAAACGGTGAAGGAAAACATCGTGAGGAAACCTGCATACCATAGCGATTTGTAAAAAATTCTATGGTATGTAAGTCCGCCAACCCGCACTAGGCCAGCGTGGTGGACTATATGGCCTAACCATTCTCAATCGTATTCTCGATTGTAGAGGAGGCCCGTGCCCTGCAGTGGGACGTATATGGGCTGATACAGAATCTCACTTAGGGTCGTTGGGTCTGAAAGGCTCGAGTGTGGTGGCCACGTGGTGGACTAAAAAGTGGATGAACGACCTGGCTAAAGTTGCAGGAATTCGCTAGATGCAGGCCGATTCCAAGGGGTTGATTTGAAGATCCTTGGTGGTAGCTTAAGTTCATCAGTGGATCAAATAATTATGATGGTGGTTCGCATTTAACAAAATAATCACGACAGGAGAGCCTTCGCTGATAAAGGAAACTAGACTTTCATCTCACTGAGATGATCTCAGTATGAGGTGTACTACAATATGTATTATATGACTCTCCCTCACTCTCATCATCCATAGAAATCCCACTGATAAACATAGCCATATGACTATTCATCTAATTTCTTCACCAACCTTCCGCCCAGGCGAGAAACCCTACTCGTGCGCGTGGGCGGGTTGCGAGTGGCGTTTCGCCCGATCCGACGAGTTAACACGTCACACTCGCAAACACACCGGCCACAGACCGTTCACGTGTCCGCTGTGCGCGCGCTCCTTCGCTCGGTCCGACCATCTGGGACTGCACATGCGCAGGCATTAGGTAAGCGATAAAGATAAACGAAAAAAACGTAAGGAGGCGTGAATATGTGGTTATTGGGCGGTTAAAGGCTTGAATAGATTGATTTAGGGCGGATGGAAGCGTGAATATATGGATATTGGGTGGTTGGAGGCGTGAATATATGGATATTGGGTGGTTGGAGGCGCCAATATAGCACGGTGGGCAGTTGGATGTGTCTTTATGTGAGTATTTTTGCTTGATCACATTTTATTTGAATGCGTGAATACGTGGATTTTTATATCGCTTAAATGCGTAGATACGCGTGAATACACTATGTTTATATGCGTAGATATGTGTGTGTTTAAGTAGTAAATATATAGTAATTTCTCACACTCGCAAACACACCGGCCACAGGCCGTTCACGTGTTCACTGTGCGCGCGCTCCTTCGCTCGGTTCGACCATCTGGGGCTGCACATGCGCAGGCATTAGGTAAGGGATAGAGAGAAGCGAAGAAAAAGGTAAGGAACCGTGAATATGTGGCTATTGGGCGGTTGGAAGCGTGAATATGTGGCTATTGGCCGGTTGGAAGCGTGAATATGTGGTAATTGGGTCGTTGAAGACGTGATTATGAGAGCACTTGGATGAATGGATAAAATCGGTTTGTATGTGTGAATGCACAGATATTTTAGACACATTGATAAATTTGCTTTGATATCGTGAATATATGTAGTGCCTTGTGCGAATATTATGGATAAAATTTACAAAAAATATATAAGATTGTGATTTTTGTTTGCTATAAAATATTGTTATTTATGTTCACAGATATCTCACCGGCTGATTTTCAATCGACGAGGCTCATAGCCTCAATTAAACATAAGGGCATTACACATGTGATTTGTTAATATTTTTGCTCAATAATAATGACGGTAAAAATGACAATATTTATTGATAGAATTATTGACGACGTACTACTCTCTTCAGAATATTTTTGTAGTCTTTTTTGGACCACTAAAAAGTATATATATATTTACCAGTTATTTTTCATATGATGTGTATTATTTAGTTAGTCCTTTTGATATATATTTCACCATTATTCAGTTCAATTCCCGCACCGAGACAAATGTTTGTGTGATCCACAAATATTTGTTTCGGATCTGGGTTTTGATACGATTAATGATTTTTATTGATATTGAGAGATATTTTTTTTTGCATAGAATATTCTATGGATTAAATCAGGAGAGAGTTAAATATGTGTACAGTGAACTCCAATATAACATAGGATTTTTGAAATAATTGTATAGAACCGCGTAATGTGAAGTCGCGTTATGGGAATCCGCGTTATACGAAACTATGTAATAAGAAACGATGGTTTAAGAAACCGCGTTATTTGAAGCCATATAATACGAAGCCGCGATGTAAAATGATATAGCAAATATAAGTATGCTGCAAACTCGAATTTTCAAATAATATAAAATTATTTACAATATATTATTGTAGCAGATCAGTCACATTTGCTAAATTATTTACAATATATTATTCTGGCAGATCCGGGGCCCTACTATATTCATCCGAACGAACGAACGAACAAAGTTCGAAACTTCGGACAAACGAAGTTTTTTATACGAAACGAATGTATATATATAACGTACACCGTAACTATAAGTCTATGGTTACGACCATAAATCAATAACGACCATAAGTTTTATGTAGGTACATTCGTATCGTATATAAACTTTGATCATCCGAAGTTTCGAACTTCGTTTCGTTGAATATAGTAGGGTTCTTCGTTCGTTCGTTCGTTCGTTCGATGAATATAGTAGCGCCCCAGTCCGATTTTCTATCATAAAATCCGTGTTATGAGAGACCGCGTTATTTGAAGTTCACTGTAAAAACTACGTCATCAAATTTCGTAATAACTTTATTTAAGTAGATTTTAATATAGAAGATATTTTTATTAAGTTAAGTATCATATACGTCACGATTTTACGCTTTTTATAAATTTTATTAGTTATACCAGAGTAATGTTTTCTCTTGATGATGTTAAATGGGAAGATTATAGAAAATATTTATTTATTTAAACACAATACTATTGTACAAGCGGACTTAATGTCGATGCCATCGACATTTTCTTCCAATCAACCTTAAGGAGATGAGATCAAAAGGGTGTTTCTAAGATACTATCAGTATTAGCCCATATACGTCCCACTGCAGGGCACGGGCCTACTCTACAATCGACAGTACGATTGAGAGTGGTTAGGCCAAATAGTCCACCACGTTGGCCTAGTGCGGGTTGGCCTAAGATACTGTAATGGTTAGGTAAATACATTACATATGTATAAATCGTGCATAAACTATATATTTTATATTCAATAATCATATTCCTAACCCCAATTTTACCTCTCTCTTCTGTAAAATATACCTCCGACCTTTTGTAAAAGTAACCAAGTAAGTCATTTTAACCATTGTCTACATTCCATTTGGTCTCAATTTTCAAGTTTGAGTATAAAAACATGATTTTAATGAGTAATAGTAGTTTTTCATTTCATTAAAAGTAATATTTTATACTTCAAAACTATTAAAATATGATCAGTTGACTTTTTAAATTTCTTTCCATTATAAAAAACATAATATTCCAAATTAATATAATCAGGAGAAAACATATATTTTTTATTCCATACGTAATATATAAAAACTAAAGGCATTAAATAAACGTAAGGCCAGTAATAATAATACATTTATTTTATTTAAGTTTAAGTTATATTTTTCATAGAATTTTACGAAAAATGACTTGATTCAAATTTCTCATATGACAAAAACATGAGTAATTTCATGTTGGAGACTGTCCCTCACACCCGCCACTACAACTCCTGTGTCGCAGGATCAACAGTGGCACGCAATGTAATGACACCGAGCATTGAAGCTCGGCGAATCTCCGGGAATGTCTAACTTGTCTTTAACCCGCAACGAAATTAATCGTGAAGTAATTAATAGAAGTACATCTGTACATAAACTCACGCCTTTTTTACCAGAAGGGGTAGACAGAAGTGCCAAGACACACACACTTCGCCTGGTATGTACCGTCCCACAATGTGTTAGGTGGCGAACCTATAGCCATATCGGGCACAAATTCCTGACTCTGGGCTGATAATGAATAGAAAAATCCAGTATCACTTTGCCCTACTCTAATTCGAATCTGATACCTAAGCTTTGTAACCGTACCCTTGTACAACTACGCCATGGAGGCAGTCAGATAATGCAAGTAGTTGGAAATATTTTTATAATCTTGCCTCCCACATCAACTCAGTTATTTTAAAGAACCTTTTTCAGATCCCCTCTGCTTTGCTATTTCATACCTTTTTCCTTCCTGCTCCCTTCCCTTCGCGACCATGCAATTAAGTTCGTTGTAATCCTTTTTTCACGCCTTTCTACAGTCTCATAATGTGATTATTTTGAATCAAGTCATTTTTCGTAATTAATAATTATATTATGTCAATTAAAGGATGTAACGAAAATATTTGTATGTAAAAAAATCATAGTATTACAAAATACTGATTTTCTGTGAGTAATAGGATATTTGAATTACTATTAAGACCAGCAAGATCAACTATTTTCAAATGCTTACATTCTTTAATTTCGTTTAGATATAAGTATCGAGCTTTTATTCGGTAGGTAGATTATTATTGTATTTTTGTAAATGTTGGCAAATATTGTTATATGTACCTACCTTTAAAATATTCTCCATTTAAATGTATGAGAAGCAAGCAGCAAAATCAGTTTTTCATTTTTTACAAATAACAATATAATTACGCCTGCATACTATTATAAAGTGCATCGTTTATTTTTATATTATCTTTTTAAACTACTTTAAGGATTACGTCTATTACGTTAAAATAAGTCTAATTAATATTTCAAGAAAAACATTATTCATCGTCATCGTATCAGCCCATATACGTCCCACTACAGGACACGGGCCTACTCTACAATCGAAAGTACGATTGAGAGTGGTTAGGCCATATAGTCCACCACGCTGGCCTAATGCAGGTAAAACATTATTATCTTGGTAAAAAATAAAAATATTATAAAATGGTTTATAAATGTAATAATATTTGTCAACCTTTACATTGGGGCTGGTATATTGTAATAAGAGCCCTTAAATATTTATTGATTAAAAATCGCGTATAAGTAGCCGCGTATAACGAACCCGCGGTAAGTGAGGGATTGCTTAATGAATTAAGGTATTATATACCACATGTGTTCAGAGGTCATATTTTTTTGTATAAATAGTGGCATAATTGAAAAAAGAACAGTTTATATTATAAGCAGTATTTTTTAAATTATTCGCCCTGTTTTCATTTTATTATTCGGCATTATCAGAATGTTCAATTGAAAACTGAAGATTTTTTTTGATTTTTAATCACAAACATGTTTTATTTTCACAATCTAGCGAGACTTTTTAATTTATTGAGAAATCTGACTAATCCTTCATAGATACAGATTTGGGCGTTATTATAAATGTAATTTAAAAACATTTTTTCAATCATGTCACTATACCAAGAAAAATACGTTACGAAGTGATAAAAAAATTGAAGTTCCGAGATTTAAAAAAATGTATACAGGGCATTCGTTGCAATATTAGTACTTAAAAAAAAACTTTTTTTATTTCCTAAATATTATATTTTTGTACTTAAAACTATAGTATTGTTATGAATATGGTTGTTTTATTTTAAATGTTTATAATATAGTGTATTATTTTTTTCTTTGTATAAGTTAGGTTAGTTTGATAAAGTTTACTAAGGGGCCAGTATACCTGAAATTATTAAGATATTTTTAAGGGGTTTTGGGGTGTGCACTGTTTTTTAAGGGATGATATGGTTTTTGGCGGCTTGAACACCTTTTTTAAGGGAATATAGTTTTTTTTTCATTTCAACTTTTTTTAAATTAAAAAATAGTGCATATCTCAATAAATAACACTTTTAATTATAAATCAATGGAAAAAAGATAAAAATGGTGATTGATTGATCTCAGATTGGTATTTCTATCTCTCTATGTTTTTATGTAAATTTGATCTCAAAAACTAACATACATAATGTAAATAGTTATGTGTTAACCTTCGGTTATACTAAAACATTTTTAGACTAAACCTCAGCGTAAAAATATTTTTTTAATTTTTTTATGAGGTTTAAAAGTTAAGAAAATGGAGTCAGGAATTCATAATAAAAAAAAATTCATCAGTTTCCATTCCATACAGTAAATAAGTTAATATTTCAACGAATTCTTATAAAATTCAATTTCACCTAAACTATTAATAAAATATTAGAAATATGAAGACAAACTGAATTTCCTTATAATTATATTTAAAATATAATTTACTGTAACAGTTCCTTGAAATAATATCATGTTTTGGATGATATTGATTCGTTATAATTATATGATATTAATATTGATTCGTTGGAGGTCCTCAATTTAAAAAATAAATAAAAATAAATAAATATCTAAAAACCAATGGTAAACGCATAGCTATTTATGAGTCAAGCCAGTCTATTTAAATCTATTATAATGTTTGCAAGCATTTCGCCGGCCAGTAAAAGATAATATTTGTCGTTTGAGACCTCGCTTATCTCAGTATATCTCAGTACAATATCTAGAACTGCTCTTAGATACGCTCAGTAACTATCGCTTACCATAGTAAAGAGTTACTAAAAGTGCTCAGTACAGTACACGTTTTGTTATTAAGTTCATTATTTCATAGATTTTTCTGTGATGTTTTTTTTTGTTGCAATAAAGTGTGTAAAACTTTTCTTTGGTTGATAGTAACTGAGCAAAGGGCATTTTTAGAAGATTATTATTTTGATTCTACAATAAGCGTTAAGCGTTAAGCGATAAAAGCGAAAATCTCAAGATGTCTCTTAAACGACTTTTTTTTATTTTTAAGACACCTATTTTTATAGTATTAGGTTAGTTATTATTTTGTATAGTTATATAGATTTATCTATTATCCTTACCGAAGGAGAGTTGAATTGGCATTGTTTTTATGATATTGCAAAAAAGACTTGTAAACTCAGAAAAATATATGAAGACATACTCAATAGGTTCGGCCGTTGAATAACAACAATTAATATCAGAATTTATTTTAAACCATGTGATGTTAGAGATGAAATTATTTTAAGTATACGGTTTTTTTTCCACATACAGGATATATTCAGACAGCGAACGAGAACGAAACCAGGTGGTTATTATGACTTCAGTCAAAGCAAATAAAAATTTAGCAAAAAAAAACGCGACTATCTTTTTTTCTATCGTGTATTTGGATGGTAAATACATAGTTTTACCTAAAATAATAATGTACTTTCTTTTATTTTTAAATATGCTATGATGCGCAAGAGTTTAAATTATTATTATTTAGCAAAATCTTTAGATTTACCACCCGATCACAATGGTATTTAAAATATATAAAAACAAAATTGTCACATGTTTAATTTTTTTTTATTTGTATTGTCTGTAGTCACTAAAACTACCACCTGGCTTCGTTTTAGGTCGCAGTCTTGTTATACCCTGTATATAATGACATCTCTCTTATGATAAACAGTTGATTTCCTGCTGCTGCGATTGATAAAGTGAAAATAGAACTTCACAGAACTTTTCCAAGGGAAGAAAAATATATTTTTTGCAATATCATACCCATGAAAATCGACAATAAGGTGCTGGACAGTATATCGTTACGAATTATAAAGTTTCCTATTTTAATGAGATGATTTTAAGTTCACTTTGTACCTATTTCGTGTTTTTATATGCTAATAAAGTGTTAGAAGATTTTTTTTTTTTTTCTTATGGTGCATTCACACCGCTGCTATCTTATGTAAAGCAAATAGTGCATTTTGTACTATTGTAAGAATTGTTTTTTTCTTTTCATATTTAATTGTACTAATACTATTAGATTAAAAGAATAAATGCTTGTTTTTATTAAGAAAACCATTCTAATCTAAGGACAGTAACACATTTTACTGGTGGTAGGTCTCTCATATGTGCGAGGCCATCTGGGTAGGTACCACCGCAATGTCTATTTCTCCCGTGAAACAACACTGCTTAAATGCACTGTTGTGTTTCGGATTGAAGGACATTGTAGCCAGAGCAACTACTGGACATATTGAGACTTAACATCTTATGTCTCAGGATGGCGAGCGCAGTGGAATATTTCTACTGTTTATGAGCGGTTGTATAGCTTACCATCAGGCAAACGGCTTGCTCGTCTCGCCATTCATTGCAATAAAAAAAAAAAAAAAAAAAAACATTTTGACGCATTAGAAAAACCGTAGATGTTACTACCACGTGTACCAACGATAAATAACATATTGTTATCACGTATTCCTGAATGATATGGAAACATTGGTCAATAGCTGATACAGCGATGTCAGAATTTATTTATTTTATTCATAACTGCACATAATGCATCGTAAGAAATTGCTCTCCCAATAAGTGACTGGTGGTAGGTCTCTCATATGTGAAAGGCCCCCTGGGTGGGTACCACCGCAATGTCTTCTTCTCCCGCTAAACAGCAAGTAAATGCATCATTGTGTTTCGGATTGAAGGACATTGTAGCCAGAGTAATTACTGGACACATTGAGACTTAACATCTTGTCTCAGGATGAGGGGTGCAGTGGAATGCCAAGCATTGCTACTGTCCAAGAGCGGTCGGCGCCACGGGGTTTATCCCTCAATCTGTGGAATTGTTTGCCATCTCACGTGTTCTCTCCTTCGTATAATCCTGGGTCCATCTGCCGTAGTTTTATTTCGCAATAGCTTGCATAAAGAATGAAAGTAGAACAGAAAAGCGTAACAGAAAAGTTTCATTTCGCAATAGCGTGCATAGAGAATGAAAGTAGAAATCATCTGTCACCAAAATTTAAAAATAAAATTGCTGTCAAAAATGTAACAAGAAATTGGAGTAAAAATGAGATAAAATACCAAAAAAATATATAAAAAATGGCGTGAGTATTTCTTTTCCTCATCACTAAGCAACGGACTCGACTACAATAGTAGGTTCAATTATGGCTTCAAGCTTAGGCTCCACCTTACAGGCCTCGTATCACTCTCTAGGCATAAGAAGTCCACTGCTGAACAAAGCAATTTAACTACCCTCAATTTAGAATTATTAAATTAAAAAGTTAGTATCAAATAGTTAATCTGTATCAACGCAAAAGGAGCTCTCTTGTGTCTTGAGGTCTGGCAGGTGATATGTTGGGTTCAGGTTTAATTCAGTGTGGAATTGGATCCGATGCTTGTGGTTTGCAAGTGGATGTAGCGAAAGTAAAATGTCAGGATCGAGCAAAGTGGCGATCTAAAGTACCTGCCTATCCCTATAGGAAACAGGCTTGACCATTATGTATGTATTTATTGTAGTTGCGGTGTGTGTGAGCATTGCCAAGGTCCCGTCAGTCAAGGCGACAGCGTCTCATTGCGTGGTCGATACAGCTACCACCGAAGCTGCCATAAATGTTGTAAGTATAATAAATAGATTACCATTTGGCAAGCCATTTACTCGTTAATAATCATCATCATCAGCCTGTACTGTTATCCACTGCTGGACGTAGGCATCCTCCAAATTGCATTTCACCCTGTCTTCGGCTTGTCGCATCCAGCATCTGCCAGCGACCTTTCGCAAATCGTCACTCCACCTAGCTGGAAGGCGTCCTACACTACGCTTGCAAAGACGCGGTCTCCACTCAAGAACACGTTTACCCCAACGTTTATCGGTTCTTCGATAGATGTGACCAGCCCACTGCCATTTCTGCTTGCTAATCATATTTGCTATTTCTACGACTTTGGTTCTCAGTTGGATAAGATCTTTACGGATCCTATCCTTCAAAGAGAGGTTTAGAATACTTATGCAATAAAAGTACTAATTAAATTACATCTAAAAATACTAGATGTCTGCAGTGAAACCGACTTAAGCAACGCAGAGATCTTCAAAGGAGTTATATTCTGCTCGAGCTGCGCGCAGAGAATCTTCCAAGGTTGCTCGACGGCCCGCCAGACCAAGGTCACGCGACCCAAAAGGTCGAGGTCACGGAAGAAAGGTCAGAGGGTGAGGTCACCGCAGAAGGAGACCACTGGGGTTATAGAGTTGGCTGGTCTGGTTGCCTCGACTGGTTCGGAGAAAAGCATTTCTGTTAAGTGTAAGAAGTCTACCAACGGGTAAGTTAATTTAGACAGCTTCCGTGGCGCAGTTCGAACAAATGTATATTAGATACAGGGTCCGGAACAAAATTACCACGCCAAAAGTGGCCGAGGTTGCTTATACTTATACATTTGTATTTTAAATTACGAGATATAGGAAAATGTCTTAAATTATAATCAACTCCAGGTAACAATAAACCTCATTCCTTTAAATTAAAATTTATTATGTTTTTGGATCACACTATAATCAAATAAGAGCACACACTTATTTGTGCTCTTATTTCTCTTGCCGTTTTTTAGACCGTTACTTATCTAGTGTATATTTGGTCGAAGCCGTACCGAGACAAATCACAAAAGGTTGTGTGATCCATAGATATTTGTTTCGACTATGGGTTTTTAAGTTCAAAAAATAACTCGTAGTTTCTAATACCCATAACACCACACAAATATCGATTACAACACTCGAGAATCAAGAATTACGAGAGACTTTACGGTCTTATAAACTCCCAGACCCGCCACTTTTTTATGGTAATGAATGGCGGAACGAGCATGCCGTTCGTCTGATGGTAAACGATACGACCTCTCATAAACAGTAGCAAAATATGTCTTATAGTTATTCTGGCTACAATTATTTCACAACAGTGCATCTACACTACTGTTTGGCGGGAGAAATTCCTATAGATCTACAAATATCTGTCTCGGTGCGGGAATCGAACCCGAGCTCTTACGTTTCATAGACAGCGTCTAACTAACTGCGCCACGGAGGCTGTCAAATACATAGACTCAGCTAATTTCCATGAATAAATTTGACATGTTTTCCTTTTTATACGGATGCCATCCAGAAGAAAAATATATTTCCTAATACGGCTATCCAATCCATGGCTTTAATTGAAAATAATTATAAGCCATACTATTTCTTTTCAGCAAAACGCTCCCATTGTCTACGGAACAGGCCTTGCAAGTGGGAAACGAGGCGAGTTTTAAGGTAAAGAATCCAATGAAACCAATCCTTTTTTACTCTTCTTTATCAGCCCATATACGTCCCACTGCAGGGCACGGGCTCCTCTGCAATCGAGAGTACGATTGAGAGTGGTTAGGCCATATAGTCCATGATGATTTTTTTTATTGCAATGAATGAATCTCAGGATGGCGAGCGCAGTTGAATGCCAGCATTGCTTTGTAGTTCAAGGTGTTGTTTGGTTTTGCTACTGTTCATGTCCGGTCGTATCGCTTACCATCAAGCGAATGGCACGCTTGTCTCGCTTTTTAAAACAATACCAAGTAACTTATTATGGTGCTGTGTGTCGGAATAAGTCAGAAAAACTGAAATTCTTGAGTTTTAAACTTTATTTTGGTATTTAGATGGTATTTGACGGTCTTGCATAGTACGAAACCGTGGATGTTTGAATCCAATGCACATTATGTCAGCTCTTTATTAACTTTAACTTTCAAACTGATGTTATTTATTTTAGAATACCCACGAATTGAAGAAAGCTAGTGTCGGTGAGTACCTTTATTTTTATGTACTGATGTATTTCAAATACAAACCTTAGACAATAATTTCTAATTTCTATAGATTAAAGATAAAATGCAATTTATTTGGCGATAGATCGATCCCGTTTCGATGTAATACATTATAAGTTACATTAATAATTCGTTGTGTTTTGGAACTTGCAATAAGGTCTATACCGGGTATCTCAAGACTGCTACCGAAAACGAAGCCGGGTGGTAGTTTTAGTGACTACAAACACAATGCAACTAAAAATTTCGCAAAGAAACGCGACAATTATTTTTTATGATTTTTTAAATATCGTCGTATTTGGGTGGTAAATCCATAGTTTTTACTAAAATAATAATTTAAACTCTTTTATAGCTTATAGTATTTATAAATAAAAGGGTATACACTATTATTTTAAGAAAATAATGTATTTACCACCCAAATATGGCCATAGGAAAAAAATAACAAAAAAAATTGTCGCTTTTTTTTGCAACTTTTTCTGTTGCTTTGTGTCTGAAGTCACTTAAACTACCACCCGGCTTCGTTTTCGGTAGCAGTCTTGATATACCCTGTATTTCCTCGCCATTAAAAATGTAGTTTAGCGTGGGTAGATTAATAATCTTAATGTAATAATTTTGAGCAGTACATCTATAAATTCTTTTGCAGAAATGGGGACTACAACAAATGTTACACAAGTGTTGCTTTCAAAAATAGAATGCAAAGGATTAAAGTAAGTTTAAAAAAAAAATATGATTTCAAGTTTTCACTTTTTAATTTGGATAATAATTATAAAATGAAGATAGTTTTCTTAACATTCAAATAGCGGTTAACTAACACCTCAGTCCGCCTCGTGACCACGAAAGCTGTAAAGTAATCGAAACGTCGGGATGTTATTAAATGTAAAAATTAAACCAAATCCGCGATAAAATTAGTAAACAATGGTTTTATTTTAATGTGTAATATGTTTATGATGTGTAAGTTATTTTTATTGTTTTTTGGAACGGAAGACTGCACTGTGACTTCACATATAATTAGGCCAGCGAAAATCCTCAAGCGAAAAGCCGAAGACAGGGTAAAATTGCGCCCATTTGGAGAAGGCATATGTCCAGCAGTGAACAGATATAAACTATAGGTATATTCTGATAAGGATGATATAAAATGTTTTCATCATCAAAACTAGTTATTCATAATTCTCATTCATCACTCGATCATAGTCAAAATAAGATTAAAAATAATATTTTCTTATACAGAAATCCAACGCCGATCCGAAGGAATTCGTTTAAAGAAGAAAATGACAAAAATGTAAGTATTCCTTTAAAATATTTTACATTTTTTAAATTAATAAATGAACCGGCTACATCCAGACTTTAAAAATATTTATTTTTTCAGAGCAAAACTTCTTACAGCGACCTCAGAATCGCAGGTAATTATCATTACACAGTTAAAACACTGAAATATACAAAATTTCGATACTTATTCGTTTTTGTTCATACATATTGACTTGAATACCCAAAGAATGAAAGGTGCACAATATTTTCACAATTAGCTGTGTGGCAAGTGCCAAATATGTAGAATGTTTAAATACTGATAGAATGTAGTATGCACATTATATAATTTTTTATCGACTTCAAAAAAGAATAAGCTTCTCAATTCGTCAGATTCTTTTTTTCATAATTGTATCAAACACTTCGTCAAGCCATTAAAAAGTAAAGATGATTTTTTTATTTATTTACAGAGCTCGGTGCCTCCACTGAAATAGCCAATATGGCTCTAAGGAAGAAATCAGAAATGCCAGTCATTATAAAATCTGAGTTAGTTACAAAATGTTGTATCTTTTTTGTATGATTAAAAAAATACTATTTTAAGGTCGGAGCAGAGTATGGCAAGGGATTCAATTTTTTACCCAATTATATTCAAACTTCCATCCATCAGCCAAAGGAAGTCACTGCTGAACATAGGCCTCCCCCAATGATTTCCACAGTGAGTTGTTGGAGGCAGCCTGCATCCAGCGACGTCCCGCGACCTTTACCAGGTGGTCTGATTACCTTGTGGGTGGACGTCCTTTCCGCTACGTGGCCTCCATTCGAGAACTTTTTGGCCCCATTGGCCGTCAGAAATCCAAAGATATTTCTCGATCCAACTACATCAGTTTAAAACATTAAAAAATTTTATCCTTTGACATGCCGCTGACGATTAAGCTGGTACTAAGTGGTTGGTGCAACGTATACAAGAATGTCTTTGTAAGCTCCACGGCTTCTTCTATTTCTATCAAGTAGTATATAACTGCTGTGTTTCTTATTACATAGGTCCGTTAAAGGAGTAAACAGGTGACCTGATGGTAAGTGATCACTGCCGCCCATGAACATGGATCATAGATGTGGAGATTGTCCCGCTGCCCCCCCCCCCCCGCTTTTTTTTTCCGGAAAGATGTTCAATTATCTTAATTATTTTTAGGCACTATATTTATATAGATACAATTACAATAAAGCAATGACATAATACGAATACAACAGGCGGCTTTATCGCACTAGGCAATTTATTCAAGGCAATCTTTGGATGGATACATAATAGGATTTTGAGAGCGCAGTCTAAGGTGTATATGAAATACAGTAAATTAAAATCAATATACATCGTATTTTTCAGGTCAAGACTACATCATGAAGAGTCACTTAGTTTGTCAATGTTGAAACGAGAGTCAGGTATTTACAAAAATGTACAATTATCTTTTTTTTCTAATATATTGTTGTTTATTATTAGTTTTGACACTGGATGTAGAGAGACCTTCGATCAAATATACACTAGTTTATAAATAATGGCATAAAACACGGCAAGATAAATAAGAGCACAAATAAGCGTGTGGTCTTATTTGATTTTAGTGTGGTCATTTGGATATTTTTCATTATGGATATTTGCATTACAGAAATATCTGGAGCCTGCAACGAAGGCTGGATCGGATCAAATTATAGCACGCTAAGAAATGCTGTAGTCAGGTATTTAAACCATATTTTAGTGTTTAACTTATACATACATAAATATTTAAGCTCACGCCTTTTTCTCAAATAGGTTCAATACCAGCCCGAAGTCAGGAATTTGTGTCCGATATATAGGCGATATAGAGGCGATCCCCCTATCACATCGTGGGACAGAACATACAAGGCCAAATGTGGGTGTCCTGACACCTCTGCCTACTCCTTCTGGGACAAAGGCGTGAGTTTATGAATATATATATATATATATATATATTTGTATTTATTGGTTATTTTTAGGCCGCTCATGGATCGTCGCATCGGCAGCATACTGAGACTACCCTACAAATCTTGTGAGACATTTTTCTTTATACAGTAACTGGCCAACTCAATCCAAAAGCCCAATTTATGAAACGTCAAACGTTATTCTTGAAATATGTTTTTGTTCCTCCCGCCAAACAATGATAATTGACAGCCTCCGTGGTGCAGTTGGTTGGACGCCGGTTGTGAAACGAGAGGCCGTGGGTTCGATCCCCGCACTGGAACAAATATTTGTGTGAACCACAGGTATTTTTTTTGGGTCTGAGTGTTTGTGAGACCGAAAAGTCTCTCGTAGTTCCTGATACCCACGACAAAAGACTCGATTTTAGATATGAGAGAGGACTATGTATGTGACTGTTTGGTGATTTGTGACTGGTGGTAGGTCTCTCATATGTGAGAGGCTGCCTGGGTAGCTACCACTACGATGTCTATTTTTCCCGCCAAACAGCAGTGTTATTGCACTGTTGTGTTTCGGGCTGAAGCATATTGTAGTCAGAGTAACTACCTAGACATAATCACTTATCATTACAAATACAATACAATAAAAAATTACGCAAAGAAACGCGAAAATTGTTTTTGTGTTTTTTTTTTAATATCCTCGTGTTTGGGTGGTAAATCCATAGTTTTTGATACAATAATAATTCTTGCATGTGCCATAGTACTTTCAAAATTAAATGGTGTACACTATTATTTTAGAAAACTATGTATTTACCACCCTAACATGATGAAATTAAAAAGTGTCTCTGTTTTTAGCAAAAAAATTGTTGCATTGTGTCTGAAGTCACTAAAACTACCAGTTACCACCCAGCTTCGTTTTCGTTAGCAGTCTTGATATACCCTGTGTTTGAAGATTAAAATGTCGTGACATATGTAAGCGATAATGATCTGTACTTCTTTTGTGTTTCAGTCAAAAGAAATATCTTAAACCGGAGTTCTTTAGTCAGTGTACTGATGACAAGCAGCGGTAGCAGAGAGGACGAAATGTAAGTAATAATAATAATAACACCCAACAGTCACATACATAGTCCTGACGCTACAGTAAGATCGAGTCTTGTGTCGTGGATATCAGGAACTACGAGAGACTTTTCGGTCTCACAAACACCCAGACCCGAAAGAAATATTTGTGGGCCACACAAACATTTCTCTCGGTGCGGGGATCGAACCCGCGGCCTCTCGTTTCACAGGCGGCGTCTAACCGACTGCGCCACGGAGGCTGTCGATCTATTTCAATAAGTCTCTTTATATGCCAAACTATCGTAGACTGCCTCGGTGGCGTAGTTGTACTACGGTACGGTTACAAAGCTGAGGTCTCGGGTTCGAATCCCAGTTCGGGCAAAATGTTGGATTTTTCTATTCATTATAAACCCGGAATTTGTGCCCGATATCGCGATAGGCTCGGCCCTATCACGCCGTGGGACGGAACATACAAGGTGAAAAAGGTAGATCACAAATACTCTTGAATTATATCCCGTTATGTATATAATATTTTAATCATTATGAAGTACTAGCAGTCCGGCCCGGCTTCACCCGGGTGCAATAACACTTTACAAAATGGCGGCCAAAATGTTCAATTCCGACTATCAATTTAGAATGTTGACCAATGGGACCACAAAAACGAATAAAATTTCCTCGTATTTGCGAGATTTTTTACTGCTGCTTCCCTATAGGTCATAGCGTGATGGTATATAACCTATAGTATTCCTCGCTATATGTCCAATCCAATACAAAAATATTTTTTCAATTAGAACCAGAAGTTCCTGAGATTAGAGGTAGCAAACAATCTATTCTGCTTTTTATATTAGTATAAATTTAATTTTTCAGATGCATGTTAGAGAAGTTGAAGATGCTTTTACAAGACGATATTAATGATCACCAAAGTGAGTAGATTTAATAATAATAAGTACACCCAAAGTAAAATACATAGACTTGACCCAACACTAAAATCCAGTCTTGTGTCGTGTATCAGAAACCACGAGAGACTTTTCGGTCTCACAAACACTCAGAACCAAAACCACACAAACATTCGTTTCCCGTGATCGATTCCGCCGATTCAAAGCCGGTGTTCAACCAACTGCGCCACAGAGGCTGTCGCAATTTGAATTTATTTATTTATTTATAGGTTGGTGAACTCAAAATCAAATTGTTTGTGTTTATTAGCCGATATTCTCCGACCGATGAATACGGTACTCCTCTACAATCGAGAGATCCAATGGTTAGGCCACAGTCCCTTTCACTCTCTGATCCAACACAATACTTATATCTTAGTGTGGAGTTAACATTATAATGTACATATAATGTGTGACTATTGAATACATTGAAATAAAACTATTACTTATATATGGAAACGACAGGAGATAAAAATGGTAAAAAATAAACTAAATTCGCGATAAAAATCCGTAAATAATAGTTTTATTTCAATGTGTAACATCCGCGTAAATCTAAGAAACCATTATTTAATATATTTATTGTATATTTTCAGAACGCGGGATTAGAAAATTATACCCCACAATTAACAGACGAAAAGCACCCTACAGAATGGGCTGGTACGTGTACAATATATTACAACAAATCATAATTTATTGTAGTTTCAAAGCTCCGCTATTGTCTCTATCCTTTGAAATACCCATAACCGGGCACATCATAATTGCCCAAACGTTTTCGAGCCATTACTTTGATTATCGCCCAAGGACCTTGTAAAAATACATCTTTATCAAATATCAGCCCATATACGTCCCACTGCAGGGCACGGGCCTATTCTACAATCGAGAGTACAATTAAGAGTGGTTAGGCCGTATAGTCCACCACGCTGGCCTAGTGCCGGTTGGCGGACTTTACAATGTATGTCATACCATATAAATTATTACAAATTCGATGTGCTGGTTTCCTCGCGATCTTTTCCTTCACAGCAAAAGTGCAATGTTTAACTTCGTCGTAATGAATATTTAAATTAGGGGAGGGTGGGGTAATCACGGACGGCGGGTAATGCCGGACACGTCAGTTTAGGTGTGCTAGAACAGGATAGCAGATATTCTCAATGCTTGAATCGCGAGTCGAGTTCGAACGTAGTGCCGGACTGTGAGTTGTGGAGTGAGGCTGCGCACGCTTTGCAAGGTAAGTAAAATTGAGTTTTTTTCAACAATTTCATCTAATTTTAGTATAATATTGCAAAGTTGTATATTATGGCATTCATGGCATAGAAATCTGGTATTTTTTTATGTATATCGACGTATAATTAGACAAGATTTTAAAGTACTCGGCGCTTGCATCACTCGATTCTACCCTCAAATAAAAATTTAGTTTTGCGTATTTCTGTGTGTCGGCTAATGGCGGACGACTTATATGGGGTAATCTCGACCGTCCGCAATTACCCCTACATAGTTTTATTTTATCTTTTATTCTACCAGTTAACTGCGTTGGTTTTTGTTTTCTTTGTACCTAACCTAAAATATTGTTTTAACAGACTCTAAACCCTTGTATTAGAAATATGTATACTTACTTAATCTATTTCAGATGCCACGACATTACCAAAGGAAGACTGAGACCAAATACAAATTAGTAGATTTAGAAAAAGCCGTTCACGATGTAAGGAACGAAATACTGTCGTTAGGGAAGGCAGCTATTACTTATTCTGTTCCAAAAAGTACTATGCATGACTATCTCAAGAAAGAAATTATAAATGAACCAAAGGATTAAAACAACATATCATTCAGTGCAGCAAAGTATTTTATGGTTTAACAATAGAGATGGTGCGAAAATAGCATTTAAATTTGCAGAAGTGAATCAATTGAAGCATAATTTTGACAAAACATCCCAAATGGCAGGAAAAGAAGGATTTAAAAAGCGACACCCTGCAATTTCGCTTCGTAAGCCCGAGTCTACTTCTATCAATAGAATAACAGCTTTTAATGAAACGGAGGTAAAAATGTTTTTCAACAATTTAGAAGCCGTGCAAGCAAAATATCACTTTGATGGTAATCATATTTACAACGTGGACGAGACCGGTATTTCTAATGTCTAATGCAATATTCAAGAATTTTGGCGCCAAAAGGCCAAAATTCTTGAATATTGCATTAGACATTAGAAATACCGGTCTCGTCCACGTTGTAAATATGATTACCATCAAAGTGATATTTTGCTTGCACGGCTTCTAAATTGTTGAAAAACATTTTTACCTCCGTTTCATTAAAAGCTGTTATTCTATTGATAGAAGTAGACTCGGGCTTACGAAGCGAAATTGCAGGGTGTCGCTTTTTAAATCCTTCTTTTCCTGCCATTTGGGATGTTTTGTCAAAATTATGCTTCAATTGATTCACTTCTGCAAATTTAAATGCTATTTTCGCACCATCTCTATTGTTAAACCATAAAATACTTTGCTGCACTGAATGATATGTTGTTTTAATCCTTTGGTTCATTTATAATTTCTTTCTTGAGATAGTCATGCATAGTACTTTTTGGAACAGAATAAGTAATAGCTGCCTTCCCTAACGACAGTATTTCGTTCCTTACATCGTGAACGGCTTTTTCTAAATCTACTAATTTGTATTTGGTCTCAGTCTTCCTTTGGTAATGTCGTGGCATCTGAAATAGATTAAGTAAGTATACATATTTCTAATACAAGGGTTTAGAGTCTGTTAAAACAATATTTTAGGTTAGGTACAAAGAAAACAAAAACCAACGCAGTTAACTGGTAGAATAAAAGATAAAATAAAACTATGTAGGGGTAATTGCGGACGACTAT